>CAMZMU010000117.1:67010396-67331433 GCA_947311845.1 Poa pratensis
GCAGATGGGGGGCCCGCGCCCTGGGTGCGTGTGGCCTCCTGGTGGCCCTCCTCTGCTGCTCCTTCGCTCCGTCAGGTGTTCTGGAAAAATAGGCACCCCCGTGTAGTTTCGTCCAATTCCGAGAATATTTCCAGACTAGCTTTTCTGGAATACAAAAACAGCAGAAAACAGGAACTGGCACTTCGGCATCTTGTTAATAGGTTAGTCCCAAAAAATGTATAAAAGTGATATAAAGTAGATGCAAAACATGTAGCAATTGGTATAAAACAAGCATGGAACATCAAAAATTATAGATACGTTTGAGACGTATCAGCATCCCCAAGCTTAGTTCCTACTCGTCCTCGAGTAGGTAAACGATAAAAACAAATAATTTTTGAGGTGACATGCTACTATCATAATCTTGATCATATAATATTGCAAGGCACATGTAAATGAATGAAGTGATCCAAGTCAATGGTCTATAATTTGCTACAAATAGATAATGAGTAAACAATGAATCACACAAGCTAAACGTTTTCATGAATAGTACTTTCGAGACAAGCATCAAACAGTTTTGCATAAGTGTTAACTCATAAAGCAATAGTTTCTAATAAAAGGTATTTAATCAACACAAAGGAAGAATTTAGTTTCAGCATTTGCTTCAACTTTCAACATATTTATCTCATGGATATTGTCAACACAAAGTAGTATAACAAGTCCAATACATTGCATATAACGCATGTTGTAACAAAGTTGACACTAGTGTTTGCTTGTGGAAGACAGAAAGAATAGGAAAACTGACTCAACATAAAAGTAAAAGAAAGGCCCTTCGCAGAGGGAAGCAGGGATTAAATCATGTGCTAGAGCTTTTAGGTTTTTGAAAGCATATAGAGATTGCATAAAATATTTGATACTCCTCCCAACCTTGCTAACACAAGCCATGGCTAACCGAATCCTCGGGTGCCTTCCATCAATCACATACCATGGAGGAGTATCTATTTTTGAGAGGTGTTTGTTAATTGTCAACGAATGGTAGCGGGTGAGAACAGTATTCTACCTGTCGAACGGACTTTTAAGAGCGGCTCCCATGAAGGACGTTATTTCTACCAGCAAGGCAGATCATCCCTCTTTCTCTTTGGTTTACACACATTCAGGTATTTCACTGTTTGTCATTGCTTACTGATGAATCAGGGCAAAAGTGTGAAGAGAATTAATTGGTTAAAGTTGTAATTAATTGGGACTGGGCACCCCGTTGCCAGCTCTTTTTGCAAGTTATTGGATAAGCGGATGTATATGCCACTAGTCCAGGTGTAAAAGTCCATCACAAATAGAATAAAGAATAACCACACTAATTCCTCATGAGCTAGTAAACATTGACACAAAAAGGGAATAATAACATTTTGAATAATTTAAAGGTAGCACATGAAAAATTTACTTGGAGTGGCAAGGAAATACCACATATAGGTAGTTATGGTGGACACAAATGGCATGGATTTTGGCTCAAGGATTTGGATGCACGAGAAGCATTCCCTCTCAGTACAGAGTTTAGGCTAGCAAGGTTATGTAAGCAAACAAGAATATCAACCCGTACACCAAGTTTTATATGACAAACATATTGCAAACGTTATAAGACTTCATACCGTCTTCCTTGTTAACCAAACCCTGTTATTAGAAAATATCTAGACCTTAGAGATACCACCGATGCAAACCAAATTTTCAACAAGCTTTACGGTAGTTCTTCACTAATAGGCTTAACTCATGTGATGCACAATTTAATCATGATCTACTTGTTAACTCAAAACAATTGACAAGCATCAAGTTATCCATTTTAGTGATCTACAAGATTAAGCAAGTTTTTCCTTATACCAATTACCACATGCAACATTTTCTGAACCAACCAAACACCAATCAATTTATTTCATCAACTCTCCAAACAAATATAAGTGAAGCAAGAGAGTACTTTCTACAAAAGAAAGCTAATAGCTCTGACAAGAGATACATGAAAACAAGAGCTAAAAGCTGAACAGCGCTAGATATGAATACTCAACAAATATAAGTGAAGAATAGGAGTATTCTCATGAAAAAGCGGAGCGTGTCTCTCTCCCAATCAAGAATGCTAGGGTCCAGTCAAGCTTTATTGAAAATAAAAGTGCAATACTGAAAATAAAAGCACACAGACGCTCCAAGAAAAGCACATATGATGTGAAAGAATTAAAATATAGTTTCACTAGAGATGACCTGATAATTTTGACGATGAAGAAGGGGATGCCTTGGGCATCCCCAAGCTTAGACGCTTGAGTCTTCTTGAAATATGCTGGGGAGATCCATGGGAGCCTCCCCAAGCTTAAGCTCTTCACTCTTCTTGATCCTATTATATCATCCTTCTCTCTTGACCCTTGAAAACTTCCGTCACACCAAACTCAAAGTAGATCTCATTAGAGGGTTAGTGCATAATCAAAAATTCACATGTTCTATAAAGACGCAATATGATTTGTTACTTTAAACATTAGCTACAGCCACTGATGTTATGTGAAGCTCTTCCACCCAAAAAAGAATTTCACTCAACACTAGTAAAAAGAGAATGCAAAATAAAAAGGCATAATCTGTCTAAAACAGAACAGTCCGCAAAGACGAATTTTTTCGAGGCACTTACGACGCTCAGATCGAAAACTCTGAACTAATGAAAGTTTCAGACATTCATAAAGATTACGCACAAAAATTTCAGATTTAATTAACAATCTGGTGATTTTAGGAATTTCGTACAGTGAACAGCAAAAATCTGTTTCTGCGCAGCAATCAAAATTAAGCATCATCTTAACATTAGAGGCTACTCTTGGCACAACAATGCGAGAAAATAAAGATACAAAGGAGTTGCTACAGAAGTAAACAAACCTTGACTCAATAAAAGAAAAATTGCAGAAAAATAAAATGGGTTGCCTCCCATAAGCGCTTTTCTTTAACGCCTTTTAGCTAGGCACAAAGCATGCATCAAGTATTACCAAGTGAAGAAGCATCAACATTGTAATTTGTTCGAACAATAGAATCATAAGGTGGCTTAATCTTCTTCCTAGGAAAGTGTTCCATACCTTTCTTGAGAGGAAATTGATATTTTATATTCCCTTCTTTCATATCAATAATAGCACCTACAGTCTAAGAAAAGGTCTTCCCAGCACAATAGGGCATGATGGATTGCACTCAATATCCAAGACAATAAAATCAACGGGGACATAATTGTTGTTAACCATGATAAGAACATCATCAATTCTTCCCAAAGGTTTTTTAATAGAATCAACAAGGTGAACATCCAAGTAACAATTTTCCAAAGGTGCTAAATCAAGCATATCATATAATCTTTTAGGCATAACAGAAATACTAGCACCAAGGTCACACAAAGCATTGCAATCAAAGTCATTCAATTTCAATTTAATGATGGGCTCCCAACCATCTTCTAACTTCCTAGGGATAGAAGCTTCATGTTTTAATTTCTCTTCCCTAACTTGTATGAGAGCATTAGTAATATGTTTAGTAAAAGCCATGTTTATAGCACTAGCATTAGGACTTCTAGCTAGCTTTTGCAAGAACTTAATTACTTCAGAAATATTGCAACCATCAAAATCAAAGTCATTATCATCAAAAGTAATGGAATTATTCTCTTCCTTATTGCTAGAAATTTCAGCATCTTTATCAAGGACAGTTTCAGAGTTATCAGGCAATTTAGGACATTTTGCAATAGAAGTGGAAACATTACCAACACCAACTATCTTGCCATTAATGGTAGGAGGTTTGTTAACACTTGAGTTTGAAGCATTTTCAGAAGTAGTAATAGTATAAACTCTAGCAATATTGTTCTTTCTAGCAATTTCATCCTCTCTTTCCCATCTAGCATGCAATTCAGCTAACATCCTCACATTGTTATCAATTTTAACTTGTATAGCATTGAGAGTTTTGCTCTCTTTAACATCATGAGGCATGTTCTTTAGTTTAAGTCAACATCAAGAGCAAGACTATCAACTTTAGAGGAAAGCACATCAATTTTCCCAAATTTCTCCTCAACAGTTTTATTGAAAGCAGTTTGTGTACTAATAAAATCCTTAAGCATAACTTCAAGATCGAGGGTACACTCTTATTATTGTTGTAGGAGTTACTATAGGAATTTCCATAACCATTGCCACTATTAGAAGGATAGGGCCTATAATTGCTATTACCAAAATTATTCCTATAAGCATTGTTGTTGAAATTATTATTTTTAATGAAGTTCACATCAACATGCTCTTCTTGAGCAACCAAAGAAGCTAAAGGAACATTATTTGGATCAACATGTGTTTGACCATTTGCAAGCATAGACATAATAGTATCAATTTTGGCACTCAAGGAGAGGTTTCCTCAACAGAATTTACCTTCTTACCTGTTGGAGCTCTCTCGGTGTGCCACTCAGAATAATTAATCATCATATCATCAAGAAGCTTTGTTGCAGCACCCAAAGTGATGGACATAAAGGTACCTCCAGCGGCCGAATCCAATAAATTCCTTGAAGAAAAATTTAATCCTGCATAGAAGGTTTGGATGATCATCCAAGTAGTCAGTCCATGAGTGGGACAATTTTTAACCAATGATTTCATTCTCTCCCATGCTTGAGCAACATGTTCATTATCAAATTGCTTAAAATTCATTATGCTACTTCTCAAAGAAATAATCTTAGCAGGAGGATAATATTTTCCAATAAAAGCATCTTTGCATTTAGTCCATGAATCAATACTATTTCTAGGCAAAGATAGCAACCATTCTTTAGCACGTCCTCTCAAGGAGAAAGGAAAAAGTTTCAGTTTAATAATATCACCATCTACTTCCTTGAGCTTTTGCATTTCACAAAGTTCAACAAAGTTATTAAGGTGAACAGCAGCATCATCAGTACTAACACCAGAAAATTGCTCTTTCATAACAAGATTTAAAAGTGCAGGTTTAATTTCATAAAATTCTGCTGAAGCAGCAGGTGGAGCAATAGGTGTGCATATGAAATCATTGTTGTTCGTGCTAGTGAAATCACACAACTTAGTGTTCTCAGGAGTACTCATTTTAGCAGAAATAAAAACAGTACAGAAAATAACTTGAAAGTAAACTAGATGCAAGTAACTAATTTTTTTGTGTTTTTGATAATTGAAAGCAAACAAGATAAAATAAAATAAACTAAGCAAGACAAAAACAAAGTAAAGAGATTGGAAGCGTGAAACTCCCCTTGCAGAAGACTGCTGTCTCCCCGGCAACGGCGCCAGAAAAATAGCTTGATGACGTGAAACACGTTCGTTGGGAGACCCCAAGAGGAAGGTATGATGTAGTCAGCAGCAAGTTTTCCCTCAGAAAGAAACCAAGGTTATCGAACCAGTAGGAGCAGCAACTCTTCAGAAGGTTGTCAACGGCGCCAGAAAAATAGCTGTCGAGGGAGTCTGGACTGTTGACGTGGAATCTGCACACAACACAATCAAACTACTTTGCCCCAACGAAACAGTGAGGTTGTCAATCTCACTGGCTTGCTGAAAACAAAGGATTAAACGTATGGTGTGGAAAATGAGTATTAAATTGCAGAGAATGAAAAAGGAACAGTTTGCAGTTTGTGGTTGTTTAATCAGTGTAAAAGAATGGACCGGGGTCCACAGTTCACTAGTGGTGTCTCTCCATAAAAGATAACTAACATGTTGGGTGAACAAATTACAGCTGGGCAATTGACGAATAGTGAGCGCATGACAATGCATATACATGACATGTTGACTACTATGATATTTAATTGGGCATTACGACATAATACATAGACCGTTATCCAACAGCATCTATGACTAATAATCCACCGCCGGGTTGTCATCCGAGTCCCCCGTTGGTATTAAGTTGCAAGCAACGGATAATTGCATTAAGTAAAGTGCGTAATGTAAACAAACACATATGCCGTGGACATAGCATCGTTAGGTTATCCCTAGTGGCAACAGCACATCCACAACCTTAGAACTTTCTGTCACTGTCCCAGGTTAAACGGAGACATGAACCCACTATCTAGCATAAATACTCTCTCTTGGAGTTACAAGCATCTACTTGGCCAAAGCATCTACGAGTAACGGAAAGCATGCAAGATCTTAAATAACATATAAGATAGATTGATAATCAACTTGACATAATATTCAATATTCATCGGATCCCAGCAAACACAACATGTAGCATTACAATAATATGATCTTGATCATGTAGGGCAGCTCACAAGATCTAAACATGATGGCACAAAGTGGAGAGACAACCATCTAGCTACTGCTATGGACCCGTAGTCCAAGGATGAACTACTCACGCATCACTCCGGAGGCAGGCATGGCGATGTAGAAGCCTCCGGTGACGATTCCCCTCTCCGGCAGGGTGCCGGGAAGAGGTTCTGAACCCTCCCGAGCTAGGGTTGACGACGGCGGCGTCTCTGGAACTTTTCGTGGATATTTGCTCAGGTACTTAGGGTTTTCGCGTCGGGGGAATAAGTAGGCGAAAGGGCGGCGGCTGCGGACCCCCGAGGGGCCCACACCACCCTAGGGCGCGCAGAGGGGGGCCCGCGCCCTAGGTGCGTGTGGCCTCCTGGTGGCCCTCCTCTGCTGCTCCTTCGCTCCGTCAGGCGTGTTCTGGAAAAATAGGCACCCCCGTGTAGTTTCGTCCAATTCCGAGAATATTTCCAGACTAGCTTTTCTGGAATACAAAAACAGCAGAAAACAGGAACTGGCACTTCGGCATCTTGTTAATAGGTTAGTCCCAAAAAATGTATAAAAGTGATATAAAGTAGATGCAAAACATGTAGCAATTGGTATAAAACAAGCATGGAACATCAAAAATTATAGATACGTTTGAGACGTATCACCCACCTTGCTCCATGTTAGCCCAATGGAGTGTGGCAGCCATGAGCCTCCTAGTCTTGTGGATCATCTTACGTTGTTTGCCTACCCGGTTGGGTATTCCCTCGTCATTAGCCCCCCTCTCCCGAGTTTAGCTAGGGCTGGTTGCCGGTTTCCGCTTCGACTTAAGTCGCCAACGCTTCACAATACAGTCGCCTAGACGTCCTTGGTAAACTCCTAAAAAACAAAGAATGGATGCTTATAAGTAAAGTTCCAAATCAACATGGTGAACGTTCAATCATAGTCGATTTTAATCGACACCGGCTCGAGCATTGGTCACAAGTACCTTTCGTCCTGTCTCGTTGATGTTGTCTAATCCACCTTTGACTGCCTTATCTGACACAGTAAAGTGTCTAGTCATCTAACAACGCCTCAGGACGGTACCCGTCATAATGATCAATCTTTCCCGCGTAAAATACGGGTAGCGTGTGAAACACACTAATGCAAACATGGCGGGATCTGGTGGGTTCCCACCACAACATCTGTATGACATGAGGCTCTACGCGCGTTTACCGAGGTCATGTGCACCGAAGGAAGCATCGTGGCGCATTTATCGCACCGTGTTGCGGTAATTGTGGGATCTACCCACCTTTTATAAGGCAAAGGGTAAACATGGAGATTTATCCCCTTCACTTCTTGTGACAATTCCGAGTCGACGGTGCCTACGACCACTAGGTAAGTAGCACTACAAGGAAATAGCTAATAGTTGGCTTCTAATCACCGGCGGGCCACCCTAAACCCACGCCGGTGATCTGCTAGGACCAAATTCCGCAGCTAATCATCGGCATGGGAAATGCCCACGCTAGTGCTACGTTGGAATCACCGACGTGTACCACTTAGCGCCACGCTGGTGATATGTGGGCCCAAAAAAACCAACCACGGAGGAAAATATCACCGGTGTGAAAAGCAAAATGCACGCCAGTATCGTCCTGCGTAGTTACTGGCGTGGGAACTGGTAGGCACGCCGGTAATCATATATCTCGGGAGGGCATGTAGGACCTTATGGAATCACTGGCGTGGGCTTATTTGGCACGCCGGTAATCATCTGAACACTACTGGCATGGCCCTTTTTGTCCCACGCCGGTAATAGCGTCGCGAAATTCTGTAGCCATGTGAGCACCTTTCCCCACCACTCCTCTTTCTCTTTGCCTCTTTGGAATCATTTTCGTCCTCCTTGGCTCTTCCTCACACTCCCCCTCGTCCAGACGCCGGTAATATGGACGTTGTTGGACACTACATGATTCCCACCCCACACTCCTCGTCCCCCTCGTGATCGTGGTTTTACCGGTATGACGTATCATTTGGTTTTACCGGTATGATGTCTCATTAATTAGCAGCAGTCGTCGCTGATGAGAACAATGATGAACACGCTAGTATTTTTTGGTTCAGTTTCGCACCAGTTTGAAACAGTAATTTTTTTGTTCAGTTTCACACCAGTTTGAAACAATAAAAAGGCATTGTCTAAAAAAAGCCTTGTCTAAAAAAGATATTGTCTAAAAAAGACCTAATAAAAAAAACCTTTTCAAAAAAAGAACTTGTGTAAAAAGATATTGTCTAAACAAGACATTATATAATAAAAGGCATTGACTAAAAAAACATTGTATGAAAAAAGGTAAACATAACCACATCGTGTCGCCGCCCTCCTTCTCCTCTCTCTCTCTCTCTCTCTCTCTCCACTCGGTTCCCCATAACCGCATCGCGCCGCCCTCCTCTCTCCCCGACGCATCGCGCCTCCGCCTCCCTACTCTCTCCCCGACGCATCACACCGCCGCCCCCCCTCTCCCTCCCTCACCGCTTCACGCCTCCGCCGTCTTTGCCTTCCCGACGCCACGACCGTCCTCTCTCTCCCCCCCGCCGCCACTGCAACCAACCCTGACGACGCCGCGGTCCGTCTTCGTCTCTGTCGACCTCGCCGGTGAGTCACTCGGTCTCCCCATGTAGATTTATTGTAGTGTAGATTGTTAGTTTTAGTGTAGTGTAGATTGTTAGTTTAGTGTATTATAGATTTACTGTAGTGTAGTGTAGATTTAGTGTAGTGTTAGATTGTTGGATTTAGTGTAGTGTAGTGTTAGCTAGATTTAGTGTAGTGTCAGATTGTTAGATTTAGATGTTAAATATGTACTATTAATTGATTTAGTTGTTTAGATTTAGGAGATGTACTAGTTGTTTTAGATTGCTAGAATTCTAAATGTTACATGAAATATTTTTTTAGATGTTAAATGTGTAGTATTAGTTGTTTTAATTGTTTAGATTTAGGATATGTATTATTTGTTTAGATTATTACATTTCTAAATGTCACATCTATATTTCTAGATGTTAAATGTGCGGATTATAATTTGTTTTTCGCTCTAAATGTCACATCTATATTTTTAGATTGTTACATTTCTAAATGTCACATCTAGATGGATGTGAAGAGTGCCTTTCTTAATGGTACTTTAAATGAGTTGGTATATGCTAAGCAACCACCGGGATTTGAGGACCCAAACTTCCCTAACCATGTCTACAAGCTCGATAAGGCGCTCTATGGACTTAAGCAAGCACCACGTGCGTGGTATGAGCACCTTAGAGAGTTGTTGTTTAGACCGTGGGTTTGAAGTGGGGCAAATCGACCCCACCCTCTTTACCAAGAGGGTTAAAGGGGAGCTTTTCATATGCCAACTTTATGTTGATGATATTATCTTTGGCTCATCTAACAAAGCTTTTAATGATGAATTTTCAAAGCTTATGACTGACATGTTTGAGATGTCTATGATGGGAGATTTGAAATTCTTTCTTAGTTTTGAGATCAAGCAATTGAATGAAGGGACTTTCATCTCTCAAGCCAGATATACCCAAGACATGCTCAAGAGATTTAAAATGCAAGATGCTAAGGTGAAGCGCTTTCCTATGGACACCAAATGTCATCTGGAACTTAACCCAAAGGGTATAGATGTTGATCAAAAGGAATACCGCTCCATGATTGGTTCTTTGCTCTATCTTTGTGCATCTAGACCCGATACTGTGTTGAGTGTAGGGGTGTGTGCAAGGTATCAAGCCGCTCCTAAAGAAAGCCATTTGGTGGCGGTCAAAAGAATCCTTCGATATTTGGCTTATACCCCAAGGTTTGGTTTGTGGTATCCAAAGGGCTCAAATTTCTCTCTTGCTAGGTACACGGACTCGGATTGGGCTGGTGAACATGATGATAGGAAATCAACTTCCGGGCATGCCAATTCCTTGGTAGGTCCTTGGTGAGTTGGTCTTCTAAGAAGCAAAATTGTATATCTCTTTCCACCGCCGAAGCCGAGTATGTGGCAGCCGCTAGTGCTTGCACTCAATTTTTATGGATGAGGCAAACTTTAAAGGAATACGGTGTCAATTGTGACAAAGTGCCTCTTTTGTGTGACAATGAAAGTGCTATCAAGATTGCCTACAACCCGGTGCAACATTCAAGAACGAAACATATTGAGATTCGTCATCATTTTATTCGAGATCATGTTGCTCGTGGAGATATTGAGCTAGGCGATATTCCCACCAAAGACCAACTTGCCGATATTTTCACGAAGCCACTTGATGAAGCAAGATTCACTTATTTGAGGAATGAGCTAAATATCGTGGATTCAAGGAGCTTTACTTGATTATCTTGCATACACACCTATATCTTGGCTATCTATTTGGTTTAGGTGTAGGCATGGACATAGGGGGAGTGCGGTCCTAATCCATTGGACTATCCCTCCCCCCATTATGCCGATAGTAAGAACTCATTTGCATCTCTATATTTGTTTGTTGAATTGTGAGCTTAAAATGACGAGTAGTGGCAGTGAACCCAAGATATATCTTCGCGGTGTCACACCACATAAACTCATACATGGTGGCCTAGGCCACCGCCCTCTTCTTTGTGAAGAGTTGATCTTTTTGGAACTTATTTGAGATTTTATTGCGTACTTGTTGGTTTTATATTTTTCCTCATCACATCCAATGTTGCTTATTTGGGTTTTTTGTTTTCACCATTGGATGTGTGAGGAAATCATCATGCCTGCATTTCCCCCCTTGTCCCTCAACTTTGCACTCCTGGTCATTCTTGAAACCGGCGCGAAAAACAGGAAAATTTGAAAGTTCTTCACCAGCTCCTTTCTGGAGGGCCCGGCCTGGCCGGCTGCGGAGGCCGGCTGCTTGGGTGCCTGCCCGGCCTTGCCTCTCTACCTAGACCGGGGTCGAGGTCAGGGGTCTCGGGTCTGTGCCCAGCCTCCACTCTCCCAGGCCGGCCTTGCGGGCCGGCCAGGCCGGCCAGTCGGGTACACTTAAATCGCAAGGGCGACCGTTCGGTCCGGTCGTCCCCTTCCTTTTCCCCTCTCCCTCCCCCACAGCCACCATTGGAGGCCCCCCTTGCTCCTCCTCCACCCAAACCACAGATCTGAAAGAGCCTCTCCCGATCTTCCTTCTCCTCCACACGGTTTCTCCATTGTTGAAGTTTTGGGTAAGCTCTCCTCCATTGTTGGTGTTCTTGAGGTGCCTCTCAAGATTGGAGTTCCTAGGTGCAGTTCAAGCAAGGATGGCCTCTGATTCGTACTTTGATGATGCTCCTCATTCTCAGGACAAGGGCAAGGCCAAGGGCAAAGCTACCTCCACTTCCACCACCACTGCCCGTCCTCGCGCCAGGAAGCCCAAGGCTGCCACCAAGAAAAGGTCAGATCTTGTTATCAATCCGGATGAGCCGGTACATGAGTCTTGGTCAAGCTATCCACTGCAGATTTTGAGCGTGACCATATATTATTCAATCCATATGAGTTTGGGCAGCGCACAAGTAGTGACAACCGTTTCTATTGCAAGATGCATGAGCAAGTGTATGAATTTGTAGTATGCTCCCTCAAGAACACTTATGTTCCTCAACATTTCTTTGATGTGGATAAAGCACGGCAATTGTGGCCGGAGGTGATGGAGGTCATGGATTTTCATGGTATTAGCTCTCTCATGGCATGTGATAACCCCTTTGCTCCTGAGTTGCTTCCGGAATTCTATGTCACCGTTCATTTTTCCACTGAGGGACCGAGGACTATGACTTGGATGAGTGGTGGTGTCAAGTGCGTTGCTACACTTGCTGAGTTTGGTCGTCTCCTTGGCATTGAGGAGTTACCATTTCAGCCTATTGCATATACTCATATTCATGTTGATGAGAGCAAACTTATGAAGGCCCGAGAAGGGATCCGCCATTGCTATCCTCCCGATGTGGGCCTACTTCACATCCCCAAGGTCACATATTTCACTGGATTCTGGCATAATGTTCACACCATATTGAGGAACACTATCCATGTCAAGTATGGGGAAAAGGGTGAGGTCCGCAAGTGGATGGTCAACCTTCTCTATCACATTGTTCGAACAAAGAATAGGGGCAAGAAACTGGATGTTCTGGATTACATGTGGCAAGAGATGCGCTCCACGGTTCTCAACAACAAGGTTCCCATCTATGGCCAGTACCTCCAGAAGCTTTTTGACACCCAGATGGATCAAGCTCAGACTGGTCAACAATTCTTCCTTTGTTCCCCTAATCTCTCCATTCACATTTGCACTCCACCCCCTAAAGCACTTTTTCATCTGTTGTAAATGTACTCAAAAGGCTTCCCCAATTCTCCTGTTAACAACTGTGCATGCCACCAAAAATACATCCTCTGAATAAAGTATTCTTGTTGAAACCATGATCTTTCAAACTTGAAAACCCTTGGAACAGTTCAGTCTCACACTCCAGCAGCAAAGGAACATGGTTTGAACCATATCTAGGAAGGGCAGTCACCACAGCATGGGTATACAACATTGAATCTGCCACGGTTGAGAATGATCCAATTGCCCCTCCTCAAGCCAAACGTGCTCGCCCCACAGCTGCTAAAGATGGTCCTAGCTCTGCTAAAGAAGAAACTCATGTTGAGGCTCCTAGGAAGTACAGCTTAAAGAAGGTGCTCCAGAGAATGAATTGCTTCATTTTTGATAAGGAGGACAAGGCATACAAGGCCTATATAAAGGAGAAGCAATATCACCGCAACCAATGAGAGATCATGAAAAAGCTTGAACTTCCCTATCCTTCTAGCTCCGATGAGGTCTCTGAAAATTCCTGGAAGTCCAAGCACACTTTTTGGTTAGGCGATGATGCCTCCTCCCTTGGCACCTTTTGGCCTGGCAACATTGCTGGATCAAGCTCCGGTCAGGCTGCTGATGATGCTGCTGGTGAAGATGATGATGAGGAGAATGACGTTGACGAGTGATCTCATGGGACTTTCACTTCACTTTCTCCCTTTTTTGGTGTCTTGATGCCAAAGGGGGAGAGAGATCTCCGGGGATTTGCATTCATGCATAGCATCCATTTGTGTTTTCATTTGCATTGCAATCGTTTTTAGTTGAACTCTATATTTGGTTTATGCTTGTGGAACTTGGTTATCTAAGTATTATTGTATCGTGGAACTTTGTTATCTTCAGATTATTGTAAGGCTATGTCATTCTCGGTTTATCTATCCATATGGAGAAGTCTATGGCCATGTCATTCTCGGTTTATCTATCCATATGGAGAAGTCTATGGTGAGATAAAATCCTATCCTTTGCTTACATAGATTTTTTTGTGAATGCATGCCTTACTATTATTTGTTATATGCCAGTTGATCTTTTACCTACTGCTAAAATGCTTGCTTACTAGTCTCATACCTATCCTATTGGCATTCTAGCACTAGAGATATTGTTGGCTTATGAAATCTAGGGGGAGCTTCAATTAAAATCTTTGCCAAAGTTTAAATTAGATATCTTTATTGCAAATCCATGTGTTGTCATCAAACACCAAAAAGGGGGAGATTGAAAGGACATTGTCCACTAATCTTGTTTTGGTGTTTGATCACAACACTTGGAATGTTTAACCGTCTACCTAAGTGCTTATAGGAAAACTAAAGATAAAGAGGTAAAGGTTAAAAGAAGATTTCTCTATATGCAAAAAAGGAGAAAGAGAAGCGTGCCAAAGGTTGAATCCTGAAGGTTCTGGCTGGCCGGCCTCGGATGTCGGCCTGGCCGGGCTAGCTCCCTCTCGAGGCCGGGGGCTTCGGGTCCCCTGTCGGCCTCCATCTCCTTGCCGGCCTAGGCCGGGTCTCAGGCCGGTGGCGTTTGGTGGTCAGCCGGCCTCGTCCACGCCTGGCCGGCCCAGGCCGGCCTCCTCGAAGACCAAGGCCGGGCTTCCCTGGTGGGCAGCCGGGCTCCAATATTTTCAGGCCGGCCTGGCCGGGCTCCAAGGCCGGGCTCGCGTACCCCTTCAATGGCCAGATTTTCTGTGGGGGTATTGTCACATCCCAAATTTTGAAACTAAGAAAAACTTAATTTCACAAGACCCAAAATTCAGAACCAACAAAAACTTTTTGAAATGTTTCACTGATGATTGTGTTTTCCTTCCCGTTGCTGTGTTGAACCTTGTGTGACCTGTTGTTTAAGTTGTTTGACTAGTAAATATTAAACCTAAGAACTCAACCAAGATGAAAATATTATTAACTTTGGTGATCATGTCATGACAAGAAAAATATTCCATGTATCTTTTCCATTCTTATTTTGGCCAACTCCATTTCAATGATACTTGGTTTAGCAACACCCAAAACTAATACCCATTATTTGAGAAAGTAAAAGTATTTCCAGAACTATGTGTTCCCAAAAATGTGGAGATCTATATGCTATCCCCTATCTATCTTTTAACCTTGATATTTTTGCATTTGTTTGCCACTCCCCTTTTTATAAACTTTGATTATCACTTCCGTTTAAAAAAAGAACACAAGTGGGAAATATATTACCCCACATATTTTGTCTTGCTCAAAACCCTTTTCAAAAATACAAAGGTGGAGTTGAGATAGTTTTAAACATCATCTTGTCATCATTAAGTGTGATCATTTTTATAAGGTAGTATTGTTAGTTGTGGAAATGGTGGTATGATTGAATCTGGTGGTTTGATTTGTGTGATCTGGTTGTGATGTTAATATTGTTGTGTTTGTTGCTTGTGAGGATAAACTCCTCAGTTGTGCTTAATGCTAAGATAGAACACCTTTGACTACCAAATTTGAGTGTGACTTGAATAACAACAAACCCTCTAAGATTATTCACCCCTAAGTTAAAATCCTAAATTTAGGGAAATGATCCTATTAAAATTCTCTCTCCATCTATTCCTCTATCTTATAAAAGCAATTATACTTTTCCTTATTCTAGGAATAAGATGAAGTAATAATCATCTCAGCTCCCTCTCACTCATTCAAGCAAAAAGGGAATTAAGATCATGATGAAGAGATGATCTTAAATAAGTTATTTCTTCCCTATTGCTCTATTTCTTTCAAACAAATATTTTCTCCATGAAAATATAACTTAATTGAAGATACCATATTTGTCAAGAAAAGTTCCAAAAGTTCAAAACAATATTTTATCACTTGCTTTAAAAATATTAAGGAAATGTTAATTAAGTTTTACCAAAAATGATTTATTTAAATCCTATGAACAAAAATGGTTCAAAATATTTTATTTTCAAAAGCTAATTTTTGTGGAGCTTCTACATGTATATGGGAGGCTACATGAATTTTCTCAGAATTTTTAAAAATGTTTAGGTACCCCAAATAAATCCCCACAATGCCACTGGTTTTAAAAGAAAAATAAAAGAAGCAGACAGGGACTTGTTTGTGATGGAAAAACATGTGCCAGGGGGTTTTCTGCAATTCTGTCGTCGTGTTCCTGTAGCTCCAGTGGAGCTATGGCGCTAGGCTGCCGTTGTCGTCCTCCCGTCGCTCGCCCGCCCGGACCCCCTCCTCTCCGCTGCCCTGCAAGGAGGATAAGAGGCCCCCCCACGACGCTCTGCCCTCCCTCGCTCACTCGCCCTCCTGCGCTCTCCCTCTCCCTCTGTTCCCTCCACGAGTCTGAACCCTAGCTCTGGCCACTGTCGCGCGTCGCCGCCGATGGAGAGCTCCCCGAGCAAATCGAAGAGCACCAGAAGCTTCCCCGCGTCCGGTTCTCCCTCCACGCCGAAGGAATAGCAGAGGGAAGCCCGGGATCGTCGTCGCCGTCTTCATCCTCTTCTGCTCCGGCCGCCGTGAGGTCGAGCAAGCTCGCGGGTGGCACAAACTATCATTCTCCGCCATTTTTGCGCCTCTGGGATCCCCTCATCGCGAGCCTTCTCCTGAACCTCACCTTTTCTTTTTAGGATCGCCGGAGCCGCCGCGCCGTCCTCACCCGAAGCTCCAGCTCGCCGCTCTGCCGTGCCTGTTCTGGAGGAAGAAGAAGGAGGCGTACCCGTTCGCGTCGCGCACTGGGCCGTGGATGGGCCGGTTGCTGCGCCGCACGGCCAGATCTGGCCCGTGTTCCTTTTTTTATATAGATCCTTTTCTTGTTTTAATTTCCCGTTTAATGGCAGTGTAGGTTTAATTCAAATGTGGTAGATCTGTGCTGGCAATTTGAGTGATTCCAATTTTGTAGAGTTCCTATGTGTTTTCTTAATCAGGTAGAACTGGTTGCTTGCTAAAATATATTTTTAATTGATGTCTAGATTAAAACTTGTAAAAAGTATCTTTTCCACTAATTATTTAATATCTAGAGTTTTATAACTCCAAATATTGCAAACTAAAATTCGCTGGAAAGCCTGAAGTGATACCTTTCCAGATCTGTTGGTCTTGTATGCAAATGAAACCTAAAACCAAAGTTCTATTCAATCTTGTAAACACACAAGTAGCACTTTGGTGATTTTTGTAGATTTTTTTGAAATGAATTTTGGAGTAAATCCAATTGGATTGTCTTATATATGTGTAGGAGAACATCTCCCTAAATTGGTTTGAATTTAGGAGTCATTTATTGACTGTGGTGCTAATTATAAGGTTTAGGCCTTTTCTGCCTTTTTTTTAATTAGGGCTTTATTAATTGTGTGTTATAACTTTATTGTTATAGATGTGTTTCCTAGCATGTGTAGGGTGGTAACCCACTGTTGTGATGTGTTTTCTTAATCTTGCTAGCTTGTTAGAAGAGCTAATTGTGAGTCATGTGTTTATTAGGGTTTTACTCCCTATATAGTCTTTCTCCTAATAATTAGGAATTTTGTTAAGCTTGTTTATTTTGAGGTGAAAATATTGTGTGTGATTAATATGTGTGCCTTGCTGGTTAATGATTGTTGTGGTACTGTGGTTTGCATGTTATTACTGTTAGAAGGTTATAATATGTTAGTACTGTTAGTGGTATTTGTTAGACATATTGGTATGGGTAATATGTTTGCATGTCTTGATGAACTTGATGGACTTGAGTTGAGTACTAGCTTAAATATCTTGTTAGTGTATCCACCTTAGCTTGGTGAGATATTTTGAATTACCAAGATTATTTGGTAGTTTAACTTTTGTCTGAAGTATTTCCTGATCAGAGGAAAGTGGTTGTTAATTACCTCTAATTGAGGATGTCTTGGTGCTCTAGGTTTTAGCATGTGTTTGGTGTTATACTCCTGTGAGTATAATGCCCTGGTAAATATAGATTTAGTTCGTTGCTTGATTAAACTAGTGCTATGCTTGTGGCTTGAGTGATTAGTTTGATACTTGTGGTTTGTTCCTTGTTTGTATACCACTTGTGGTTTGGTTTGCTTATTGAGTGTTGTTTTATTTTCATGTTGCGACGCTAGAGATAAACACTACCGGGGTGGTATTTGGAAAGGATTATTTGGAGAAGGATGAGAGTTTATTTCTTTGATCAATGAGGAGAAGTCCAGGAACGTCATGCTGAAATCAGGCAAGCTATTCTCTGAGCTTGCATCTATATACATCTATTTTGTTTCACATGTTTTACTTATAAAGAGCATAAGTGATTTATGTGGTGTTTGCCACTAAAGTTATGATTTTGAAGACCCTTTTTCAAAATATAAGTATATTATTTTGACACCCTATATGGAGATATTAGATGGAAATTCTTTTTCAAACTATAGGATGGGAAAAATATTGTTTACTCAAAACTCCTTTGAAAATACTTGTGTGTGGATATGGATTGCCGAGATGTCGGTGTTGAAGTGGAGAAATGGAGAATGGAGATGTTTATGAAAAATGCACATTGTGTCTTTGTACTATGATGACCAGCCGATAATCTGTGCGACCACATTTACCCCCATATGGGAACGGGGCTTAGTCATATAATTTGCTCTTATTAGTATGGGATACCTCATCGACGGAGATGACTCCGTTATGCGTGAGGGGATGGTTTGTGAACTCCCCTGACCTGGGTCCTCGCTCAAACTCTATGGAAAGATAAGGAGGAGGATTGAAGACTTCATAAATGTGGTCGCCGGGAAAAACATATGAGTCCTCACACTTGGGGTTGCCGACGGGGACCGGACTGAGTGTCGGTGGGAATTATCATATGGGTAGGGTCCTATACTAGCATGAGCAAAGGAGAGGCTAGGGTCGGTGGCTCAACTTCGCATACACCTTGTATGGCGGGACGTGGCTGACACGATGAGTTACCGGATGGGTGTGGGAAAAGCGTGCTACCTCTGCAGAGGGTAAAACTATTCGAATAGCCGAGTCCTCGGATATGGACAGTTGGGAGGCTGTCCTCTGACCGTGTGCAAGTTTTGGAAATGTTTAAGATTTAAAAAGGAAAATGGAGATGTTGTTTATGTGCAACTATACCGATGAGTCGGTATGAGGTTACTGGAAAAGAAGAGTACCCTGAGGGGCTTTGATCGAGAAGTGCAAAGTTTTGTGTCCTGAAAGTGGAAAATGTTTTATGCAACTATACCAAGGGGTTGGTATAAGGTTGTTGGAAAAATGATTTGACCAGGAATAGTTTGGTCGGAAAAGGAGGAGTTTTGGAAAAATAAACAAATGGTGATTTTCAGGGAAAATGTTTATTAAAGAGACTTCTTACCTTTTTCAACAAAGGTGTATTTTTCGGGAAAAGTTTTAAAGAAACTTCTTACCTTTTTACAAAGATATATTTTCGGGAAAACATATTAAAGAGACTTCTTACAAAGACAGATTTATGGGAAAAGTTCTAAAATCCTTCTCTCCTTTTTCAAATAAAGATATAGAGATTTCAAACAAAGTTTTATTTAAACAATAAAAAGAGAAGTGCATGCTCATTCCAGGGGTAGTTTGCGAGTACATTCAAATGTACTCATATTGGTTTCGTCCCTGGCTATTGTCTTAGCCAGATTTTGAAGAGGAACAGTTTGAAGAAGAAGATTTCAACGACGTCATGCGAACTAGGGCGCTTCCCAGTCAGCTGCCTGTAGGGTTGGCAAGTGACTTGGGCTCCACGTTGATTTGGTGATTTCCGCTGCGAGTACCTGATGAAGTTATGGCTTCAATCAAGTAAGTAAATTTATTCGGTATTTATGGGTGTTCTGTGATACCAATTCGAGTTATGTGCAACAACAGACTGATCATGTGATTGTTGCAGGAAACATAACGAGTATCTCGGATACCTAATCCGGGGTCCTCACAGGTATAAATACCCCCACCTTCTTCAACCTCAAGCTAGCTCGCCCAAAATATCTTGACCTCCATCGTTGCAAGCTCAAATCTCATAGATCTCCCAATCCCTCCACCCAAACTCGTTGATATTTGGAGGATTGAAGGAGAAGGCCCGGATCTACATTTTCACCAAGCCGATTTACATTTCCCGCTCATTCACTTGAGGGACCATTTGCTAGGGTTTCCATTGGAAAAACCTAGCCCCTTGTTGTACTCACTTGCTGTCTTTTGTGACAGATTGTAGCCGTTCGGGAACCCCCAATCCAGTTGTGGGTTGTGCCCCGGATTGTTGTTGTAAAGCCTCCGAACTCCGCCTTGAAGGATTCCGATAGTTGAAGGTGAACCAATCCTTTGTGGTGCGGTTCATCGGAGAAGAAGGTGAAGCCTGTTGTGGCTGTTGAGCCAACCTGTTGTGGTGGCTCACACCTCTCCAACGAGACGTACTCCCCTAAAAAGGAGGAACTCGGGAATACATCCTTGTCTCCGCGTGCTTTCACTTCAGTTACCTCTATCCTTATTTACCGCCTGTACCTTGTGTATCTTGCTTAGTTGCTAGATTGTCATATAGGTAAATTCACCGTAGTTGCATATCTAGAGAATTTACCTTTTGTGTCAAGCCTAATTTGAAAAGGTACTAAAATTTGAAGTAGCACCTATTCACCCCCCCCTCTAGGTGTCATACGATCCTTTCAGCGAGGGAGTAGTAGAGCGACATGTCTACTTCTTTGTTAGACTGCTGTTTTATGTTGATGTTTTGTGTTGATGTTTTAGACTGATGTTTTATGTTGATGTTCGGACCGTTGTTTAGACTTATTTGTGTAGTTCATGTATAATATGCAACTTATCGTATTATAGTTCATGTATAATATGCAACTTATTGTATTCTAGTTCATGTTTAGACTACTTCATGTTTAATGTACTCTCCTAATGTTGTTATATGTATAATATGCAGCAAAATGTACCAGTGTGAGAATTGTGGCTATCCCGAGTGCATGAATAGGATGTTTGGCGTAGTTTTTCCAGAGGATGCTCAAACTCGCATGGTATGTTTAAATTCGACATGTTATGAGCCTATTTTTCTTGTCGATAGTTCTTGGTAAACATATATGTTTGATCCATGTGCCAATTATTGAAACTCTTAGCACTATAAATTCGAGTGTTGGTCTAAAGGAGCTACTGATATGTACACCAACATTGGTTCTACATTTCTCTGGGTCCTTTAGTTTCAACACTTGGATGTCATGATGTGCAATGTTCATATGAGGCACTTTTTATGCATGTTTCTTGTGAAATGTTCTCTTATTTCGTTGACTAAACTGTTGCATTGTCCTAGCCTTATAATAACACTAATGTCTAATTGTTGTTTTTCTCAAAACATCCCGTGCAAGGCTAGACGTGACTTCTTGGAGCATGTGGATGTTGCCTTCACCGACCACATGACATTTGAGGTCAACTTGGTCCAGATGACGGTGCCCACCCGGAGATTCAGAGTTCTGTGCACCAACACGATGGGCCGAACATACTTTAGTGGCGCTAGTTGGACATGACTTGTTGTTCGCTACGGCATGCAACCTAGTGAGAGGTGCAGCTTCTTTCTCGACCAGGGTGACATCTCTACCTACTTCATGTATAGGCCCCCCAACAACTCCGACAGTTCCAAGTCTGAGGATCATGACCCTAGAGATGATCATGACTTCATGCCTGAGCCGGAGGTGGTCGAGAACCTAAGTGACTAGCTAGGTATGATAGTTAGAAATAAGTTAACTAGATGAACAATAAGAACTTTGTTGAGTGGAGCAGCTACTGCCAGTACTATTTCTGTTAATGTTTTTGTATCTGTGTATTTTCCTGGTAATTGTCGTCTATTAAATAAAATAATAACTTTTTTTTATTTTCTGAAATATAATCACTGGCGTGGCGTCCCTCGCCGGTAATATAAAGTATCACCGGCGTGGCCTATCACACGACGGTGATTCGAAATAATCACTGTACACACCGGTGATCCAAAATAGCACTGGCGTGAGGTTACCGGCGTGGCCGTTTCTCGCCGGTGATGTCAAAAACGCCACGCCGGTGATTAGTTGTTTCCTGGTAGTGTAGAGTCAAGTTTCCTCTTTTATTTTATCTTGTATCATTGTTGGATTCCTATAAACTTGTATTCTTACTATCAGCATTCTGTAGGGTCACGTCGATTCTTCTTGATCAACAGCCAATAATCATGACAGCCGGTCCAACCAGAGCCATGATTATGGTGCTGCCTCGAAGACGGTTCAAGTAAACACCGAGGTGAACCGAATGACAACCAACATCGAGACCTCCGGCAACCAATCTAACCCAAGGAAAAAAATAGCGCGCTACAGCAATATAGCGCGGGCCTAAAAATACACTATTAGCATGCTATATCGCGCTATAGCGTGTTATAGCGCGCTATAATACACGAATTGATGTAGCGTGACCATCCTCAAAACGCTATAGCGTGCTATTAGCGGCGATATAGCGTGCTATTTTTTTCCTTGATCTAACCTGACTGTTGTTGTGAAGATGACAGTCGTATCTAACGTACGACCCTGTCACGCAAGAGGTCAACTCAGCAGCACCGTCCCCGACACCACCTTTGCTCCAGAGCAAATCGTGAAGACAATGGCCTTCCGCATGAGGTAATTTAGTCCGCTAATTTTAGACTTCCATTTGGAAAAGAAGAGTGCTCCGCTTTGTAATTGAGAGCTCAATTGTCGTGCAATTTAACATGGAATTTGTTTTGAGAAGGCGATATGCAAACATAGGCTGGAAACTATAGTCGTCGATGTTGTGCTTGAACACAACCGCTTCCTTCAATTTCCACAAACCCGCCACTTGATGGTTTGGCGAAGAAGTTAAGGTAAGCTACATTATGCACGTAATTTGTCGTTTTTATTCATTCCTAAACTAACAAGTTGAATTTTCATTGACATTGGCAGCAAAAAAGAAAGAGATATGGTGTGCGGCCTCAAGTGTCAGTGGAGAATGTTGGCACCAACAAAGGAGGGAATCCCACACGAGCAAATGAGAAGTGTTGAGAGTATGATGCAGTTGCCGCTTTACCAAACTCTTGACAACTTCATGAGTTGATGATGATAATCTTTATGATGATTTGTCCAACTATATACGAGGTTGTTAGGTAGTATTTTGGATAGGTCTAATTACAATATTTGAAGGTTAACTATTGTCTTTTTTTTTTTTTTTTTTAAGACGACTCTGGACGTCTCCTCTCTCCCGTCACTGTTTGAGAGAGGTGATTTTTCTCCCCCCGCAGATCCACCTTCTTGCCGACGATCCGCCGGATCCCCTGTCCTCCGCCGGCCGCTCCGGCGGCGGGAGGGCGGGGGATCTCCGTTTCTCGGGTGTAGATAGTGTAGGGTTTGAGGGTTCGGCTTCCGGCGGCGCAGTGGAGGAGGATGGGTCGCCGGCGGCGTTTTTGGTGCAGGGTCAAGCTTCCTTCGACGGTGGTGCTCCACGGAGCTTCGCGGTGTTGATCCTGGCCCCTTCGCTCCCTGGGATCTCCGGATCTGCTGGGAGCGCCTTCCCCGTCCTGGTTCCCGCGTGGCGGCGGGGCCGGGTTGACGATCTTGGTGCAGCCGGAGGTGGTGCAAGCGGTGTTGCGGTTGAAGATGGGTGGTGGTCCTCCGGGGCCCGAGGCTTGAAGACTCCCCGTCCGTCGGGGGACTGCTTCCGCTCCAGAGTTTCCAGGAAGCAGCGGCGGCGGCGCATCTTCGCCACGGCCTCTTCGACGGCGACATCGACGCAGGAGGACTTGAGTGAATTTTTATCTTTCTGAAGGTCCTTTCTGTCTACTTGCTGTAACCTCTGGTTGTACTTCGCAAAAAAAAAAAAAAACTATTGTCTTTTGTGGCCTGAGTAGTGAAATAGCCTGATTTGTGTACTTGAATGCGGAAAGTGTCTTTTGCTCATGGGCCCAAGTGCTCCTGCCATTTAAAAAATAAATCAAAAATCTTATTTCCGAGTTTCAAAAATTTCTGAAAGTAAATCGGGATGTAGCTAATGGTGTATCCCACAAACGTGTAAAATATTAAATCCAAATACTTTGTATTATGGGCTACAAAAAATGAAAAAATCTCATAAATTTAGAGATTTAAAACTATGCATACTTAGAACCAGTCTGTTGTCATTTTTGTGTAGCTTAGAATACAAAAAAAATTATATTTATTTTTTGCACGTTTGTGGGATTGACCGTGTTGGCTACGTTCAGATTTTTTTTCAGAATTTTTTGAATCTAGTATATATGATTTTCGAATTTTTTAAAATGGCTGCGCTGACTTGAATGGTTGTTCAATATTTATATTTCTTGTTGTATAATTCGGATGTAAGATGCTACGGCAGTTCAATGTCAAATGCTACTGAATTGTTTCAACTTTTTTTGAACCGGGATTGTTCAACTTTTGATTACATGATATGTTACTGTATAATATTTTTTCATGTTTTATTGTTATAGTCTGCGCATGAGTCCTATCAGTTCTTGATCCTTCTTGTTATTCACACTAGGTAATTGCCCGTGCGTTGCAACGGGTATAAATATTCTAATAATTTCACACTAATCATGTCAAAGATGTAATTTATAATTGCAAAGACCTATATGAATGCCACAGGTTAATTTTTATTGAATACAAAGTATTGATCGAGCACTAAACGTAGAGTGCTGGAGGCACAATGATGGGCCACACAGGAAGGGTAGACATGTTAATTACACGCACCGCCCTCTATTTTATCAAAAGATCAATTAATACATTTGATGTGTAAATAAAGCGGAAGTGGTGTCACCACCAACTTTTTTTAATAGTAAAGATAATGACCATCCCAACTTGTGAAACAAACAGATTCATGGTTTATCGAGGAATTATCAAAATTATAAGACTAAGGAATATATAATACAACTGCAGTTGCATCCATGGACCCTAAATTAATGATCAAAATCAAGTAAAGATCATGTAGTAGTAGTCATTCTCAAATTCAAAAATAAAAACATAATTGTTGCTCGGGATCATGTAGTTTCAAAAGGGAAAATAATCTATTGTCGCTCATCTTCCTTTCTATCATAAATATTAGCATCAAAATAATAACCCATGAAACACATTCGGATCACCTCAAAATATACGGTTTGCATGTCCCATGTCGTCGTCGCGGGCAACCCGCATGCGCTTGAATGTGGTTGTGGCCTAATTGCTTTCTTCAGTTTGAGCATGATTCTCGCTGATATCGTTTCCATCCAGGTTTGCTGAGAATATATTCTTTGTTGCTCACTCATTTTTTTTCTTAGTCTTCTCTCAGTTTTACTCATTCAGTCTCATTATTTCCTCTTTTTGTGTTTTCTTATTCTTTCTGTAGTCTTCATGCATATTCTCATTACTCAATGTCTCGGTCTCTCGATTTCATTTGCTTAATCTCTAATTCATAACATTTGTGTTCCATCTTTTCATTTCTCAGCCTCATTTGCTTATATCTTTAGTTTAATCCTGTCTTCTTCTCATTCTCTTTTTTAGTATTCAGTCTCTTTATCAAGGTACTCAACTTATCACTCTCTCGGTGTAATTTGCTCAGTCATTTTATTTAATTCAGTCTACTTCGCATTCTTTAGTCTTCGGTCTCCTTCTCAGTACGCAATTTCTCAGTCTCTCGGTGTAATTTACTCTGTCTTTCATTCTTATCTTATTTGCTCATTCTTCTTCATTTGCTTAGTCTCATTTGCTTATTTCTTCAGTTTAATTTGCTCATCCTCAATTCCTCATTCATCACTTCCGAGTTTACTCAGTTTTATTCTCATTCTTGTCATTCTATAGATGATGAAAAGTTTTCATTTAAATTTGTTGTCAATCCTCATTTCTCCATTAATGTTTCTTCACTTCTTTTAAGTCTTCACTTTTTTTATTCATTCTTCAGTATCTCTATCCTCTATCCTCATTCATCACTTTTCAGTTTAACAGTTTTATTCTCATTCTTGTCATTATATAGATGATGAAAAGTTTTCATTTAATGTTGTTGTCAATCCTCATTTCTCCACTGCTGTTTCTTCACTTCTTTTAAGTCTTCGCTTTTTTGTATTCATTAATCAGTCTCTCTATCCTAAGCCATCAGTCTTCATTGTTTAGTTCTTCGGTCTTTGGCGTTAATCTTCTAGTTTTTAGTCTACATTTTTATCTATCATCTATTTATATGCATCATTGTGGCATGTTTAACAGTCTTCTTCTTCAGTCCACATTATTTACTTTTGTCTTTTCGAATTTAGATTGTCTTACAGCTTGACTTTTCTGATGATTTCTTAATTACTTTGTGTTGTTTTTCTTGTTGTGTCAGCTGAAATCCATAGGAACATTGTGCTAATTTTCAGTATTTTTGCTGCTTGATTTTTTTGGACGTGGTGTAGTACAACATATCATGTTTGCCCTGTTCTTTTAATGTATTGCAGATATTATATATTATCGAAAGATAGTATATTGCACTTGCCATGGGCAGGGGGCAACGGTTGAGCTGATATGAGAATGGTTTGTTCAAACTGATAAACAAGAATTTGTTGAGCTCATGAAGTCGCTGTACCCATATATGGATCACGGCCATCACCCATGGAGGTCGCCGGCCATGCATAAACTGAGAGAGTATTTGTCACAAAAAATAATGGAACTTTGTAGATTGATAGATGAATAAACATGTGCACAGTTGGTACTCTGATATATTATTGTGAGACAAACTTACGGATAGAAATAAAGCAGTGCAACCGAGCACGACCGAACCGGAATCGCTGAAATTATCATATTCAGCCAAGCTAGCAGCAGTCATCACGAGCTAGCAAACATGTGTAGAAAACATGTGTTTGATTCGTTCAGTACAAACTACAAACAGCCGCAAACAGAAAGAGTAGCACAAGAGAGAAAATTAATCAAGCAGCAAGTAGCAGCAAAACGATGAACTTGGCGGCAATTCTTCAGAAATCAGCATCGTCTCTGTTACCTTCCAGGCGTGCCGATCGACGGGTGTGTCCGGAAGGCACGCAGCAGATCGACGCGCGCCACCGGCGGGAACGCATCAGCTCAACCGTTGCCCCCTATCGTTGACTTCCGCAATATACTGTCTCCCGTAGTCTTCTCCTTCACCTGAACTCGCCGTCGGTTATGAGTCTGGTGAACGAGTACGGTATTCGCATCTTAACTCTGTGCCGCTTGACCATCAGACATCAGCCACAGCAGTGGAATCAGCGCCACCCGTCATCAGAAGAGAACACTAAGAAGACCTGAAAAAAAAAACGGGGATCAGAAGGAGAGTCGGCCATGGCAGCCACGACCACACCGGCCACGGCCAGGGACCACCTGCTACTACTGTTCGCATAGGCCAGAGATCAATTTTAATCCCCCACCGTTGGAATCGTCCATGGACCTACCTCTCCCACCCGCTGGTCAAGCCGCACTGCGGCATGATGGCTTCTTGCACGATCGTCGACGACGGCGCCACCATCTGTGTGTTGTCCGGCCGTCCGGGGCGGAGGCCCTCGGCTCCTAACGCCTTCAACATGGCGGAGGAGTGCAGGCACTCGGGCAAGTGGCTGCTGCCTTTCGCCGGCTGGGCGGATTATCTCATCCCCGAGCTCGGCATCTGGTTCGGCCGGCCTCTTCGTGGACACAAGGATGTTATGCAGCGTCATATGAGAATGGTTTGTTCCAACTGATTAACAAGAATTTGTTGAGATAACAACAAACAGTCAGCTTTCAAAGCTACGGGATAAGAGATAGAGATAAGAGACACGCGCATGAGAGAAGGTTTAGGAGAAGTTGTTATGAGGTGGCATTATCTTTACTATTAAAGCTCAGTATGTGGTGAATGCCTGGTGTCATACATCCACGAAATTACAAAACTACCACCGCACTAACCAACGTGACTAACTAACGAATCAAATCCCATGTTATTCTCCAACTAAAGAAACAAACTCCACATCTTCCTCTTTCTCTCCTCTCACTCACGTACACACAACGAACTATGCCCTTTCTTCGCTAGGTTCCGGTCGATCTAAACAAGTTTCCAATTTTCTCGGCTCCTATCGCACATTTGTTTGTCGCAGAACATAGCAACGCTCCCGAGTTTCTCCTCCACCTCCTTGCGCGGCCCTATCCTCTCCCTCCCTCCTTCCATTTATGCTTCCTGGTTAAGTGGTTATACCCTAGCCAAAATCACATCGCGGCCATCAACTATTCGAGAGAAACAACCGCAATGCCTTGGTGATGAGAAGCCAATGATCACTGAGAAGGGTGATGTGTTCCTCGCAACCTGACGTGGCCACCACGGGCACTTCGGGTTTGGCAGCCTGCGTCGCATGGAGCCTTCAAGGCCGACGAGGCCTCCTGGACTATTCGCGGCCGGCCGCTGCAGGAAGAAACGCCGCCGCCTCCGTGTGGCTAAATGGAAGGGTCTCCATGCCGCTCAAGCTCCCCATGGGGCTTTTTCCTGCTGCTCTCGGTCCTAGCCAGCGCCGTCGGCTACTGGAAGATCCTCGATCTGGACCGTACGTTTCCCCTGCGTCCAAGCCTGTAGAAACCGAGTTGCAGGTCACCGCTGCTTCCCGGGACTGTGCCCTATCGAGAAGCAAGGAAAACAAAGGGAGAAAGAAAGAGTTGTGGAGAGGCAACCACGATTTTCGTGTGATGGGCGCATCCGGCGATGTAGAAGTCAGCCCTAACTTCAGTGGCATGCTTTGGTTCACGATTATGGCGCTAGCGTTCTCCCTTTCACAGTTTCACGCTGAGATATTTTTGAAGGAGCTGCTCTCCAATCCGTTCTATAGTTTTTCTTTTCTTACGAAAACCATGCCTATAGTTTGTGTCTTCGGGTACTCTCCCTCTTACTTTCCTGCTTGTGGTTATTTATTTTTGGGTCACATTGTTTGCTTGATTCAGCATTCACTTCTGGATGCGTGATGACTGATGCGTTGAATTGGTGCTTTCTGCCGGAAGTCCATTTTCTTTGTATTCCTAATTCCTATCTCTTCAAATTTGTATATAGACGACTTTTTTAACTCGGTTTTACAGTTTCTAACTCTAAGCAGTAGATGTCTATGGCAATTTATGTATTTAGCTCACTTAAATATGATCATCATATTGGTGTACTTCTCATGGCACATGACACTGCAGACGTGCTAAGGATTCATCAAATGGTGACAACTTTGGTGTGGTAAATTTACTATGGAAGTTGGTTGGGAATAAATGGGACACGATCAATCGTCTGATGAAGTGCTACACAAAGTATATCTTCTTTCAGCAACATGAACAAGCCGACGGGTGTGTGGCGGCGTGCCGGGGTTTAATTAATTTCATGTATGGCCATTGATGCAAGATGCAAGGATCTGTAGCCTGAGTTGACCCATGGGAGGGTGAGCATATGTAACAATGTAATTTAGCTCCGCCACTACTGGAAAACCATATCCACATGCTCAAGGAGGCATTGTTAATTATACAATATTATCTAAATATAAGTATTTGAAATGTAGCATTTATCGTTTATTGGGAGACGTATTGTTATAGTTTACTAGCAATGTGCCCGTGTGTTGCAATGAGACAATAAAGTTTGTCTTGTAATAAAGCGTCCCTGTGGAGAAGTAAATTTTATGTTTAATATTTATCAAAAGTATGCTAATATATATTAAGAATTCATGCTAAATGCATGGTATTTATAAATGTGTTATTATACTAGAGCACTGTAAAGCTCAGCCGACTACGAATTGAAAAAAATGTCAGTTGCAACTCATGTACAACTTGCAGACTGCGGGAAGATGTTAGACATGCAAAGCTCACATTATTAGATAAATTCTCAAGTGATCTGACTATGTGTACATTTTCTGGGAAATTGATTGTATCTTATATTTCTTACCTCTTATAATCGCTCTATATATCGTCATCCATGCTTATTTTGTTTATCTTACACGATAGTAATGAATAAAACTTTTGCTACTTACAGTGCTCTGGATGGCGGTTTCGTTGTCTATTAGCGACATGTACGCCTATGTCTCTTTCGATCCGTATTAGATTTTTTTTTCATTTCACAAAAAAAAATGTTTCTATCATGATCTCAAGATAATGTTTCAATCGCCTCATGAGTATTGAAGAATTATTTTCAATCGCGGGGAGAACAGACCCTCAATTAGAGAAAAACATTTGAAAAGTGTAACTTCATAGTTTAAGATTTGTTTTATTGAGCTTCATACAAATCAGTCCAGTTTGGTACACAGACGGTGAGGTGAGATGGGCAGTTAATTAAGAGGGAAAGAGAGAAATTAGGAGAAAAATTGGTACATGTAGACGTGAGGTGAGAGAGCATTTAAAGAGGGAAGGAGGGAAATTAGGATCTCCTTTTACATGCAGAATTAATCGATTACCAGTTTTCTCTCTGTTTTTGCGCGGGATTAATTTTGTGGAATTACATGAATGGGAGGTTGGAAGAAAAGAAGGTGGAAGGCGGAACCTTACGTATTTTCTTGGTAGGAGAAGATAAAGTATTTTCTTTATGATAAAAAGTACTCCGATGCCCGATTACATAATTATGTTGGTTTGTACACTAGTAGAGAACAGGGCATCAGTACCGGTCTTATTAGGCCTTTAGTACCGGTTGTGCAACCGGTACTAAAAGGTCGAGACTAAAGGGGTACCCCTTTAGTACCGGTTGTATAAACAACCGGTGCTAAAGGCCCTCCACGTGGCCGAACCTGCGCGCGCGCAGCTGAGGACCTTTAGTACCGGTTGGTAATAGCAACCGATACTAAAGGTTCCTGTTTTCCCCCCCCCCCCCCCCTTATTTTTTGAGGGGGGTTAGGTTTTCGGTTTTTTTTCTTTTCGCTTATTTCTCAGGGTTTAGGGTTTCTGTTTTTTTCCTTTTCGCTCATTTTTCAGGGTTTCGGAGGAGATCACGTATAAAGTACTCACTACACATATAAAGTACTCTTTACACATATAAAGTACTCTCGTTACATATAAAGTACTCATAATTACAATTGAGATCACCGCTAGCTAGTACATGCATGGAGGGAGTCTATTAATCAACATAGTGGAATTCACCGAATTCATCTACGAATGCGTCATAATGAATCCCGCCAATTCCTCCGCAATAGCTTTTACGCGGTTTTTTAGTAGGAGCTGGTTCCGCTTCCTTGCCATCTTTAAAAGAAGGAGATCAAATCAGTGATCGAAACTAAACATGATTGATGGTAGCAAAATAAAAGTTGTGTATGATGTTTACGTACCTCTCGATTTCTTATACTATTGACTCTCTCATTGACCCTCATGTGAATATACTCGCAAACGTAGTATCCACATAGTTCCGTCCCCTGTGGTTGTCGCAGACACCACTATACAAGAATTTAATTTAATCAAATAATAATCAAGAGAATGATAATGGTATTAGAAAGATACATAGACCTAGATACGTAGTAGTACTTACGTTGTTAGCCTTGAACTCCAGCTTAGGTTTCCATTCACCGCGTTCTTCCGCGATGAACCTTTTCCAAACCCTGCCCGGAAAAGAAAATGAATTGAGGAGTTATTACTTATACTTTTGATATCCGGAAATGAACGAAAGAGGACGATATAGTGCGATTGAAATTACCTCTTGAGCATTAGACGCACGCTTTTGTAATCATCTTGATCTTTCCTTAATGAGTCCCAGACTTCAACGTGTCCTTCCTCGAGTCTAATGATTAGCAGAATGAAGTGGTACCTGCGCACATTTATATACGCAGGTATTCAGAACTCATCAATTACACTTAATATCGGGAAAGCAAAATAGAATGTGTACAAGACAGTAACACTCACCCGAAGTTGTAAGGAAAAAGTATTTCCTTTCTGGTACTTTGTCGCTTAAAACACGTTAGCAAAACGTCCTCTGTTTCCTGGGCATACAGAGGATCTTGTACGGTGACTTCATGAACTTTATCCGGGTCAATGAACCCAATGTCCCAGATTCCTCCCATTCGGCATTCACGAATCTTCATTCTGCATAATAGCGTACAAAAGAATGTTGTGAGGATAATTACAAGCAATGAACGAGCTTAACTATAAATAATTAAATTACACGAATAAATTACTTACAGACAATAGCAGCTGATGATAGATTTGTCGAGAGCAAGTTGATTGTACATCTGAAAAAGTTCGGAGAACGCAACCTCCACACCATATTGTCGGAAGAAGTGTTGTTCCTTAACTCCCGCCATGAGACACATTTTCCCTTCTTTAGCGGCGGCCATGTACCAGTTATGCAATTTATATAACTGTGTTGTTAGAGCACTCGGATTTTCGACCAGAGGCAGCCCGAGTTCAAATTTATATTGAATTGTTATCTGCGCTATGGGGCAACCTGTGTCGCCAATGACAACTTCTCCATGCTCGATTTCCCGAGCTTCAGAAGGCACAATGAGCGGGGCGATCGATTGTGCTTCTTGTTCTCCGAGCTGGGCAACTCTTTTCCCGCACGCTTTTTCTTGCTCCATCTGTGAGGAAAGTACCTTTTCAATACCTCGCTCATAGTCTGAAAGGGGCGGTGGTGGAGGGTCATATAGGTTGTCAACGGTGTGATCTTTTACCTCAGTTGGTATAGTCTTCAGAAGTTCCTTCATGGGGTCCAGTCTTGCCTCCAGTCTTTCCTTTTTTTCTGTTCAAAAAAGGCTCTCGCCTCTTCACGTGTGCTCACTTCTAATTCCTCCTGAGTCATCTCGCCAGCTAACTTCTCAGGAGCCTTGACTTCCTTGGTTTTTTTTGCACGTTTCTTGACAGGGGACGACGTGAAAAGCTTCCGCTTTGTCAAACTACTAGTGGGCGCAGCAGTCGGCTGACGGGACGGCGCGGCGATGGACTCGCGGTGGGCTCCCAATCGTCGGGGGAGGAGGGTGGACTTTGCTGTGGTGAATTTCTAACCGGAGGAGTCGGTGGCCTTGGCGCCGAGTCTGGAAACTTGATATATTTCTTCTTCCATAGAACGATACCAAGTTCGACATCTCCCAATGTCTTCTCGCCTTCAGCTCCGGGAATGTCAAGATGGATTGAGCTGAATCCCGACATAACTTTCGTCACCCCGACACGAGCAAATCCAGCCGGAATCTCACCAAAATGGAAGGTTGATCCAAGTTGATGCGGTAAAGCATAGCCATTCGCCACCGGAAAACTAATGTTCTTCATTGGCGCATGTAACTCACAATTTGTCTTCTCCGTGATATCATCCACGGGGTAGCGCGCCGCCGACGGTTCATCAACTGGTTCATCAACTGCAGGATCTTGTAGCTGCGTGGAACCCACGCTGCTTTTCCGCTGAGATGGGCAGACATCGACTGCATGATCTTGTACTCGCGGCTGAGATTCCCTTTGCTGGGTAATTAAGGCCAGTTGCTCCTTCACATCCTGCATCTGGCGTTCTAATGCAGTAAACCTCTCCGCCTCCCTCTTCTTACCTCTGCAATGTTTTCTATAAGTTGCAGCGTGCTCCGGAAACCCTTCAAGAAAACCAACCCCGCCTCCTCTGCCTCGACATCGTCCCCAGTGTTCTTTATTCCCGAGGGCGAGTGAAAGCTCGTCGTCCTCTCTATCGGGAACATATTTTCCCTGTCGGACTAGTTCTATTGCGTCAACTAGTTTTTTGGTGACTCTTTTAATTCTTTTCTTCCATTTTCCCTTTGCAACAATCAGCCCTGTGTTTGGGTCCAACACTGCCCCATGCGCAAACAACCATAACTTGGACCTGTCGGGCCAGTCATCTGTCTGTGGAATGATCCCTTTTTGACGCAGCTCGTTTTCATAGGCTTCCCACTTAGGCACGGCAGTCTTGTAGCCACCTGAGCCCAAACGATGGAAATATTTCTTCTTCTTAGCATTCAACTTATTTCGTTTCGATCGGGCCACAGCGACGGCCGATTTCTTATACGCCACAAATTCAGGCCAGTCATCTTTTAGCTTCTCTAGATGTCCAGTGAAATCTGGAGTTTTTTTCTCATATTTTCTCCACAATGATTTCTTCCAGTTGTTGAATTGCTCGGCCATCTTGCTAAGAGTCCACTCCTTGACTTTATCCTTCCTCCTCTGTGGGAGATCTGCCGGTAGGCTGAAATAACCCAATATCGACTCCCAAAGGGTTTCTTTAATTCTGTCCTCGACATATTTTGCGCCAATGTTTTTTTTCTTCGGCTCATTCCATTCTGCAACGGTGATCGGGACCATGTCCCTTACAAGAAATCCGCATTGAGCTATGTATTTAGTGGAGATTCCATCGGGTTTCTCCGGTTTGCCTTTTATGCTAACTTCGTCGATCGACAACTTTGCACCATCCGGCAGCTTTAACCCTTGGGCTGGGCCTCGTTTACGGATTGTCGACGTAGATCCAGAGGGCTGAAAGAAAAATGTTTCGTTAATAAGTGCGCATATAAATCAATTAATGCATCTAGCTAGTGATCAACAAGACTTAATATATACCTTGCCGGAGTTCTCTACGGAGTTTTGTAACGACACTTCTTCTTCGTCGTCGTCTCTGAAGTTTTGTAACTCAAGTCCCTCACCGGAGTCGTTCAAGCATTTCGCGCTGAAATCTTCGCCGTCTTCTTCGTCGGAATCTTCTCCATCGGAATTGGGTCCAAGGGTCTTATCAAATATAAGTGCTTGAAAGCGTTCTTCTTTCTCCAAGTCTCGGATGAAGTCCGGGGCGTCGATGATGGGGGCATCGTCCTCCATAGCTCAATGTCACTGCAAATTTGTAATTCAAACTTAGCAATATTTCAAACTTTGCTAAATTTTGAAACTTTGCTACTAGAATTTTCAAACTTAGCAAAATTCACATATTTACTAGAATAAAAAAATGACAATGCACATATTTACTTATTTACTAGAATAATTTCTAACTTAGCAATATTTCAAACTTAGCTAAATTTTCAAACTTTGCTACTAAAATTTTCTAACTTAGCAATATTTCTAACTTAGCAAAATTAACTTTCAAAGTTAACTTAGCAAAATTATTTTTAGTAACTTAGCAAAATATTTCTACTTAGCAAAATATTTCTAACTTAGCAAAATTATTTTTAGTAACTTAGCAAAATATTTCTAACTTAGCAAAATTTTCAAAATTATTTTTAGTAATGTTTCTAACTTAGCAATATTTGAAACTTAGCAATATTTCTAACTTAACAATATTTGCTCCATTAAAAGTTAGTACACTAATAATAAAATGACTCCATTAAATTTCCTAATTTGCTCCACTAAAATTGAAACACAAATTCAAACATAAAAATGCTCCACTAATATTACATAAATTCAAACATAAATGCTACACTAATATAAAATGCTACACTAATAAAATGCTATACACTAATATAAAATGCTACACTAATAAAATGCTACACTAATATAAAATGCTACACTAATATAAAATACTCCACTAAAAATGAACAAATTCAACCTAAATTCAACCTAATAAAATGACTCACTAAAATTTCCTAATTTGCTCCACTAAAATTCAACCTAAATTCATCAAAAGAACAGTACTAAAATAAAAAGAATGAAAAAAAATTACCGTAGTTGGGCCGGCGAAGCAGGGCAGTACGGCGGCCAGAGCAGGGCGGCGTGGCGCCAGAGCAGGAGGCGCGGGTGGAGTCCGCAGCTTGTCGGGGGCGCGGCGGAGGGCGGCGTCGGGGGCGCGCGGTGGAGGCGGCCGGAGCAGGGCGCCGCACGGGCGGAGATGGCCGCGCCGGCCGGAGCAGGGGCGCACACGGGCGGAGGCGGCCGGAGCAATGCGCACGGGCGGAGGCGGCCGACCGGAGCAGGGGCGCAAGGGCGGAGGCGCACGGCCGGAGCAGGGGCGCACGTCGTTCGCCGAAGAGGAGCAGGGCTTCGCCGGGGAGAGCACGTCGTTCGCCGGAGAGGAGCAGAGGCGCGTGACTTGGGGATTTTGGGGATCGAACCGTCGATCCCCACAGGTAACCACATTGAAGACCCCTTTAGCACCGGTTGTGCTCTACAACCGGTACTAAAGGGTCTTTAGTACCGGTTGTAGACTACAACCGGTGCTAAAGGTGCTTTTTGGGCCGCGGCGAAAATTCGCGCGCGAAGCCCAGCCCTTTAGTACCGGTTGTATTGTACAACCGGTACTAATGGGCTTTTTGAATATTTTTTCTCTAGTTTCTTTTTTCTTTCTTATGTTTTCTGTTTTTTATATCTATTTGGTTTCTATTATGTTTTTTTCTCTAGTTTCTTTTTCCTTTAATATATATTTAATTTAATTGTCTACAAAATTGTAATAATTATCTATCTATTTGTTTTCTATAAAAATAGACCCGAGCTATGTAACTGGATTAAATAAAGATGTTTGAATATGAATTTGAATAACTTGTGCATACTTTTGAAACTGACAAAAATGGACCACACAGTTACATAAAAGGATACATTATTACACATCACTAACAGTTACATAAAAGGATACATTATTACACATCACTAACAGTTACATTACTACATAAACGGACCACACAGTTACATAAAAGGATTAGGAGGAACGGCGGGAGGAGCCAGCCCCGTTCGCGGCCGCCCGATTCTCGCGCGCACGTTTGCGACGGAGGGCAAGATCCATGGAGGATGAGTCTTTCAGCGCCCAATCCAGCTCGGCAGCCTCCTTCGCCTTGAGCTGGCAGGCAGTTCTGGCTCGCTGTACACGGTCGTCGTGGACGGACTCGAAGGAGGCTTCAAGAGCCTCCTGCATCTGCGGCCCGCCGCGCTCTTCCCCATGGTCGCTCCAGTCGAAGTCGTCGTCGTCGTCATCCTCCTCGTCGGGAGGGGCGGCGGCGACTGGTGGAGGTACGGCCGCGCATCCCCACGCCACCCCTGCGGCGTACGCATCCTCGTCGGGGTCAGGGACGTCGGACCACGCGCGCTCGTACGTCCTCCGCACCTCCTCCGGCACTGGAGCAGGAGGCCGGTAGGAGGGCATTCCTCTCCACGCCGGGCTCGTCGGCATACGGCGGGATAGGCTCCCGCGGTAGCGCCCAAGCGCGCTCTGCCGTGATACGTCCATTTCGCATCACTATTTTATAGCATAATTTACTGTTATTCAATGATATATTTCATATTAAGAGGAGTTACTTATGTTATTTTGTCTTATTTTGCATGTTTGATGATCATTGGATAATTAACTGCCGGAGTCAGATTTCAGCTGGAAAAAGCAACGTCAAGGCACTATATTTCTGGAGCACTAAAAATATTTCCGAAAAGACAGATGTTCCTATTTTATCAGAAGATGGACTAAGCCAAAAGGGGAGGCTGAGATGGGCCAGGAGGGGCCCACACCACCCCTGGGCGCGGGGCCCACCTTGGCCGCGCCCTGGCCAGGTGTGGCGCCCCTGGCCCACCTCAGGCGCTCCCCCTTCGCGTACTTCATCCCCCAGAAACCCTAAGACACGGGGAGTCCGTGAGAAATATTCCGCCGCCTCCACGAGGCGGAAACCACAGAGAGAGAAAAAGCTCTCCGGCAGGGAGAAATCTGCCGGGGAAATTCCTTCCCGGAGGGGAGATCATCGCCATCCTCATCGTCATCGCGCTGGACTTCATCGGGATCATCATCATCATCTCCACCGCCATCACCACCATCACCGCTGCACCATCTCGTTCCGCTGTAACATCTAGGGCTATACTTTGTTTAGTTCATAGGGGAAACTCTCCCGGTGTTAATTACTCCTTGTGGTTGATGCTATTGAGTTTTATCGGTGAATTAAAGTATATGTTCAGATTGTTATCCATCATTATATCACCTCTGATCATGATCCATATGATGTCTCGTGAGTAGTTCGTTTAGTTCTTGAGGACATGGGAGAAGTCACGCTGTTAGTAGTGGAATTATGTTGAGTAATATTTAATGGTTTGATATTTAAGTTGTGGTGTATTCTTCTAGTGGTGTCGTGTGAACGTCGACTACATGACACTTCACCTTTATGGGCCTAGAGGAATGCATTGTGTATTTGGTTGCTAATTGTGGGGTTGCCGGAGTGACAGAAACCTAAACCCCCGTTAGTATACCGGTGCACAAGGGAGCGTAGGATCTCAGAGTTTAAGGCTGTGGTTAGATTTATCTTAATTACTTTCTTGTAACTGCGGATGCTTGCAAGAGGTATAATCACAAGTATGTATTAGTCCAAGTAAGGGCGGTGCATTAGCATAGGTTCACCCACACAACACTTATCAAAACAATAAAGATTAATCAACTATGTGAAGCGAAAGCACTTGACTAGAATCCCGTGTGTCCTCAAGAACATTTTGTCATCATAAGTAAACCAACCGGCTTGTCCTTTGCTCTAAAAAGGATTGGGCCACTTGCTGCAATTATTATTACTGTCTTTTACTTACTCGCATTTTATTTACCTGCTATATCAAAAACCCCTAAAAACTTGTCTGCTAGCATTTACAGTGAAACCTTTACCGAAACTCCTTGTCAGCACCTTCTGCTCCTCGTTGGGTTCGACACTCTTATTTATCGAAAGTACTACGATACACCCCCTATACTTGTGGGTCATCAAGACTATTTTCTGGCGCCGTTGCCGGGGAGTGAAGCGCTATTGGTAAGTGGAATTGGTAAGGGAAACTTTTACTGTAGGTGCTATTTTTATTTCTGCTTGCTACTTTATTTTATCATGGAGAGATCTCCATTTGAATCCCTGTTTGGAAATACTACTACCACTGCTAAGGTAGTAGAAGAGGAACCACCTGATCAAGTAATTCCATTTAAAATACCTATGAAAATTGTTGAACGAGTTACGAATAACCGCTATGCAGGAGATGGAACTGTCCCTCCTGGGGATCATTTGCTATTTATTCATGAATTATGCGAGTTGTTCAAGTGTGCAGGTATTTCAATGGAAGAGGTCAAGAAGAAATTGTTTTCTATATCGTTGACTGGTAAAGCTGCAAAATGGTATAGGATGCTGAAAAATGGGCGTTCTATTGGCTGGGAGGAGATTGTGCCTCTCTTTTATTCTAAATTTTATCCTCCTAGTGAAATTCATCAAGATCGGAATCATATATATAATTTTTGGCCTCATGATGGAGAAAGTATTGCCCAAGCGTGGGGGAGATTGAAATCATTAATGCTCAAATGCCCCATTCATGAGCTTCCTGGTAATGTTGTTATTGATAACTTCTATGCAAGGCTTTCTCTTCAAGATAAAACTCTATTGGATACCTCTTGTGCTGGATCATTTACGCGTAATAAAGAGGAAGTTAAATGGGACCTTCTTGATCGGATTGAGGAAAATACTGAAGGATGGGAGAACGACAAAGGTAGAGAATCAGGTATAAAGCATGATTACGAATGCATTAAAACTTTTATGAATACTGATAATTTTCGTAATCTCTATGATATGTATGGTCTTGATTCTCAAGTTATTGCAAACTGTTACAAGGCTTTTGCCTCTTATCTTGATGTTCCTAAAGAAAGTTGCAATAAGTATCATTTGCCTTACAAAGATAATACTAATTCTGCCAATATTAAAAACATTGAAGTTCATACAGTTGATCGTATCTTGCCAGAACCTTATATTGAGAAACCACCTTTTCCTGTTAAAATTAGGGAACATTCTATCATAGCTAGTGTGGTTAATAAAAGTGCAAAGAAAGCTTTAGAACCTGCTGAACAAATAGCGGTAGAACCCACAATAGCAATAGTAAAGGATTTGGTAACTGAAAATGTAGAAGGAGGACATATTATCTTTTGTGAAGATGCCTCTAATATTGTTTCACATCCCGTAGAGCTAGGAAAACAAGTGTTCCTGTGCTTTCAGTCAAAATAGGAGAACATTGCTATTATGGTTTATGTGATATTGGTGCAAGTTCTAGCGCTATTCCTTTTGATCTTTATAAAGAAATTATGCATGAAATTGGTCCTTGCGAACTTGAGGAGATTGATGTGGTTATTCAGCTTGCTAATAGAGAAACTATCTCCCCAATTGGTATTGTGAGAGATGTTGAAGTTTTATGTGGTAAGACTAAATACCCTGCTGATTTTCTAGTACTTGGTTCTGTTGCTAGTAAAGCGTGTCCCATTATTTTTGGTAGGCCTTTCTTGAATACATGTGGTGCCATTATAGATTGTAAGAAAGAGAAAATTTACACTAAATTTAATGGAGAATCTTATGAGTTTAATTTCTCTAAGTTTGGTAAACAACTTTATGAAACTGAATTACCTAATGAAATTTTCAAGTTGAACAACTTGCTTCTATTGCTGTTGCTCCTAACAATGCCTTGCAGCAATTCATGGAGGAACACGAAAGTGAAGTATTTATGGAGGAGAGGAATGAGATTGACAATGCCTTTCTTCGTCAACCACCAATACTTAAGCATAATTTGCCTGTGGAAGATTTGGGTACCTCAGCGCCTCCTAAGGAAGATCCTGTCTTCGATTTAAAACCGTTACCTGATAATCTTAAGTATGTTTATCTTGATGAAAGGAAAGTATATCCTGCTATTATTAGTTCTAAACTTTCAGGTAATGAAGAAGCAAGGTTATTAGAAGTACTAAAGAAACATCGAGGAGCTACCTACTATATGTCAACATGCCATCAACATTGAACCCGATGCAAAACCTGTTGTTGAGCATCAGCGTCGCTTGATCCCTAAGATGAAAGAAGTGGTAAGAAATGAGGTATTAAAACTTCTTGATGCTGGTATAATTTATCCTATTGCTGATAGTAGATGGGTAAGTCCTGTGCATTGTGTCCCTAAGAAAGGAGGAGTTACTGTTGTACCAAATGAAAATGATGAACTTATTCCTCAAAGAGTAGTAGTGGGATATAGGATGTGCATTGATTTTAGAAAGGTCAATAAAGTAACTAAGAAAGATCATTATCCTTTGCCTTTTATTGATCAAATGTTAGAAAGGTTGTCTAAGAAAACCCATTTTTGTTTCCTTGATGGTTATTCTGGATTCTCACAAATTGCTGTTAAAGCACAAGATCAAGAGAAAACAACTTTTACTTGTCCTTATGGAACTTATGCTTATAGACGTATGCCTTTTGGTTTGTGTAATGCTCCTGCTACGTTCCAAAGATGCATGTCTGCTATTTTTCATGGTTTTTGTGAGAAATTGTGGAAGTATTCATGGACGATTTTTCCGTCTACGGAACTTCCTTTGATAATTGCTTGCACAATCTTGATAAAGTTTTGCAGAGATGTGAGGAGACAAATCTTGTTCTTAATTGGGAGAAATGTCATTTCATGGTTAATGAAGGAATTGTCCTAGGGCACAAAATTTCTGAAAGAGGCATTGAAGTGGACAGAGCTAAGTTGAAGCAATCGAGAAAATGCCCTGTCCAAGGGATGTGAAAGGTATCCGTAGTATTCTCGGTCATGCCGGTTTTTATAGGAGGTTTATTAAAGATTTCTCTAAAATTTCAAAACCCCTCACTAATCTTCTTCAAAAAGATGTACCTTTTGTTTTTGATGATGATTGCAAGGAAGCTTTTGAAACTCTAAAAAAGGCTTTAATCACAGCTCCTGTTGTTCAACCTCCTGATTGGACTTTACCTTTTGAAATAATGTGTGATGCTAGTGATTTTGCTGTAGGAGCTGTTCTTGGACAGCGGGTAGACAAGAAGTTAAATGTTATTCATTATGCTAGTAAAACACTTGATGCCGCTCAAAAGAATTATGCTACTACTGAAAAGGAATTTTTAGCAGTTGTTTTTGCTTGTGATAAATTTAGACCTTATATTGTTGATTCAAAAGTTACTATTCACACTGATCATGCTGCTATTAGATACCTTATGGAAAAGAAAGATGCTAAGCCTAGGTTAATAAGATGGGTACTTTACTGCAAGAATTTGATTTACATATCGTAGATAGGAAAGGTGCTGAAAATCCTGTTGCTGATAATTTGTCTAGATTAGAAAACATTTCAGATGATCCTATACCTGTTAATGATAGTTTTCCAAATGAACAATTGGCTGCGATAAAGGTAAGCTCACGCGAAAGTCCTTGGTATGCTGATTATGCTAATTTTATTGTTGCCAAGTATTTGCCTCCGACCTTTACAGCTCAGCAAAGAAGAAAGTTCTTTTATGATTTGAGGCATTATTTTTGGGATGACCCACATTTGTATAAAGAAGGAGTAGATGGCATTATGCGAAGATGTGTTCCTGAGTATGAACAGAAAGAAATATTGAGCAAATGCCATGGAAGTGCTTATGGAGGACATCACGCTGGAGATAGAACTGCGCAAAAGGTTCTACAATCAGGTTTTTATTGGCCTACCCTTTTTAGAGATGCTAGAAAATTTGTTTTATCATGTGATGAATGTCAAAGAGTAGGTAACATTAGTAGACGTAATGAAATGCCTATGAATTATTCTCTTGTTATTGAACCTTTCGACTGTTGGGGATTTGACTTTATGGGTCCTTTTCCTTCCTCAAATGGTTATACTCACATACTTGTTGCTGTTGATTATGTTACTAAATGGGTAGAAGCTATACCAACTTCTAGTGCTGATGGTGAGACATCATTAAAAATGCTTAAAGATATTATCTTCCCTAGGTTTGGTGTGCCTAGATATCTCATGACTGATGGGGTTCTCATTTTATTCATGGTGCTTTTAGAAAAACTTAGCTAAGTATGATGTTAATCATAGAATTGCTTCACCATATCATCCCAAACAAGTGGTCAAGTAGAATTGTCAAATAGAGAGATTAAGTCTATTTTGCAAAAGACTGTTAATAAATCTAGAAAAAATTGGTCTAAAAAGCTTAACGATGCTTTGTGGGCTTATAGAACTGCTTATAAAAATCCTATGGGAATGTCTCCTTACAAAATGGTTTATGGAAAAGCTTGTCATTTGCCTTTAGAATTAGAACATAAAGCCTATTGGGCGGTGAAAGAACTTAATAGAGACTTTAAACTTGCCGGTAAAAAGAGATTGCTTAATTTGAATTCTTTAGATGAATGGAGAAATGCAGCTTATGAAAATGCTAGGCTCTTTAAAGAGAAAGTTAAGCAATGGCATGATAGAAGAATTCTTAAGAGAGAATTTAACGTAGGTGAAAAAGTTTTATTGTATAGGTCTCGTCTCAGATTTTTTGCAGGAAAATTACTTTCAAAATGGGAAGGACCTTATATCATTGAGGAGGTCTATCGCTCAGGTGCGATTAAAATCAATTCACTAGATGGGGACAGACCACAAGTGGTTAATGGTCAAAGACTCAAGCATTACATTTCTGGAGATTCTTATAATGAAGATGTTGATCTTATCAAAGTGGTAACTCCAGAGGATTTTATAAAAAGTCAAATTCAGACAACTGCAAAAGCTGATTTGGAATAGGTAACAGTTTCGGTAAGAAAAAGTTCGCGATTTACTTTTCAACCTAAATATTTATTGTTTTTACATAATATGGAAAATTATGAGTCGGAAAAGGGTAGGAAACGGTGCCCGAGGGCACCACACCACCCCTGGGCGCGGGCCCCACCCTGGCCGCGCCGTGGGTGCGTGTGGGCACCTCGGAGCCCGTCTCCGACCCCGTTTCGTCCTGTACCTTCCTTTTGTCGTAAAACTTTTTGCTATATAATCACCCGGATCTCCCGAGGTCCGTATATCGTGTTTTCGTCGAGTTTTGTTTTCGAGCTGTTTCTGCCAGGTTTAGCTCCAGGATTAGAAGATGTCTTCATCCGGGGCTCCGAAGGATACCTTCTTCAAGAACGTCGTCAACCCATACATCAATGAGCTAAGCAGCACCCTCAAGAGATGCGGCTTGTGGATGGAGTCCTTGTTCGAGAAGATGTCAAGGGACCCAAGGTTGAAGGGGACATGAAGGCTAGGCTAGAAGAAGTAGAGCATGAAGTTTTCCGGTACCAGAAGATGATAGAGCGCGGAGTGGAGATCAACCACAAGATCATTAATGAGCTTATTGATGAACACAAGAAGGAGACTGATAAGCTGTGGGATAACATCTTCGCACTTAGTAAAACTACATCCAAGTTACAAGGGCAAATTTACGATCTTCAAAACCAAAACTGTGAGTATGAAGCTAGGTTCAAACGCATAAGCTCAGCTGCTAGTTTCAGGTTCTTGGAAACCAAATCCTCTTTCGTTGATGGGGAGCCTCTGCCTTGGAAATTTGATGACGAGGAGTCTTCTTCACCACCAAGAGATCAAGCCTAAATCGTCAGGGGTAATGGCACTCCCTTGGCTTGTTCCAAGCTTGGGGGAGTGCCCAGTATCATCTTTATCCTTTCGTTTTTATAATTTCGTGGTCATATCATGAGTAGAGAAGTTATCTTATAAGATGGTTTGCGATGTGGAGTGTCAATCCTTTAGTTATCCATGTATCCGTTGGTTTGAGTGTGTCTTGTTCAGAATATTAATGAGAAGTTCCACCTTTACTTTCGGTACATTTTATTTTAGCCTGCAATCTTCTTTATGTGCTGATCTTGCCATTAGTATTGACGCCACTTTTGGGTACATTAAGTAAATTATATTAGTTGTGGCAAACTTAGTATTGGTCATTAGTAGCAATACCATGAAAACTTAAGTAGAAGGAGGGAATTACATGCAAAAATATTATCCCTTTATCTTTCTTTCTTGCTAGCCAATAAGATTAGTATTCTTTGAGTTAAAACATTTGTGCTTACAGGGAAGATAGCATGGTTGCTTCTATTATATATATATTTGTGTGTATCCCCCAACTTTTATGCTTGCTACATGACCTTGCTAGCCTTAACCACCGTACTGAGAGGGAATGCTTCTCGTGCATCCAAATCCTTGAACCAAACCCATGCCATTTGTGTCCACCATAACTTCCTATATGTGGTATTTCTTTGCCACTCCAAGTAAATTTTTCATGTGCTACCTTTAAATTATTCAAAATGTTATTATTCCCTTTTGTGTCAATGTTTACTAGCTCATGAGGAAGTAGTGTGGTTATCCTTTATTCTACTTGTCAAACAGACTTTACACCTGGACTAGTGGCATATACATCCGCTTATCCAATAACTTGCAAAAAGAGCTGGCAACGGGTGCCCAGTCCCAATTAATTACAACTTTAACCAATTAATTCTCTTCACACTTTTGCCCTGATTCATCAGTAAGCAATGACAAACAGTGAAATACTGAATGTGTGTAAACCAAAGAGAAAGAGGGATGATCTGCCTTGCTGGTAGAAATAACGTCCTTCATGGGAGCCGCTCTTAAAAGTCTGTTTGACAGGGAGAATACTGTTTTCACCCGCTACCATTCGTTGACAATTAACAAACACCTCTCAAAACTTAATTTTTGCTCTCTATATGATTTCAAAAACTTAAAAGCTCTAGCACATGACTTAATCCCTGCTTCCCTCTGCGAAGGGCCTTTCTTTTACTTTTCATGTTGAGTCAGTACACCTATTTCCTTCTTCCTTGAGCAAGCATTTGAGTTGTTGTGATTCAACCATATATATCATTAATATTGTCAATCATGTTCTTTATCCTTTCTTGTCTTAGCACAAATACTTTTGCCTCTAAGAATATAGCTTTGCAAGTTATCAATGACTGTAAAGAAGGTGTGATAATTGAGTGTGGAAATTCTGCAATATAAGCTCTAATATAAAGACTCCTTTCGAAAGATAAGTATTGATTGCTTATTGTTCTATGACCAAGAATGAAGTGTGCCATTACTAATCTATAATTTCCTTCGTGTATTTTTATTGTGGTTGTTTCACTACTCATGTTCAAGTTAGGTTATATGAAGAGTAGTTGCTGTTTAAAATGAGTGTGTTGTTTAGTAATTACTGATGCTTCTTGTCCGTATTCTTTATTATCGACGCTTCACTCCATAAACTTTTGTTCTAGTTTACTGAGCTCAGCTTTCGCTTGGGGACAAGCGAGGTCTAAGCTTGGGGGGTTGATACGTCCATTTCGCATCACTATTTTATAGCATAATTTACTGTTATTCAATGATATATTTCATATTAAGAGGAGTTACTTATGTTATTTTGTCTTATTTTGCATGTTTGATGATCATTGGATAATTAACTGCCGGAGTCAGATTTCAGCTGGAAAAAGCAACGTCAAGGCACTATATTTCTGGAGCACTAAAAATATTTCCGAGAAGACAGATGTTCCTATTTTATCAGAAGATGGACTAAGCCAAAAGGGGAGGCTGAGATGGGCCAGGAGGGGCCCACACCACCCCTGGGCGCGGGGCCCACCTTGGCCGCGCCCTGGCCAGGTGTGGTGCCCCTGGCCCACCTCAGGCGCTCCCCCTTCGCGTACTTCATCCCCCAGAAACCCTAAGACACGGGGAGTCCGTGAGAAAATATTCCGCCGCCTCCACGAGGCGGAAACCACAGAGAGAGAAAAAGCTCTCCGGCAGGGAGAAATCTGCCGGGGAAATTCCTTCCCGGAGGGGGAGATCATCGCCATCCTCATCGTCATCGCGCTGGACTTCATCGGGATCATCATCATCATCTCCACCGCCATCACCACCATCACCGCTGCACCATCTCGTTCCGCTGTAACATCTAGGGCTATACTTTGTTTAGTTCATAGGGGAAACTCTCCCGGTGTTAATTACTCCTTGTGGTTGATGCTATTGAGTTTTATCGGTGAATTAAAGTATATGTTCAGATCGTTATCCATCATTATATCACCTCTGATCATGATCCATATGATGTCTCGTGAGTAGTTCGTTTAGTTCTTGAGGACATGGGAGAAGTCACGCTGTTAGTAGTGGAATTATGTTGAGTAATATTTAATGGTTTGATATTTAAGTTGTGGTGTTATTCTTCTAGTGGTGTCGTGTGAACGTCGACTACATGACACTTCACCTTTATGGGCCTAGAGGAATGCATTGTGTATTTGGTTGCTAATTGTGGGGTTGCCGGAGTGACAGAAACCTAAACCCCCGTTAGTATACCGGTGCACAAGGGAGCGTAGGATCTCAGAGTTTAAGGCTGTGGTTAGATTTATCTTAATTACTTTCTTGTAACTGCGGATGCTTGCAAGAGGTATAATCACAAGTATGTATTAGTCCAAGTAAGGGCGGTGCATTAGCATAGGTTCACCCACACAACACTTATCAAAACAATAAAGATTAATCAACTATGTGAAGCGAAAGCACTTGACTAGAATCCCGTGTGTCCTCAAGAACATTTTGTCATCATAAGTAAACCAACCGGCTTGTCCTTTGCTCTAAAAAGGATTGGGCCACTTGCTGCAATTATTATTACTGTCTTTTACTTACTCGCATTTTATTTACCTGCTATATCAAAAACCCCTAAAAACTTGTCTGCTAGCATTTACAGTGAAACCTTTACCGAAACTCCTTGTCAGCACCTTCTGCTCCTCGTTGGGTTCGACACTCTTATTTATCGAAAGTACTACGATACACCCCCTATACTTGTGGGTCATCATGCCGAGCACGCTCGACCTCGTCCAGAAGGCGCTGCGGCGGGCGTGGCGGATCCATCTCGTGGAGACGATGCGTTCGTGGCTAGGAATGGTGGATTAGGGTTTACCCCGTCGGCGACAATATATAAAGACCTCCAGGGCAGTGCTAGGGAAGACACGTGGCTAGGCAGCGCTGGGGAGGACACGTGGCTCCGCAAAACCCGACTTTAGTCCCGGTTGGTGTTACCAACCGGGACTAAAGAAGCACACGGATCGTGTGTTTCTTTCAAGCGCTTGTGAGACGTTGGATCAGGGTGAGCCCGACTTTAGTCCCGGTTGGTGTTACCAACCGGGACTAAAGAAGCACACGGATCGTGTGTTTCTTTCAAGCGCTTGTGAGACGTTGGATCAGGGGTGAGCCCGACTTTAGTCCCGGTTGGTGTTACCAACCGGGACTAAAGAAGCACACGGATCGTGTGTTTCTTTCAAGCGCTTGTGAGACGTTGGATCAGGGGTGTGTTTCTTTTGAGGGATTGTGAGCTGTTAGATCAGCAGTATCACGACCACTTCGTGAGCCACATGACCCGGTTGGTGTTACCAACCGGGACTAAAGAAGCACACGTACCCTATATATAGCCCACCTCCCGGAATTCCAGCGTCACTCACTCACTCACACAAAACATTCCAGCGTCACTCGGAGAGGCATCTTTGGGCAACCAGCGGCAAGACGTCTCTGATGACCTGCGACCGTTCCAAACGGTTGCAGATCATCAGAGACGTCTTGCCGGACGGTTGTAGATCATCAGAGACGTCTTACCGCTGCTTGGATCGAAGTGGCGCTCAAACACAAAACATTCGGGTTCCCTAGCTACGTCCTGCAACCGTTTGGTCCGATCCAAGCAGCGGCAAGACGCTCTGATGATTAGCAACATCCCCAACACTTGTTGCAAATCAGCAGAGACGTCTTGCCGCTCTCTGGATCGAAGGCCGATTTGCCGTCTCACGACCACGCGATTGTGTTGGTAAAACTGCAGCTGATTGACATCGTGTTTAGATCTCTCTTCTGAGTTTTCAGGACATAGTTACATAAAAGGTTTAATACATTATTACACATCAGCAACAACATCCCTATCTAGTGTTCACTTTTTCTTCTTGTGTGTCCCTTTCTTCTGATTGCGCCGTAGCCATGGACATTCTTCATCATTTAACACGATGCTTGGGTCAGTTTTCACTTTGAAGGGCAGAATTTCATCAAACTTATTGTAATCTTCTGACATGTCTGTCTTGTCCTCCACTCCCACGATGTTTCTTTTTCCTGAAAGAACTATGTGGCGCTTTGGCTCATCGTATGATGTACCGGCTTGCTTATCTTTTCTTTTTTTCGATCTGGAAGACATGTCCTTCACTTAGAAAACCTGAGACACATCATTGGCTAGGACGAATGGCTCGGTGCGGTACGCAAGATTCTTGAGATCCACTGTAGTCATTCCGTACCGCCGGTCTATCTCTACCCCGCTTGACAGGTTGACCCATTTGCACTGAAACAAAGGGATCTTAAAAGAAGGTCCATAGCCAAGTTCCCATATCTGCTGTATGCAACCATAATATGTGTCATTTGTCCCATCGTCATTTGTTGCATCAAAGCGGACACCACTGTTTTGGTTAGTGCTCTTTTTGTCTTGGGTTTCCGTGTAAAATGTATTCCCATTTATCTCGTACCCTTGGAAAGTCAATATAGTCGAAGATGGTGACTTGGCCAAGAAGTATAGCTCTTGTCCAACAGTGTTTTTATTAATGAGATGTGTACGCAACCAACTGCCGAAAGTATCCACGTGTTTCCCTTTAATCCAGAAGTTAGTCTCCTCCGGTATTGAGAGCGTAAAATATCCATGTGTTTCACGATATACGGAGCCACCAATCTGGAATTTTGTAGAACTGTGTAGTGTGCTTGAGTGAAAGAATGCCCGTCCATACATGTTGTTGCTTTCTTTCCTAGCGTGCCTTTTCCACGCAGTCTCCCCTCATGGCGCGATTGAGGAACACCGATCGGCTTAAGATCAGGAATAAAGTCAACACAAAACTCAATGACCTCCTCTGTTCCATAGCCCTTGGACATGCTTCCTTCTGGCCTAGCACGGTTATGAACGTATTTCTTTAAGACTCCCATGAACCTCTCAAAGGGGAACATGTTGTGTAGAAATACAGGACCAAGAATGGAAATCTCTTCGACGAGGTGAACTATGAGGTGCGTCATAATATTGAAGAAGGACGGTGGAAACACCAACTCGAATCTGACAAGACATTGGACCACACCCGTCTATAAACTTGGTAGAGTTGCTGGATCGATTACCTTCTGAGAAATTGCATTCAGGAATGCACATAGCTTCACAATGGGTACTCGAACGTTTTCCGGTAGAAGCCCCCTCAATGCAACCGGAAGTAATTGTGTCATAATCACGTGGCAGTCATGAGACTTCAGGTTTTGGAACTTTTTCTCTGCCATGTTTATTATTCCCTTTATATTCGACCACTCGTTTTCACTTCCGCACTTCATCTGCTCATCAAGAATGACCCGACGAAGATCATCATCATCGGACTGATCAACAATGACCTCGAGCTCAACTTCGTCTTCCCTCATTGTAGTATCACCGTGTTCAGAGAACACAGGATAGTTGTCATCATCCTCTTCTTCAGGGTCTTCCATTATTACCCCTCTTTCTCCATGCTTGGTCCAACAAAAATAATTGGGCATGAAGCCTTGTCGCAACAAGTGGGAGTGTATGGTTCTTACGCTCGGGTAATTCCTCGTATTCCGACATTCATCACATGGACAAATCATAAAACCATTCTTTAGCTTGTTTAACTTAACCACATCGAGAAAACGATGCATGCCATCAATGAACTCGGGACAGCGTCGATCACCGTACATCCATTCTCGGCTCATCTGCATTACATAAATACATCAAAAACCATTACACCAGCTAAATAATGAATAGAGATACGTGACCAAATTAATTTATACAAGTTCATCACATTAAAATCAAAGTAGAGTAGTGCCCAAATGTAATACATAGTTCTCACGAAACATACATCAATCGAAACTAACATACAACTATCTAAACAATTTAAATCCAACAACAAATGCAATCAGAATCGCAACCAAGGTAACTATTGAACCAACAGCATAATGATACCAAGCCTCTTGACTAATGGCATATTTTCTAATCTTTTTAAGCTTGGCGCGCATTGCATCCATCTTCCTCTTGTGAGCAGCGACGACGTCGGCAAGCTCGACCCCGTGAGCATCAACGATGTCGGCAATCTTCAAGTCCAATTCCATCTTCTCTTCTAGGCATTGGAGACGAAGATCTTCACTTATCTTCAATTTTGCTCTCAAATCGTCGTTTTCTTTTTTAAAATACTCGACAATAGGGTCGGCCAGAATTTCCGGTTCAACTACCTCCTAAATAAAAATATATCTACGTCAAGTTGGTCGGCATGATTGTTATAAACACGAAACAAAATAAATAGTTAAAAAGATATACCACATCCGAATCATAGACCGGACGAGGGCCGAAGGGGACGGATATCAAAACCATGACACTATACATATAAAAAAAACATAAGAAAATTATACAAGAAATAATTATGCATTTAAATCATATAACTAACCATTTTTAAAATAAAAGATAAAAAAGAGGCTCACCGAGGTGGTGTCGGTGACAGAGCGGCGCGGGCGATCGACGGCGGTGAGGAAGGGGACACTATATAAAACCACAAATTATACTTTAATTTGAGCTCAAAATGCATATAAAACAAATGAAATCCCTAACTTAGGCATTTCATAAAACACCTTGCAAGCACCACCAAAATCAAACTTGCTAAACTTGCACGAAAATGAGCTAAACTTGAAATGCCGGAAGAGAAGATGAAGAAGTTGCTAACCCTTGTATAGGGTGCCACCAATCTTGACAAATGTTGGAGAGAAAAGCGGTGAACTAGAGCTTGGGAGAGAGGGAAAATGGAGTTGGGTCGAGTTGCTTCAAATGGAGCTGGCTCGGGGTGGAAGAAGGGATATAGTGCCCGAAACCTTTAGTACCGGTTGTTAATACTAAAGGTCTCGCCGTGGGGGCCACCAACCGTGGCCGCATGTGCCGCGTGGCCTCCAACGCTTTAGTACCGGTTGCTAACAACAACCGGTACTAAAGGGTAGCCTTTAGTACCGGTTGTTAGGAACAACCGGTACTAAAGGTCCTCGCCGCGGTGCCACGAACACAACCGGTGCTAATGCCCCCCTTTAGTACCGTTTTGTATAACCGGTACTAAAGGTGGCGCACCAAAGCCTCCTTTTCTACTAGTGGTAGCAACAGATTCACATTTTCTACACATCTGATTTCTTTTTATGTATATTGTGTTTACAAAAAACTTAAATCCCGTTGCAACGCACGGGTATTCAGCTAGTTTGTGTAATTAGAGAGAAGTGTGACACCACTCGGAGTGTGACACCACCAAGTCACCAACCCACCTTTTTTTGAATTTTTGACATGCTTTATTGATCAATCAAATAATAGTTACATCGTTTACTAACAATTGAACAATAAAGTTTGGTGGATCATCAGTCCAAACATTCGGATGATCACCAGCAAATTTAGCTAAATTATGAGCTACTGCATTTGAATCCCTTGGACGGAAAGCATAGCTGATTCGATCAAAAGTAGAGGCTTGTACAGAAACATCCTGATATATTGCACAGGCAGCCGTTGCGGATCCAACTCCCTCTAGCATTGTATCAATCACTTCTCTACAATCAGATTGGATAACCAGTCTGTGAGCACCAATATGGTTAGCTAAAGCAATTCCATCACGTAGAGCCAATGCTTCTGTAGTAGCAGCATCAAGTGCAGAGCATACTTTACGATTGCTTGCAGCCAAGAACTTTCCCATGCTATCACGAATAACAACACCAGTAGCTCCATTTCTCATATCAAGATTAAAGGCCGCATCAATATTGACTGAAACAAAATTTTCAGGTGCTTTTTGCCATGAACTAGTCTTCTGCAGACTACCCTTCTTCATAGATTTTGTGAAGTTTGCAGAAAGTGCTCGAATAGACATAGCAGCATCCATTAGCCTCTGCTCCTTTTCTCCATTAACCACACTTCTTCTCATCCACCATATGTACCAAGCGGTTACCAATATTAATTCTCTACAATCAGGTTCTGTAATCTGCAAGTGACCGAAATCACTGTAGCAAATCATGTAGTCAAGTACTGCACTCCCCGCTCTATCAACCTCTGTTGCCTTAGCAGCTAACCTTTCCAGACCGACAAGCTTCCATATTTCTCTTGCCCTATCACATTGGAACAAAGATATGTATCGTTGCTGCTTCATAGATTTTGTCACCAACCCACCTTTAATACTAGTAAAGATATGTATCGTTGCTGCTTGCTGGGCTGCAAAACTGCAAGTGCTGGAGCTTTTTGCCTTTGTTGTCACATGGACCGTTGGATGTGGATTGGATGGAGGATGAGAGGGGCAACGTTGCAACGTTACTTCACTCACTGGATCTCAGTGTCCCTCCCTTCGAGACCTCCCATGGCGACGGGCCCTCCAGCCGCACACCCCGATCCCTAACCCTAGACTAGATCCCACAGCAAATTCGCGCGCACAGAAACGGAGGCGATCACTCTCCCCTCAGCCCCGCTGAGGCGCTGACTCCCGTGTGTCTGTACTCTGTACTACCTTACCCATGGATGCGGGGAGCAGCAGCGCGCGGACGGTGGCGGCGTGCGTGATCGGCGGCATCGTGCTGGGCGCCTCGGTGGTCGCGCTCCACCTCGGCGGTGGCTCCGCGGCCCCGACCCTGCCGCCGGTCGAGGCCCTCACCCGGCGGTTCCGCCGCCGCCGTCGCCCCGTGCGGGTCTACATGGACGGCTGCTTCGACATGATGCACTACGGCCACTGCAACGCGCTGCGCCAGGCGCGGGCGCTCGGGGACGAGCTTGTCGTCGGCGTCGTCAGCGACGACGAGATCACCGCCAATAAGGGTCCCCCCGTCACGCCGCTCCACGAGAGGTCATCATCCCCTATCTCTTCCTAATTCTTGCGTTTGATGTATTAAGATTGCTGCCACTTTTGTGCTCCAACCAACATTTTCTTCCAATGAGAAACAGAATCAAAGTGGTAATATTTACCCCCCTTAGGTTGATGCTTGTTCTAGACTCCCTCTAATTAAATCATTACAATGGTAATTGCTGGAACATTTGTGGTTGTTGCTCATTGTCAGGACTCAGAACCAAATATTGGCGTCATTATTATGTAATAAATGTATTTGTTGAGGTGCTACTGTGGAGTAGTTGCATATTTGCATCAAAGTTTCTTTCTTTAGCTTGAATTCTGGATGAACTCTTTGGTGTTCTGGGACTTGTGTGGATTTAAAACAGAGCAGCAGTTGGGAATGTTAGCATTGTTTCATTTGGTGATTAGTATCTTGAAAGGAATATGGCTCTAAGTTATGGTTACTGGAACTACTATCGGTACTGTCTTGTTGCATGAATAATATTTTCTTGAGTTGTACAATCTGTATTACAGTTCTGGAGTTAATTGTGTCTTGGCCAGTTGATAGCCTGGCTGGATCTAGGTTTGGTTAATCGGGTCAAGTATTAGATAGCTCTAGAAATGTTCACTTATGCTGGAGCCACTAACCAGCTGGTGATCTTGTGTGTGTAATTTTATAAGGTCTATGTGGTATGCGTGCATTGCTCCACTGATTGGTAGTAATATAGCCAAATTTCCTCAGATTGCATGAATGTAATTGTAGAAAGTCGGTGCCGAACCGACTTTGCACAAACAGCATGAATGAATTTTAGAAAATCGGTGTAGTAAAGCAAGATTTACTGCCAGCCTTTCAGGAGTCACTGTGCCTACTCCTGTTTCTAGAATGCTTCTCTGCTTCTGCAATCTGTAGCATTGGGGACTTTTAATGTGCTTCTGTGTGGTCTGATTGTAGTTAGTTTGCAAGGCCAGACTATGCAATTAACGTAGTTTAGGTCAGGCCATATGCGATTTTCGGCGTAGTACTTGTGGTTATTTGGATGCGTTATGGTATCAATCCCTAAATTTCTGTTGTGTTTAGCATAAGATTATTTTTCCTAATGTGTCCTTTTTCTGGGTAATACAGAATGGAAATGGTCCGTGCTGTCAAATGGGTGGACGATGTCATTCCAGATGCACCATATGCCATAACTGAAGATTTCATGCACAAGCTCTTCAATGAGTATAATATTGATTACATTATCCATGGTGATGATCCTTGCCTGCTCCCTGATGGTACTGACGCATATGCTCTCGCCAAAAAGGCTGGCCGATATAAGCAGATTAAAAGAACCGAAGGAGTGTCAACAACAGACATTGTTGGTATTGATTCTGCCTTTTTGTATGTCTTATATACTAAAGTTATAATTGCCGTACTGAAATTGAAGTTTGAAACTTCTACCACAGTGGAATATCTTGATTTCAGTTCTTAGTTCCAAGCCTTCTCTGATGCCTAAATCTCATACTCATAGTGATCTCCACTATTGCAGTTGGGTCTAGGTCAACCAGAAACCTGTTTGTTGACAAGCTCTCTGCTCACCAGATTTTCTTACCTGGTTTCTCCTGATATGCCACTTTAAGAAAGAACTTGACAGTAGTGTCATATCTGTCGTCCAGACTCTATATTTTTGTTTCCACCATGTGCACTGTAAAATTGTTGCTATATCCATTTTTTAGCCAGCACAGTATGGATTACAATTTACATTGGGAACCAACAAGTCGGTCATTTCCACTAAGAAACTATTTATGGTGGTAAAAAGATTTTACTGTCGCCTTCAGCATGTTTTTTCTTCATTGCAGGAAGAATGCTGCTTTGTGTTAGAGAGAGACCAGCTTCTGATAATCAGAACCACTCTTCACTGCAAAGACAGTTCAGTCATGGGCATGGTCAGAATATTGATCATAGTGGATCTGGAAATGGAACAAAAATAGCTCATTTTCTTCCTACATCTCGGCGAATAGTGCAGTTCTCAAATAGCCGGGTATAATTTCTGCAGGTTCAGAGTCTCTCATGCATAATACATCATTTATATTGAGCAGTGAATATCCAACCAGCCTCTATAGCGTGGGTAGCACCTAATCCTGATACCAGAAACTAGTTTGAGGTGTCTACACTATGATAATCTCTATGCAAAAAGACAGTTCCGTTGTCTGCAGGTTTTACCTAGGTAGAGGTTTGTCTGTGAATCTTTGATAGAAACTTGCGCTGACAAATGTTTCCGCTTCGTAAAATATGAAGCTTTTGGTGTTGGTGAACTTACTAGGCATGAATCAGGACCTGAGAGAGGGATATATTTGTCCAGTGTGCTTCATTAATTTGTCAATGCCATTTGATTGCCGGTAGAGGGGTTGAGTGTCTTTGAGTTGAGAGGTGATAGTCACAAATAATAAAAGTTCACATATCCTTTATTTTTATGCTTGTAAGCTTTTATATTTACTTTGTAATTATAAAATCCAGTTGAATATAGTTCATATTTCTTGTAAGCTATTCTACTAGATAAATTAAAGGTTCTTCTTTTCTCAACTTATTTCCTTTTCTGTTGACCAAGCTTTACCAATGCAGGGTCCAGGACCAGATTCTCGGATAGTTTACATAGACGGTGCATTTGATCTGTTCCATGCTGGACACGTCGAGGTAAATGTTCTTATTCTTGCTTGCTTTATTCCTCATAGGGGTCCTCTTTCTATAGAAGCCTAACAATCCAGTTTAAGTAACAAATCTCACTAGTTGGTATGGTGCTTAAGCTAAAAGACATCTTCCTAATTTAAGTGATAAACTTCATGGGGGTTCTCTCTCTAACTTGGTGATGGGTGGGCTGGGCCATGTACTATATGTACATAACAAACTCATACTTTCATGTCTTCATATTTTCTTCTGTGTAGATCTTGCGACTTGCTCGAGGGCTTGGTGATTTTTTACTTGTGGGTATCCACACGGATCAGACCATAAGGTAAATACGATGATTTCATCTCCTTTTGTCCTGTCATTACAATGGTTATAAAGTTCATTCGATTTTTCAACAGTCTTGGTTTATACTGTTGTAAGGCATAACTTCTACTCCATTGTCTTAACATAACATTATTTATTTTGATATTCATGCTTCAGTTCAACTCGAGGACCACATCGCCCAATCATGAATCTCCACGAAAGAAGTTTGAGCGTTTTGGCATGCCGTTATGTTGATGAAGTGATCATTGGTGCTCCATGGGACATTTCAAAAGACATGGTGTGCTTTCTATTCGACTCTTAACCATGACACTGTATAATTGTAGTAAAAAAATGCTTGCTGATAACGCATTTGTGGTGTACCAGTAAAAGCCTAATTTCAAATCAGTATTAAATTAGGTAAAACATGGGCTGACTTGCACTTCTCACGGATCTATGCACATACGAAATCTTATATCTCCAAGATCATTGAGGAGTGCATAAATCTTGTTTTTATACCACCATTAAATTCACTAAATGTATGCCCTGACTTATTTCCAGATTATAGTTTAGAGTAAGCTAGGTCTGAGCTTAGGTATCTAGGCCCATTAGCTCTCCTAGGTACACTATGCATTTAACTATGTAAGTGATGATTCACTTGCTATTAATGTTGGATATAAAGGCCTTGACCTATCTTTCGTGGAAGTTTGAATTAAGTTACTTACAAGTCACACAATCACTCAAGGAGCAGGGCCTGCACTCCAGGCGACAACCGTCCGAACTTCAAAATGATGAGCCAGGAAACATCTGTGTAAAAAGTGGTACCCTACATAGTACAAAAATAATATGCAAGTTTGGAAGTTAGTTCACTGCAAAATAAAACATAACAATGAAATCAACAGAGAGAACATAACAAGGAAGTCAACAGAGAGGAGGGTTCCAGAGCCTACCATTCTTATTGAGACAGATCGATAGCCTTGGGTAACCTCTAGCTTTTCCGTATCCTTTATCTCATCTCTAGCTTGATCTTCATTAAGTAATGCTGAGTTAGCGTATTGCTTTGAAAACAAATTGTGTTTTCTGGTTGCTCGCATTGCCCATGCTAAGCTGCGATTCCAACCACGATTAGCCACTAGGTTCTGCGAAGCTGTTAACTTTGGAATCCTATTCCAGTCTAAGGCATTCCTCAGTAATAGAACAGTAGTACACTGACATAATTTGGTCACTGTGCTCAGTGATGACTTGATCAGTGTTCTCAGTTTGGCCACACTGGTACGACGTCGAAGGCACCTAACCTGTAATCATTGTACGTAAAACAATCAAGCCTTTTTTCACCAAATAAAATCTACTTCATATGATTTCACCTGTATAACATATTGTCTAACATTATGTATTGATATCCAGGATCATTTAGAAACCACCAGCTGCAAATTTTTGTTGTCAATAAGGTCATGTGTATGTGGCGTGTGTCAGGAGTTCTCTAACTTTTCCTTTATGTGCAGATTACCACTTTTAATATTTCATTGGTTGTTCATGGAACTATAGCTGAGAACATGGACTATACAGAGGTAATTAAGCTGTCCTTTTCTTGGAATGTGCAAGTGTTGAACCTTGATAATTTAATATTGTCACTTGTGCACTTATCAGGATGATTCAAATCCATATGCTGTTCCAATTGCTCTGGGCATTTATCATAAGCTGGAGAGCCCTCTGGACATCACCACTAGTACTATTATAAGGAGAATAGTGTCTAACCATGAAGCCTACCAGGTAACTACCCTGATATTGGATTAGATTGTCGGGTGGAGTTTTGGTCCTCCGTGTGCTGTATGCAGTTCTACGCTCTATGTTCTTGTCTGTGCAAATATGGTTTTCCTTTTAGCCTCTTCATATCAGTGTTGTGCATACATGAGTCTTTTTTTTCTGATGTTTATGGTGCTGTATTTCTGCCTGAGTAAATACTTTTGGATATGTAGCATTTAATATTTGTCTGTCTCCCTGGGACCAGAAATTTCTGCAATAACTATGCTCAACAACATGTTCTTTGGTGTGGGGATTGATATGGTCTGCATTTATTCTGGTCCACTTATTTGGTGTGTTTATTCATATTTGGCATGTGGTGTTGCTTTGTGCAGAAGCGGAATGAGAAGAAGGAAGCCAGCGAGAAGAAGTACTACGACAGTAAAAGCTTTGTCAATGGGGAGTAACTTATTCTTCGTAGAAGATTGTTTCCGGATCTTTGAGGCTCTAACACAGGTCACAGATGAAACCGTTAGGTGATCCTCTATTTACAGCTCCATTGCCATTTTTGCTATATAGCTTAGTAGCTTCAGATGCAAACTTGCTGCGGCAATGGTGCGTGAAAGGCTTTTAGTAGCTTCAGAGCCTAGAGGCATTTCCCCCTCCCACTTGCAGTGTCCCTACACTATTCCCCCCTGTATACCGGCTTCCACAGCTGCCGTTACCGGCTGAGTTCTTTTTGAGATCTATAGTTCCGGAATTGTTGGTACAACATGAATGCTAGGTCAATTAATTGTTTGTTTCCCTGATGCTCTTGTTTGGCGTGCATCCAATGTGAGTCATTTTCTCATATATCTGGTGGAGCTGTGTTCTGATCTTAAACTGAAACTGATATGGTATGTCAGTCGGGTCGGTGAAAGCAACTGGATCCGATGGTACACTTGGACGGTTGGTTTCGTTGCGGTCTGCCGACACACGTCAAGATCTACCAGTGATCTTGTCAAAATGGGTGCTAGCTGATAACACTAGAAAGGCTCCAGATGGTCGCGCCTTGCTGGTTCTGTCCATGGGTCCGGTACACTTATCGCCATGGAAAAGGATGTGCTACCTGTGAGATCTCCAAATAGTGCATTTTTTGCAGCAGCTGGGGCTTCCTGTGTTTGCTCTTTTGTGAGCAACCATCCACAATGTGATGGCCATCGTTTTGCATTTTGCTACTTCCTAGCACTGGCCTGGCCTTGATTTGGACTGTGACACCTGTCTCCTAATTCTTGGGTGGTTTATCTGACATGATAAGGGACCTGCAGCTGTGGTAAAACAGTTGTCATTTTGGACACGCGTGAGCTCATGAACTCGAGTGTTTGTTCTGTTTGGGAAATCATTTTGCTTCTGTCTGGGAGATATGAAGGCCCTGAATTGATGGACCTGTGCTGCTTAGATGTGGTCTGCATCCTTCCTTCGTGGTTAAGACAGGTTACAGTGTGACCGTGTCTTGTGTTTCGGAACACAAGAAAATAATCAGGGAAAATTCCTGAAAGAAATGTCAACACTGAAGCATTATTCATCTGCCATTTTCAAATTGATTTTTATTGTATATTTTGTACTTTTGAAGGAAATTACAAAAGGAAAGAGGCAACATAAAGCTACCCCTCCCCGAAAATACCCAGTGGGATATGGGTTCACATGAACAGGAATTTCAAGAAATCTTAAAAACTGCACTTAGGTACATTTTGCCTTGATACTTACTCTAGCAAAGTTTCAAGAAAAAAAAAATGCGATCTCATGTGGCCTACACAAAAAAAGAGAAAATTGAACTTTTTTTGCAAGTAAAATGATAGCCATTGTGCTTTCCTTGGACGCTTTGTTTTTGCACAAGTTGCATACTTTTGCATTTTACTTTCAAACTTGACATACACATATCAACATACATTCTCTACACCTATGATTTATGCTGTATTTTTGTCGATTTTACTATTCATCAGGGGTTCACATAGACTAATGTCTACGAAATCCACGTCGATCCCTTCATTTTCTAATTTCACATTTTAAGTCCATTCAAATTTCAATTGAGCTTTGAATGAAGTTTGATTACGTTACGTCATGTCTGACCAACTTGTTCCAACATTTTCCATTACCATTTACATGGAGCTCTCAACAAATTCACACGAGTCAACGTATGGTTTGGATGCACTAAAAAAACTTTCTTCTCGTGACTACCCTTTCGCCTTTCGGTGCCTTTTCTCTGTGCACAAACAACATAATGAATTGGGATTTGGCTTGTGAATAATGGAGTGGGGGCCGCATAAAGAAGGAACTAACAGCATCTAAAAGGGGGAGAAATAAAAGATGGTGTCGCTCTCACTATGGATGGTGTGGGACAAGCTGAAGATCCACCTGCTGCATATCCCAGCGACCACCACCGACACACTCCCCCACGTCAGATGCTCACTTACCCATGCATGTCAGCTCATCATATTTCTTTCCATGGGGGCCCTGAGGATGACTCCAACGGGCCGACGCATCGAGTCCGCGCGCGTCCGTCTCTGTCCGCGCGAGCCAAAAACACGGCCCAACGGGGCGACGCAAACGGACCGCGGTCCGTTTTTCTGTCCGTCGCGACGCATTCCTGGCCCAAATTTGGGCCACGGATGCGTCGGGCGCGGACGCGCGGCGGAGCGCAATTGTGTCCTCCTCTGGTGGCCTCTCCCAAAACCCCAGTCCACACTCCAACCCTAGCCATGGCCGGTGCAGCCGCCGCCGCCTCCGATGCTGGACTTGCCGCCGCCGGCCCCGCCGCTGGATGTGCGTCCAAAGCTGCAAAGAAACCAAAGAAGGAACTCACCGAAGAGCAGAGGGCCGCAGAGACCCAGAAGCGGGGCGACCGGAGGAGGAGGTTGAAGCAGGTGAAGCTCAACGCCGCCAAGCAGGCCGCCGCCGTGCCGGAGGACTCTGACCTCATGTCCAGGGCCGCGACCGCTGCCCTCCTCCTGATTGGAATTACCCCGACGGCGGCCGCGGTCGGTGTCGCGACTGCGGCGGCCAGCTCCAACGCCTCGGCGGCCCCTTGATAAGGGAGAGGACACAACGGAAAAGGAAGGGAGGACAAGGGGGAAGAACAACTCGAAGGCCGACCCCTTGATACGAGATGCAACAACCCTTGCATTGCAAGAGACATTGAACGGGTTCCTAACCCAAAAGGACAAGGCTGCCGACAAGAAGGAGGAGAGGAGAGAAAAGGAACGCCTAGAGAGAGAGAGACGGCTTCCAAGCTCTTCTTCGAATTGCAGAAGAAGAGACTCGACATAGAAGAAGAAAACGCCCGGACAAGAGCAAGGGAAGCCGATGCAAGAGCCAAGGAGGCCGAGGCTAGGGCCATGGAGGCCGAGGCAAAAGCAAAGGACATTGAGCTCGCCCTACGCCAAGAGGAGGCTAGGATCATGGACATGGATCTCTCGGCCTTCACCCCTACGAAGAAGGCCTACTACCTCAAGAAGCAAAGGTACTACATGGACCGAGATTGATCAAATCTCGGTCGTTTTATTTATGTTGAACTATGGCCGATATGGCCGGAAAAACATGGCCGATGGCCGGAATTTGTAATATTTTGGATATGTATGCAGACATGGCCCTATGAGGCCAGGATTATGTTTTATTTTAGATTCATATGCTTGCTATATACTTGGTTTGTTGCAATGTGATCACCATGGCCGAAAATGATCAAAAACCCTGGCCAGACGGACTCGATGCGTCGGGCCGTTGGGGGCACTGGCCAGAAAGGGGCGGACATGGGCCGGACGCGCGTCCGGTCCCCGACCCAAACGGACAAAACACGGACCAAACGCGCGTCCGTTTGGGTCGCCCCGTTGGAGTCATCCTGATAAGCACGGGATCATCGATTAAAACCATTTTCATGTTTTTTCGTCCTTTTGACAAGGTCGGTAAAAATAGTAGAATGCTTGGGAGATCTCAGTTCTTCAACCAACATGGAGGTGGTATTCGGTAATGCAGAATAAACCACAGACTCGCTAACCTAACTTCAGATGAAATCATCGGTACATCCTGCAATTTGGTCAAGAAGAAACAAAGAGCAACCACCACCATGCGTTGTCATCGCAAACCACTGCCATGGATCTCATACGGTCGAGCTCTAGCCGAGATGTCAAACACCCATAAGAGATATCAATGGCTCCAAGATGACGCCTACAAGGAGTAACACCATTGAATACATGATCATTGTTAAATGATACTCCCTCCGTCTAAAAATAAGTGTCTCAAGTTTGCCCAAAAGTGAATGTATCTATACATGAAACATGTCTAGATACATCTATTTTTGGGCAAATTTGAGACACTTATTTTGGGACGGAGGGAGTATTTGTATTCATCCCGAAGAGCACTTAGGGTGGAAGATCCGTGTAAGCTCCACGACAACACCTCTAAGGAGGGAGCCCGTCGCCATCGCAGGTGCCCACAAAAGCCAACACAAGGCTTCCTTCTGTAGCAACACAACTCACTTCTCTGTTGAACCTAAGGATGGCAATTCTATCCATGGGTACGGGTATCCGCGGGTACCGTACCCGCATGGGTAGGGTATGGGCACAATTTTATACCCATGGGTAGTACCCATACCCTACCCGTTAAGTCACGGGTAGGGCACGGGTATAATCTCGTACCCGTTGGTATACCCATACCTTGCCCGTTTATATACCTTACCCGTGGAGGTACAACATTCATTCTCGTTAGCTTGTGAATATATGGTAAAGTTGTCATCAATTGTCAACTTGAGTTGAGATAATTGTCATGTATTCAAATATATGTTATTAAGTTGAGAGAAATGTTTTTCTTTTATCAATGTTTTATCGATGAATGTAAAATTATGTATAACATGTGTATTATTTGATCTACCGTTGGGTACCCAACGGGTATGCGTACCCGTTGGGTATGGGTACGGGTAAAGTTTTATACCCGTGGGTACGGGTATGGGTAGAGTTTTGTACCCATTAACTACACGGGTATGGATATGGTATTGCTCTACCCGCCCCATACCCTACCCATTGCCATCCTACTTGAACCATGTATGTTTGCTACTGAACCCTCCTGGTCGATCTGTTCTCCTTACCGCTACTCTATAACTTTTCCCTAAAATCATATGCGTGCTAAAACTTTCACTTGCTAGTAGTTGGGACAAATGTGATGTCGTTATGAACTACCATTTGTTAGTTAGGAGTGATAAGAGTTGGCCGCTACTATCATCGTTGAGCAACCAAACACCCGGAGTTTGTATCTGTGAAACACACATATGCAACCAAACACACGGTGTTTTTTACCTTGTTCCTAGCCTAGAGTTTTATTAGCAACCAGATGGACTACACAACGTGGATTAACTCTCGTTTTTCCAGTGCCAAGTCTTTCCTATCCACAAATGTAAATGTCTCCAAAAAAAAACATGCAAGTAACCAAACACGTCCACGTAATCCGTGGCTCGGCATGCCTGCAGATAAGGAGCGCGGCCTTGTTATTGTGCCGTGCAGGCTAGATTCATCTGGGGCCGGCGCCTCTAATTACCAACATCATCATCGTGCCTCATGCGTTCGCCGCGTTGGAACTTGGATCACCATCGGGTGTTTGGGCGCGCGAGCTCTTGAAGTGACCCCCAGGCGCTTTGCCGATCATGGCTAGCATGGAGTATAACCGTTTGCTGTCAAGTTGAGAACCGGATCCCTCGCCCTCCGGCGGCCGCTTCGGCGGCGGGAGGACGGGGATCCCCGGATCCCGGTGTGTACATAGTCTAGGTGTGCGTGGTGGTGTGCTAGCCAGCGGCGCTGGGAGGTAGCGGTGGCGCCGGAGTGGCTTTTGGTGGTGGTGGTCTTCTCCTCCGTTGGTGCGGCTCCGGTGGAGCTCCGCCGCGGATCTGCCGTTCCGCCCTCGTTCGCGGCTCCTCGGAGTGCTCGAGAGGGTTTCCCCTTCGCCGGAGTCCGAGAGGTGGCGGATCCGGCGATTGACGATCTCGAAGGAGTGGTTGCTGAAGGCCAAGATGGTGTTGATGTTCTTCGCGCAGGGTGGAGGTGCTTAGGCACCGAGGAGCGTCGCCTTCCTAGTCGCGCAGGGAGCCTCCCAGTCCAAGGTTTCGGAGGTGGTGCGGCGGGTTTTGCCGGCGCAGCGGTCTGCTCGAAGATGACAACGCCGGAGCTCAGAAGGACTTCGTTGTAGTTTTCTTTGTTTCTGGGCTTTTCTGTAAGTTTCTTTTGGCTGATGTAACTGCGACTTCCTCGGAAAAAAAAAAAGAGAACTGTAGCGAGCAAGAAGAAAAATAACGACATGGTCAGCTTTAGCTTGTCCTTTAGCCGAGCGTGCACATGAAAACCTGCCAAGGAATATAATTACACGAGTCTGGTAATCAGTTTACTAAGATATCGCCAGTCAGTCCGGTGATTATACTAGACTTGATTAGAGGTGATCTCAACTAGTATGCTCTTGATGATGGAAACTCGCAGCCACTTTCACTCGCAGCAACACGATGATTTTAGTTTCGTTCCTTCGTTAATAATAGCCCGGCAGCATAACCTGCTGCGGGTGATCGAGTACTTAGAGCAACTTCAACGGCGCCCCCAAATTATGTTTTGATTGTGTCCGTCCGTTATATCATTTTTGAGGCGTCGGACATATGTTCGGTGCACTCAATGAAGTTCCAAGCAGACGTGGATATGTCCAGTTTAAACCTTGTTTTTAAATAAAAATAAATTTATTTTAAACAAGATTAAACTGGGACATATAAAGTTAAACTTAAACTTAGTTCGTACGTAGTCCAGATAATAAAAAACATAAATAAAGCATAACTAAAATGGTAAAAACTAAACTAAACTTGTCAACAAAAAAAAAACTAAATGTAAACTCTAGTGGTCATCCGAATCAGAATCGACAACGATAATCGTGGAGTGGATGTCGGCAGTGGCTGCAGCGGTGCCACCTCCATCGCTGAAACACGGACTGCGTCCTCCAAGCCCGACCACTCCTCTACCGCGAGAATGCCCACCTCGCCCCGAAGCCTCATGTAGAGCTCGTCGCCCTTCTTCGCGACATCGAAGTCGTCAGAGTCTGGAGAGCATCGCCCCTCAAATCCCCTCCTCCATCTCCTCGATGGCTCAAGCACATCCAACATCATCTCCACCGGGAGCAACCCTTTAGATCTGGAGGCATGACCTTGAGCTTATTCGCCGAGTAGGCAGCAATCTCTTCTCCCCTCAACTCCGGCTTCGACCGAACAATCACCGCCGGCCAGCTGATGTAGCTCGCGTACACCGGTGACCTTCTCTCCTTCAGCGCCACGCAACACCCCACTAAGGGAAAGCAAACACAACCTAACCTACCTAGCTTAATATGTACAAGAGGAGGCCGATCTGCCCTCCCTCTGACACTCGAGGCTGCCGGAGGAGAGGGGGGGGGGGGGGAGAGTAGAGCTAGAGCAGCATAAACACCTCTTATTTTTTAGGAGATGACTCGGCTTATTAGGAAAACCAGACCCGAAGAAAGACGAGTCTTTCCAGTCAGTACATTTGTCATTAAAAACAGAGGGAGTATGTCCTACTGGCCGATCGGCGAGCTCAGGCCTCTTTGATTCATATGATAGGAAAACCGTAGAAATAAGAAAAGTGCAAGATTCTAATGTAATGTACATTCCAATCCTATAAGATTTCTTATGTAACCATATTTGTTTGATTCCATCATATGAAAAGAAAAGGATTCTTATAAAGAGGTTTCAGTGGAAGTTAGATTTCTTATAAAATATAGTACATAGGATTTCTTAGAATTTTTTTCCTATAAGTTCAATTCTACGAATCAAACAATCAACATAAGAAAAATTCATAAGGAATTCGATTTTCCAAACTTTCAATGATTCAAAGAGACCCGTAATGTTCCCAGGTCGCTTTTCTGACATTGGCACTTGCCTTCAGTTTTCCTACTATTTCATTTTTCATATTGCATTTGTCATTGGAGGCTTCATATAATGCGTATGTACTGGGGGGAAATGTTCCTCGGCCCTTTTGGGAGAAGAACATTTAGAGCCACGATCATGACTAGGCTAGGCTAGCTAGCATGTGTACCGTTTGCTGTCAAATTCAGAACTGTTGCGAGCAAGAAAAATAACGGCGGAGTCAGTTTAGTTTGTCCTTTAGCTGAGCGTGCACGTGAAAACTCGCCAAGGAACATAATTACACGAGTCTGGTAATTAGTTTACTAAGATATCGCCAGTCTGTCGAGGGATTATACTACACTTTTGATCAGCATATCCCAAGGTGATCCCAACTACTCTTGATGATGGAAACTCGCAGGCATGTGCAGGCAGCATGCACGCACTTAATTTCACTCGCAGCCGCACGTAATTAGTCGCCAATCTGTTGGGAGAATGGTACAAATAAATATAAGATGTTTCACTTGTTATTTAGATGTATACTAAAATGACTGAATATACACACTAACCGCCCCCTCGCGGGCGACGGGGGAACCCTAGCCGCCGCCGCCCACCCAACTCCTCCATCCACCTTCCCTCCCTCCGCCGCCGCCAAAGGGTGCGGCTGGGCAAGGCCTGGCCGGCGGCGGCGGGGCCCCTCCTCGCCTCCTCGCTCCCTCCCACGCGGATCCAAGGCCGGCGATGGCGGCGGCGGATCGGCTACGAGGGCCTGGACGTGGTACTGTCGGGTACCACGGCGTGACGTCCTCGACTCCTCGACGACGGCGTGGCGGACGACATGGAACCTTCCTTCGGGTAGATCGACGACGGGTGGGGCGGGCTGGCCGGTGAGAACCGGGCTCCGTTTTGGAGTCGACGATGGTGGCGCCCCTGGGCGTCATCACCTTGTTGAAGGCATCGTTGCTCCGCCATCAACCTGTTTGTTCCGGGGGAAACCCCAGATCTGGTTTTCCAGATCAGGCGATGGCGTCACCTTCGGTGTCGTTCACCCTCTTGCGGGCATCGTTTTGGATCACGAACTACCTGGAGGGGGTCAGCTGGCGGAGCGGTGTTTCATCTGCCACGTCGATGTCGGTGAGGCTCGGCGGCGTGGCGCTGCGGGGTCTCGATTTCGGGTTGATGGACTCGCACATGGTGGCGCTGTCTGGCATCGTGGCGATGCCGACGGCAGACCTGATTTTGCAAGATCATGGTGTTGATCCTTTCTGAAGATGGGTTCGTGGAAGAAGGCGGCAGCGACTAAAGCGTGCACATCGGTGTGCATTGAGTGTTTAGCTGAAGGTTTTAGATGATGTGCGTTGGTGTTAGTCACCCCCATCAGGCCATCATAGTGGTAGCGACCCTTGTTGTCGAGAGGTTGACTTCAGTTTGTTTTTCAACATTGTACTTTGTAAATCTGGTTGGAATTAATAAGTGCGAATGGCTGTGTGCATCACTCGATGCAGAGGCCGGGGACTCGCACCCTCCTTTTCTAAAAAAAAAATGACTGAATATACACACTAAAATGTTTTTAGATACATTTGTATACATATGAATATAGACAAAAGTTAAAACATCTTAGTACATTGGAGACGCCTTAGATCATCTTCACGAGTGTCCCATTGGCCCTCAAGGTCTAATGAGGTCCGAATAAAAAAAACTATCTCAGCGGCACACACAACGGTTCCGAGCTGGGGAGCGCTCGAAAATGTGTCTGGCACCCTTGGTTACCTCAACTTTTCAGGACTGCTCGGGGGCGTCGAACAACATCCAGATCCACCCCACACCAGTCACGTCGGTTTAAATGACGCCCAACCTTCTCATCTTCCCACGCAAGCGCTGCCAGGTAGACGTGGCAGAGATACCACACGTCGCCGATGAGTCGCATCCCACCCACCCGCCGCTTTCCGGCTCCGTTTCACGCCCATATCCCTGGCTAGAAAATGGACCGCCGTACCGCCAAATCTAACTATGATCATTTCTCGCAGCCTCACCACTAGCAACAATGTCTCGCCGCCTAGCCACCTTGTAGTCCACCCCTCACCCAGGCATTGTGCGTGTTTCCCGCCGCCGGAGCCAACTCTGTCGCATTCGGACGACGACGAGGGGGAGAGAAGGAGGAGCAGATGACTCCGGCAGAGCAGGAGCAGGCCGCCCTACTTGCTTCCTTTGAAACTGCTCGCTGGGAGGACATCGACCAGGTGATGCACGCCATCACTTTGAGGAGAGTGCCATGGAGGTCTCCCGCGAGAGCGCGGCGAGGGAGAAGTCTGGAGCGGAAGGCCATGGCGAAGCTACAAGCTCAAAGGGGGCTTCGTTCGCCACCTGCGAGGCTGCTCGCATGGACATGGTGGAGGCTCACCGACGGCGCATGATGGAGGCTCACCAACGGGCCCATGAAGCAGTGGAGCTAGAGCAGCAGTAGAGGCTCACCGGACGACGCTGGCTCGCGCAGGTACGAGAGGATGGTGGCCCCGTCAGTTCTTCGTCGACCAACCAACGAACAACAGCGAAGCTGGCCCCTCTCATCAGTTCATCTGGCCAACATTTAATGACGACATCCGCTCCTCTCACGTCGTTGGCCGACGACGAACGACGACGAGGCTGGACCAAGCGAGCCCTCTCCCGGGCGCCTAGATTAGGTTCTATTTTAATTTTGGTTTATTTTTTTTATAAAGGGAGCTTTATTACTTAAAGAGTTTTAAGCGTTACACCCAACCTCTGCATAACTAAGATGCACACAGCCGAACGAGTTTAAAAGTTTGAAACATAAAAAAGCGAGTTACATATCATGATAAGAAATTGTAAGAACGCCTTGAAGGTGGAGGGCCGATCCGCAAATTATGCTGCCATCCATGTTGGGATAAAAAGTCTCTCGCGTATCCTCCAGTCTTGTACACACCTCCGTAAACAGCTCTCGATGCTCCACACGTTGCAACGGAGACCACAACAGAGCGTAGCTGTACTCCTGTAGATAACCTGCATAAGAGATGAACTTTTATCATTAAAAACTTGTCATTTCTACATAGCCAAAGACCATATAACGGCAAGCGCTCCCACCCTAATAAGTTGTTTAAACCTATTATCCACACCATTGAGCCAATTGCCAAAAATATTAGGAATGCTTCTTGGTGGGTATAGGGTAGAACCTATCTGGATGATTGACCATATAGAACTAGCAAATTTACACTCAAAGAATAAGTGCTTGATTGTCTCGTCGTTATGACAGAAGACACAATTTTTACTTCCGTGCCAATTATTTTGCAAAGTTGTCTTTAGTAAGAATTATTCCTCGACGAAGATACCACGCAAAGACCTTGTTTTTTAGTGGAATCTTCATCTTTCAGATTTTCTTATTATTATCGACTGGCACATCCAGCTGGATTAGCGCTTTATACATAGAGTCCACCGAGAATTTACCAATCTTGTGTAAATTCCAACGAAACTCGTCGGTCCCTTGCGTCAGATTGACGAAAGTCAGCCGCTGTAGCAACTCGTGCCAAGCTACTAGCCTGGAACCAACAAGATCTCTTCTAAATGTCACATTTGGGGGATTATCCGCCAACACATGAGCGAGTGTATCGCTTTTGTGACGTCCAAGGACAATGTTGTATAAGGCTGGATATTGTTCTCGGAGTGAGATAGTGCCTAGCCACCTATCCTCCCAGAACCTAATCTCCAAACCGTCCTTAATGGAGAAAGAACCATATGGGAAGAAGAATTTCTTCGTCGCCATTATGCCAGCCCAAAAATGGGAATCACCTGGTTTCCAAGAAACCTGTGATACCGCACTTGAGCCAATATACTTTCTCCTCAGGAGAGTCTGCCACACCCCATCTTGGGTAAGAAGTTTAAGCAACCATTTACCAAGATGGGCTCTATTCTTGACCTCGAGGTCATGAATCCCCAGACCAGCATGGTCTTTGGGACGGCACACTACATCCCACTTAGCGAGTCTATATTTCTTTTTTTCACTGTCCCCTTGCCAAAAGAATCTTGATCGAAAATAATCTAATCGATGCAAGACTCCCTTTGGTAATTGAAGAAGGAAATCATATGCAGTACCATATTACTTAGGACTGAATTTATGAGAACCAATCTACCACCCAGGATAGCAATTTTCGTTTCAAACTACTCAACCTCTTTTGTAGCCTTTCCTCGACATGTTTCCATTGAGCAATCGTAAGCCTCCTGAAATGAATCGGGATGCCTAGATAACTTATTGGAAACTGACCTTGCTCACAGCCAAATAGTTCAGCATACTGGGCGGCCTCGTCCTGAGCCTCGCCGAAACAAAACAATTCACTTTTATGGAAGTTAATCTTTAGACCGGAAAGTTATTCGAATGCTGATAAAATTAATTTCAGATTTCTCGCTTTTTCCAAGTCATGTTCCATAAATAGAATTGTATCGTCAGCATATTAAAGAATAGATAATCCGCATCCACTAGATGTGGGACTACACCTTCAATTTGCCCGTCCAATTTTGCACGCTCAATGATTATGGCTAGCATATCAGCAACTATATTAAATAATATAGGTGATAATGGATCGCCTTGTCGTAATCCTTTTTTTGTTTGGAAATATCTGCCAACGTCATTATTGACTTTGATGGCGACACTTCCTCCGGAAACAAAATTATGAATCATAGCACGTCACTCATCAGAAAAACCTTTCATTCTGAGTGTTTGCTGGAGAAAGACCACTTGACTTTGTCATAAGCCTTTTCGAAGTCTATTTTTAATATAACCCATTTAGTTTTTTCCGATGCAACTCATGAACTGTTTCATGTAAGATCACAACCCATCAAGTATATTGCGACCTTGCATAAAAATCGTCTGAGTCGGACGCACAACATGACCAGCCACCGAATTAAGCCTAATAGTAGCGGTTTTAGTGAATATTTTGAAGCTAACGTTTAGAAGACAGATAGGTCTGAACTGTTGGATCCTTTCTGCCATTAACCTTTGGCAACAAAATTATCTCACTGAAATTTAGGCGATATAGTTCGAGTTGTCCAGCATGCAAAGCATGAAACATCTCGAGCAAGTCCGAATTGTCTGATAAAACTCAGCTGAAAAACCATCCGGACCGGGGCTTTGTTGTGTTCCATTTGGAATACCGCCTTCTTTACCTCAGAATAAGGGGCTGTAAGGTGGGCGTTCTCCTGATCGAAACTTGCGGATGTCATATGTTCTGGTTTCATCCAACGAGATAGAACCCTCATCTGGTTCGCCGAACGGATTTTTGTAGTGCTTTGTGATGTACGATTTGAGTTGCTCATGGCATTCAATCGTACCCTCATCTTGGGTAAGAGAATGAATGAGTTTCTTTCGACGCCTGCCATTAGCCAGGCTATGAAATTTTGGTTGCAATATGTCTGAGTTTAGTGAAATTCAAGTTTTTTATTCGATTTGCGATTGTTCAATTAATTAAATAAAAACAATCGGGGGTGTCGCCCTCGTAGTGTTGGATGTGTCCAGCAGGGTACCCCACATTTTCACCCCGGCAGCGGCAGCAAGCAGTAAACTTTAAAATGTACTCCCTCCGTCCCAAAATAATTGTCTTAGATTTGTCAAAAAGTGGATGTATCTAGACATGAAACAAGTATAGATACATTCACTTTTGGACAACTTTGAGACACTTATTTTGGGACGGAGGGAGTATAAGACGTTTGGTCCAAAGTTAGTTTGTTTGGTTGGAGCGTGATCTGATGGTGATCCCCCGTGCACGCTGCTGCATGCCTCGTACGTGTAAAAAAGCCGAGCTGTGGACGCGCTTTCGCTAATTCCAAGGCAGAAAGAAGGAAGATCTTGTGCCTTTTTCCACTCCCTCCCCTGCTTCTGCTTGGTTTCAGTGGGCAAAAGATCTCGGTAGCACGACACCACGCGAGGGGGTTGCCACTTGGCTCCATGATATATATATGATCAGTCAGTCCCAGCTAGCTGCATGCACCGGTTGTAGGCTCCGCAGGGCAGGCAGCTACACTGCACCCGTGTGGTGTGGTGTGGTGTGTGCATGGATGGATCATAGATGCATCGCCAAATTGCCCATGCCCACCACATCTTATCGCTCTCTGTCCCCTGGTCCTACCCAGAAGATCGCCACAGATCTAGCATGTGTTTCACCGATCCTTTATGTTTTAACAATTAAAATCATATTCTTACAAGTTTCAAAAAATTCTGAAAGATATTACCATACAATGGTGCAAAATCGCATCCCTAAATTCTTTGAATTCTGTTCTACAGGTAATGGAAAAATATGTTAAATTTTGGAGTTTGATAATATGCACTATTCGTACTCAGATCAATATTTTATTTTTATTTTTGTGTACCTCAAAATACAAAGTATTTTAAATTGACAGTTTGCACTTTTGTACCATGCACCATTGTGTACATCCAGATTTTATTTTAAATTGGAAACATGACTTTAAACTTTTCGAAAATAAAGCGAGCCCGAAAGTCATAAATCCCTACTCGTGTTTTCATAGGTTTCGTGTGCACCTCTTTGAATCAAAAATATTATTTTCTACGTTTTGCGAACTTTTAACTAGCTGAGAATTAAGTTATCAAGTATTTTACCGTCGGATTTGCACAACTGTTTTTTCTTTCAAGAAAACGGCTTGAGCTCCGGCTCAATTAGAAGAAGAAAGTTTTACAGACATGTTACAAGGATTTTTCAGGCCAAGCGCCAGAAACCAACCCCATGGCAAGCAGCATGGGGATTACTCGCGAATGACAAAACTACTAGACAAGTGCAAGCGGATGTCCGTTACGGTCACGAGTTTTAACTCATGCAACTATGAGCCACAAGTTGTTTTACAACTGATTTTTTCAGTTACAAGTGGGAACTGAGAAAAATGTTCTTAACTGTTAGATTTATTGTGTGATTCGTGCTAGCCATGAGTTGCAACATGGATGCAACTGAGATGACGACGTCTCATGGCTAAGAACTAACCTAATTCTCATAAGAATTAGAGCATCTCCACCGGCGCGCCCAACTGCGCTCCCAACAGGCGTTTTGGGCGCGCCGGCAGCAAAACGGCCCCAGCGGCGCGCCCAATAGCCCAAATGTTATCGGCACACCCCAATACAGCATCCGGCAACCCCGCTTCGCGCCCAGGTTCTAGAGACGCAAGGGGGCGTGTCGGCAACTGCGGCAACGCGCGCCACGTCGGAACCCGATGGGCTGGCCAGATGCGTCAGCGACATGAACCATTTCTTTTGTTCCCCAACGTCCCTTGCGGGCTGAACTTCTCTCCAGCCTACTGAATCGCCGGCGCCGCCACCCTCCCTCCTCCTTGTCGACGCCGCGTCTAGGCAGTGCCTACTATCTTCCTCGCCGAACTCTCCGTAGTACCTTCCCGTTCGCCGCAGCTGGAGTCCGGCGCTACACCGCCGATACACCGCCACCATCTCCCAGGACCACCCCGCCCGCAAGGTGTTCATCGCATTGCATAGCATTTTTATTGGTAAATTCGTTGCTACGTTTTTTTGCTTACCCTTCCTAATTGAATATAGATGGATAGCGACAACGAGCTCTCGAGATGGCCAGCACATTGCTCATCGCCCATGCCGCCGCAACCGCCGTGCTTGACGAGCACTTGGCGGTCCTCACTTGCCTGCTGGGTTTGCTAGGGCAGATCAATGCCACTCCTCGGATTGGAGGTTCGAAGCCGGGGAGGAGGAAGAACAAATATCGCAAACGGATGGAAGGTCATATGACGTTGTGGCAAGACTACTTAGCCGACGATCCCACACACGGGGAGATGGAATTTTGGCGGCGGTTTAGGTGAACAAATACCTCTTCATGGATGTTGTGACGGGCGTGCGGGAGTACGATGACTACTTCAAGCTGAAGAGCAACTGCATCGGGCTGGTTGGTTTCTCTTCAATTCAGAAGTGCACGGCTGCTTTGAGAGTTCTTGCATATGGAGCTCCCACAGATACAGTGAACGACTACCTCCGCATGGCTGAATCCACATGTATCAAGACCATGTATCAGTTTTGCAGGGCGGTTGTTGCAGTGTTTGAGCCAAAGTATTTGAGACAACCAAATGAAGCTGACACTGCTAGGCTCATGGCACAAAACGCAGCTAGAGGATTTCTTGAGATGCTTGGAAGCATCGACCGCATGCATTGGGCCTGGAAGAATTGTCCATTCGCCTGACAAGGAATTTACAAGGTCATGTTGGAGAGTGCAGTGTCGTACTAGAAGCCGTTGCCGACAAAGATTTGTGGATTTGACATGCTTTCTTTGGTATGGCTGGAACTCACAATGACATCAACGTGCTACAATGCTCAACGGTTTTTAACCGACTAACCGAAGTCGAAGCTCCACCATGCAACTACGAGATCAATGACCATGGGTATGACAAGGGTTACTACCTAGCAGATGGCATCTATCCGAGATGGTCTACATTTGTCAAGACCATCTCCAACCCTCAAGGTCAGAGCCAATCTCATTTTGCAGCAGAACAGGAGGGTGTCAGAAGGATGTCGAGCGGGCATTCGGTATGCTCTAATCTCGATTTGCTATTGCCAGATATCCTGCTCGACATCCTTCCTGGTCCAAAGAGCAGACATGGGAGGTGATGATGAGTTGTATGATCTTGCATAATATGATCATCGAGAGTGGACATGCTGATCCTCCACTGCATGATGACCATCCATACTATCATCATGATCCTCTTGTCCAGGTTGATCATGATTTGCCTCTGGGTTTGACTGCAGACTTTGCCACTTTCCTCACAATCAACGCTGAAATTAAGGATGAAGGAGCACATGAGCAATTGCAAAATGATTTAGTTGTGCATCTGTGGACACACAAAGGACAACAAGAAGACCATCCTAATTGAGAGTCAAATTAATTTTAATTTCAATAATTGTATGAATTATTTTAATTATATTCACGAACAAATGTGTTCAACATTGTAATATGTTTTATTTTGGATTTTTTATTTGAGAGAATATTATTCTGGGAGCGTCAAATGGGAGCGTCCGGTGGGGCGCCGCGCTCCCAATAGGCGGCAACAACTGCCGACACGCCCAATAGCGCATGTCCGCAACTTTGCCGGACGCTGTAATGGGGCGCCCGTGGAGATGCTCCTAGTCCCACCGTCCGTGAAGATTCAAATCTTTGAGTTTTTCTCAATAGATCCAAAGTTCATTTTTTGACTATTTTGCTAGTACGGAAATTGACAACCGAATATTACGGAAAACGTGCTTACTACACCTTTAGGCATGTTTGATTCAAAAGATTTGCATAGAATCTTGTAGGATTCAAATCCTTAGGAATTTTTCCTATCCAACTTGTTTGATTCATAGGATTGATTTCCATAGGATTTTTTTCCTAAGGAATCCTTTACACTATTTCCTATAGGAATTCTAACATCCACTCACACCTCTTTTTCAAAATCCTTTACTTTTCCTGTGATGGAATCAAACAAAGATTGATGCATGTGAAATCCTGTAGGATTGAGGTGGACATGACAGTACAATCCTGCGGTTTTTCTATTCCTATATTTTTCCTATCTTACAAATCAAACAGGCCCTAATTACAAGGAGCTGTGATTTGTGAAGTGGAAGGGAGTAGCCTTTAAGGAGGAGACGTCGAGCGGCCTTGATCACGACATCACACTACTCGCCTCGCCTCGCCAGACGACGACCCCAGCCAGAGAAGAAAACAACAAGTCTTTCCTCACTCTCCCTCCCGTCAAAAAGTCGTTCCTCACTCGTCACTCCTCGCCGTCTCCATCTCGCTCACGGTTGCGCGCTGCCGCCTTTGCTTGCCTCCTCTGCCTCGCACCTTCTTCTCCTGTCACGCACAGGCGCACAGCTCGCTACTTCCTGCTTCGAGGAGGAGGAGGAGGAGGAGGCGACGCATCCGCTGCGCATGGCATGAGGCCAGTCGTCGGCACCCGCCACGAATGAGACGCTGGGCCACCAGCGCACCCACCCGCACGCAAGCAGGACGACGCCGGCGAGGAGGAGGCCATGGGCAACTGCGGCACGAGGGAGGAGAATGCCGTCGTCGCCGCGCACGCGCAAGGTATTCGTCCGCCTCTGCTCCCCTTTCTGTTTCTTGGAGGTTTCTGTTGATCTTGGGGGTCGGTGGTTGGCGGGATCTCGGGCGGGGGGCTTCCAATTGCGTGGAAGCTGATCCATTTACGGGAGGAAGGAGAAAAGAAGAAGAAGGAGGTGTTTGTCGAGTTCATGCGGGGAATGGGATCTCTTGTCGTTGTCGGTGCGGAATCACCACAAGTTCGTAGCACAATCTTTTCTTCTCGGTTCTTCAGGATTGGTGATTTTGGTAGCGAATGTTTACTTCTGGGCCTGTTCCCTGCTCAGATGAAGTTTAATCTGCTGTGAATTTCTGCTCGATTTTTTTTAAACTTTCTTCCGTCTTCTTGTAATTCAGCAAGAGATTCTGGCTTCCCGTCTGTTTGGTGGAAGCCTGCATCTCCACAGCGTTCTTACTTCAAATTTCTTCTTCTCTAACGAAATAATTTTGGGTCGCTGATCCGTGTTTTCTTGTCTGCTGCATTTACTGCCTGAGTTGCCGTTCACTTGTGCTGCAGTTTCGGTGCTCCCCTCTTCACTGTTGACTCTCTTCGGTTTACAGATAATTAAATCAGTACTATCCTGCAAGTTGAATAAACATAATCTCTTCTACTAGTAATAGCTAGTTGCATATCATTTTGAAGTATTTTTTTTAATTTATTGCACGCAAACCTTGCAGTAGATCTGGTCCCCTGGTCCTGACCTGTTTACCCCTTGTTCATGTAAACCTACACTTGTGTACTTTTACCTTTTTTACTGGAAATTTTTGCTTGTAAACTTTCTCTTTCAGACACTATATAACAACAACTTGCAATAACCTGATTTTATTTTCTCACTCTTGTTCTGCTATGTCATTTCCTCAGTTCAGCAGCTGCACTTGCTACAAAATTCTGCCAAGAATGCTCTCGCAGATAGGAAGCACAACCGAACCTTTTCAGATATAAGTGATCCTTCAACGCCTGGAAAAATTGAAGATACCAAAGACATTTCCATATACAATAATGTGATTGCCTTCACACTGTTTGAGCTTGAAACAATCACAAAGAGCTTTCGAGCGGATTATGTTCTTGGTGAAGGAGGCTTCGGAACTGTTTACAAGGGTTACATAGACGAGAATGTCAGGGTTGGCCTCAAATCGTTGCCTGTTGCCGTCAAGGTGCTCAACAAAGATGGACATCAAGGACACAGAGAGTGGCTTGTGAGTCACCAACTTGTTCAGTATTTCTCGTGTTTATTGTATCTGTTAGAGAAAAAGTAGTGTTTATTGTGTACATTGACATCCGTAAATTTGATAATCATAAAAGAACTCTGATATATATTACTTATGCGTGTTATCTTGTCTTTTATTTCTGCGAGTAACCTTGCACATCTTTCTAAACGCACATTTAGGACCAAAAATTGCTTCCTTGCAGCCGTGCTAATTCTTGATAAGCATCTGTAGTAAAAACACTTTATGTTTATGAATTAGGAACAAGAATGTGGAACGTTGTTAAGCTGGTAAAGGCCATTCATATCTATTTCACATGGACATAATTATATACTTGGTGTCCTGAGAACAAGCAACGTCACCAACCAACAACAACAACAAAGCCTTTCGTTCCCAAGCAAGTTGGGGTAGGCTAGAGTTGAAACCCATAAGATCTCGAAACTAACTCATGGTTCTGGCACATGGATAGCTAGCTTCCACGCCCCCCTGTCCATGGCTAGTTCTTCGGTGATCTTTTGGGTTTCATCTCCATAAGAGTGGCTGGGTTTTTTCCGTTGGCTCGCCAAGCCTATCACAACCCTCCTCCTTTATCCGGGCTTGGGACCGGCTATGTTGAGAGTTGAGACAACGTCACCAACCAGTGAGACTTGAATTTGTATGTTACTGAGAACTGCTAAGATGATGCTATTAAACTGGTTCCTTAATTTTTGGGCACTATTACCCTGTTAGGCATTACTAAGTTGATGTTTTTATTTTGCTAACAAGTTGTCAATATGTTTAGTTGTTCACCCTTCTTTTGTTCCATTGGCAGACTGAGGTTAATTTCCTGGGGCAGATAAGGCATCCCAATCTAGTAAAATTGATTGGATATTGTTGTGAAGATGACCACAGGCTTCTCGTCTACGAGTTCATGTTTCGAGGAAGTCTAGAGAATCATTTATTTCGAAGTAATACTTCTACTGTTAGCAACTTCTGTGGCACCATTTGCTTGCACATTTTCTCGCATCCCTTTTCTTGAATGCGGTTTTCACTGATATGAAACCATTAAGTTGATCATATTATGCAACGTGCTTTTCAACTAAGCATTGTCGGTGTGACCTGACCTCTTGTCCGCCATATAGCCAGACATGTTCTTTCTATCGCCCAGGATCTAGAATCGCTTGCAATTGGCATCTTGTATCAACTTCGTACTTCTTTGCAAATGATTAGTACTAGGATTAATTAAGGACGATTTTGTATCAACATACAATTTGTAGGGTTCGAACCAAGATATTATCCAGTAAACAGTGTTTCCATGCGTAACTGCTACAGCTGCAATCAGAAGTGGAATTTGGTCTGTTATCTGAATATTCTATCGTTGGAAATTTTATTTATGAGATATATACAATATTATTATAACTCCGCCTATGTCTTCTAGGCATAGCCGGTCCCAAGCCCGGATAAAGGAGGAGGGTTGTGATAGGCTTGGCGAGCCAACGTAAAAACTAGCCAGTCCCATGGATATGAAACCCACGAGAGTAGTACTAGGGTGGGTGACCTCCTGGAAAGTCCTCGTGAAAGGTTTCATATCTAAGGGTTGTGATAGGCTTGGCGAGCCAACGTAAAAACTAGCCAGCCCCATGGATATGAAACCCATTTGGGCGAGAGTAGTACCAGGATGGGTGACCTCCTGAGAAGTCCTCGTGACAGGGTTTCATATCTAGCCTACCCCAACTTGTTTGGGACAAAAGGCTTTGTTAAGGTTAAGGATATATACAATATTATTATGACATGTTAACCATCGAAACTTTGTTCACTTGCCCATAGCTTGGTAACTTGAAGGAGTTTTCACTTGGTAAATTTCCTGGTCTGCTTGGTTATGGATGGTAGCTAGATGATTGGCACAAGGGCACTGGCTTTCTGATTCCCAATTTGACAGTCTGGCTTATTTTCTACTCCCAAGAGAAAATTCAAATCGTTTAAATATTTTGTTTAGGAGAGACAAGCATATTATTGTTTTGCCCACACATTTATGTGCATTCCTCGGCATGTTATGGTGGAAGTCTGTTGGACATGCTCATCCAATTATGGGCTATCCTTATCAGCTGGTATCCGATTTTTTTTGGTGCATTTATAAATGAAACTCTATGTGTATATTGATTGGGCTTGTACTTATGTGTTTAAATGAACTTGTACTTGAGAGAAAAGAAGTTTTACTGATCATATTTCTTATTTTTCTCTCTCTATCAGAGACATCTTCCCCGTTACCCTGGGCTACTAGGATGTCTATAGCTTTGGGAGCTGCAAAAGGGTTGGCCTGCCTCCACAATGCCGAAAGGCCTGTTATCTACAGAGATTTCAAGACCTCAAATATTCTGCTAGACTCTGTTGAGTGACTAATTGCCCATGCTTTGTTTGTCCTTTTTCAGTTCTACGCATACCCATTGGGATTATATGGCCCCATAATGACATTTATCCTTTATTTGCATGGCCACAGGATTATAGTGCTAAGCTGTCTGACTTTGGCCTGGCAAAAGCTGGACCAGAAGGTGATGAGACCCATGTATCAACAAGGGTGATGGGAACATATGGTTATGCAGCCCCTGAATATGTGATGACCGGTACTGTCCTCACTCTGTAAAATTTCTTTGGTAACTAATTTCCTTAGAAGATATCAGTAAACTGTTTCGGCATATATTCTTGATATCATTCTTTGCAGCCACAGAAGTACTATTTCTATTGCATGAGCTGAAACAACACGTATCATTTCCTTAGCATAAGAATATTATTTTCTAGCATAGTCTAACAAAACAATGTGCAATATTCATGTCTCGTTGTGAATTGTTCTCATGTGTATACCTAATGATCAGGCCACTTAACTGCTAGAAGTGACGTCTACAGCTTCGGCGTCGTCCTTCTGGAGCTACTTACAGGGCGCAAGTCCATCGACAAGTCACGGTCGAGCAGGGAGCACAGCCTGGTCGACTGGGCCTGCCCCAAGCTGAATGACAAGAGGAGGCTTCTCCAAATCATCGACCCAAGACTGGAGGGGCAGTATTCAGTTAGAGCCGCTCACAAGGCTTGCAGCCTCGCATACTACTGCTTGAGCCAGAACCCCAAGGCGAGGCCTCTCATGAGCGACGTCGTCGAGACCCTTGAGCCGTTGCAGCTGCAGAGCAGCGGCGGAAGCGATGGAGCTTTCCGTCCTATCCACGCCGGCGGCCTTCCTGACTACAGAATGCACCGTAGGCTGACGGGGAACAGCGTCCACTACAGGGCGATTCCGAACCCCAAATGCACCCCCGCCGTGCCGGCGTGCAGGGTGCGGTGAGAGCCGGTTGCTGCCTGGAAAGGGGATAGATTCAGTTGTAAATTTCACAAGCCTAGACAACCGTGTGTCGTGCGTGTTTGTTTCTTCTTCTTTTTACATGGTTTTTCGACTTGTAAATTTGATCCGCGTGCTGCTGCTGCTGCTGCTTGTAAGGCCCTCTAATTTTCTCGCTGTGGTCTTCTTGTGTGCTACTTAGAGTGAGCCCTGGCCGAAAACCAGCAGGGTTTAACCCTAGAGATGAACTGCTGGACTCTGATGTTGATATATGCTGAAATGGAGGTGTTGTTTACTTGCTGAAGTGAAGGGAATGATCAGCATGGAATTGCTTCATAGGTTTTTCTGTTGCTTCACATAATGGGTTGTTGTGTCACCTCTTCATGCATTGTGATTGTTTAGGCTATACTTTCCAGAAAACTTCTTTATGCTACTGAATGAGACTTGAGAAAGACAAGTTTAGGCCAGCCAGCTCATCTTCTTCCCCATTTCTGCCTCGCCGGCCTCCTTCCGGCAGCATAACTGCACAAGTTCTGAAACTGCCACGCTCTGGTCAGGCCTTTCTCCACCGAGACGCTCGTTGGCTGCTAGGTGCCCCTTGTAACCTCACCATCGACCTCAGTCCTCACCTTCCTGGTCAGGCTGCCTTTCTCTCTCTCCTCCCTCTTCCTCCCCATTCCTTCTCCTTCATCCTTCTCAATGTTGGCGTATCTCAATTTAGTATTTTTTTTAACTAAAATGCATTACAGTGCCTCACACATTCAGGGTCATATCTTTGAAATAACACTAATACTACCTGTCGCAACTCACAAGCAGTGTAAGAACATGACACCCAAACAAGAAAAAACAGCTAACCTCTACTAAATGAGTGCACAAGCACGCGCTGAAACTAATCTAGGCTACTGAATATTTTTAGTTGCTTCAGAAAAATGTGTGTCCATCCAGCGCCCCTCACCTCTGATTAGAGATTCTCAAACTCATCTTCCCACTTGTTAGTCAAACTTGGACCTTCATTAAAACAAGAGAATGACCAGTCCTCAGTACTTTGTGTCCTTTCCATGGATATATCACAGGTAGCTATGTTATTCTTGCTTAAAATAACCGGTAATCTTATATGAAGGGCCTACGTTGAATGACTAGCAGAAGGCGACATTGCAAGTACTAGCTTGTACTGTTGTTGCTTAAAACAATGGCTTCTACCATGGTGCTTTGTGTTTATTAAGAACAAAAAAAACCTATCGCATGGTCTGCTGCAAGTAGGATTGGAAATTAGCCGACACATGCATTCTAATCTTCCTCTACCATATCATTTCAGGTGCTAAGCGGACCTTTCCCCTCGCGTCGCCCCCCCCAGGCGGCGCTAGGGGCGCAAGAAGCAGCGCCGCCCGCCCCCTCCCGCCTGCGCCACCTCCGCCGCTGCCGTCGCCGGCCTCGGCCGCGGCGGTGGCGGCACCTCCTCGGCTGCCACAAAGGTCGTCGGGGGGGCGGTTCCATTTTCCTCGGCAGGATGTTGACGGGCCCGTGGGGGCGGCGCCGGTCGGGGTGGAGGAGGCCGAGCCGGCGGGCTCGGGTGAAGACGGCGGTGGTGGCTGGTGCGTGGGTTGCAGCGGCGGAGGGAGGCGCCGTCGTCTGCGTCCGCGCGAGGCTGCTGCTGGTTCGATGGGCTTGGCGGGCCGGTTCTGGGCCCGTCGGGCCCGAGCTGTGGCGGCGCTTGGTGCGGAGGGCGGTCGCGTTGGTGTGGAGGTCGGGCGCGGCGGGGTGGTGGACGGGCTTCGGGCGGCCAGGACGCCGGGGCGGCGGCCCCGGGCTGATGAGGGTGACGGCGGCGTGGCGCTGGCAGTGGTGCTTCTCTTCTCGGCGTGTGGTGCTGCGCAGGGGTCCTCTGCTGGCGCTTGGTGGTTGGCGGTTTTGGAGGGTGACTCAAAGCATGCGCTTCTCCAGGATCTTGATGCTGGTTGCTCTTGATCTGCAAGCTTTTCTGCGGGATGTGAGATTAGCCGGGAGAAATCCTAGCCTGACCATGTGTCGGTGCCGGCGACAACGGCGCTTTGGCGTCGTTTTCCTTCTTGAAGGTGTCGTCGGAGTGCTCCTCTTCATCTCTCCGCGTGATAGGCTTGGACTCTCCGGGTGAAAGCCTAAACTCCGGGTTCGGAGTGGGCGACGGTGGCTATTTTGCCTCTTCCCTCTTGAGGGCGTCGTCTTGGAGAGTTGTTTTGTGGATGGGTTCGTGTCACCCCTCCAGCGTCAGGGTTGGTGGACGTCGGGGCAGCGGCCTCGGAAGGTTGTGGTGCGCCGAGGCGGCGGCCTCGGAAAGTTTTGTGAGCGCGGCCTTATGGTGCAAGGTGGCGTCTCTCATGGCTTGGGTGGCATATCTCGAGCTGTGAGGGCAGCGAGGTTGTCGGCTCGGTCGATGCGCCCAGGGAGGGGCGATCTTCGGTATGTCGAGGCAGCGGCCTCGGACTTGGTGTGGCGGCCGTGGTCTGCGGGTAGTTGTCCTGTGCAGTTTGGGCTGCGGGCAACTAGGTCGTGCGGCGCTGCAGCTCGAGTGCGAGCGGTGGCATGTCGGGGCGGCGGCCCCGGAAGGTGGTTCAGGTGGTTCGCGCAGGGCGTGAGGGACAGATGGATGTCGGGGCGGCGGCTCCGAGAGTTCTGCAACATCGAGGGTGCTCCAACTTTGTGTCGTGTGGGCGACAAGGTTGCTCCGAGGTGTTCGCGTTGAGGCTTCTGTGGCGACGATGATGATGATGAGCGATGTCGGAGACGTGGCTGTGGCTGCGGTAGTCGGCTCTTCTCCGGCGTGTCCTTGGGGTTGCCTCGGCGTGTTTTGTTGCTGAGAAGTCGAAGCTGCTGTGGTGGGTTCCAGGTGGTGTACGATGACTGGCGGCAGATGTTCCTTTCGGCGAGTTTCCACGGCGCCAGCCTGCCTGGTTCTCTCTTCTTAGCTCTTCTTCGGACTCGGAGCTGCGCTGTCTTGTCGCAGGGGCTGAGTGGCACGGATCTTCATATGGCCTCGCACGGCCACGACAGTGCGGGTTGGCTCGGCGACTGCCTGCGGTGAAGTCGGAGTCGCATGCTCAGAGTTTCGGGTGGGCGGCGTGGCCCCCAGGGAGATGTGATGACGATGACGCCTTCTTGCAGTCTCGGCGAGGCCCTCTCCTGAGAGGCATGTGGGGTTTTCTTTTTTGGTGCCGCTCAGCGGTTGTGTTGGTTTTCGCCGGATTTGGCCGGCGAGTGGTGCGTTGTGTTGTACGGTTTTTGGCCGGTTTTCCTTATAAACTGTCCAACTCTTTTTCGGCTTAATCAATAGATTGTCTAAGTTTCGAAAAAATATCATTTCAGGTATAAATCCACTAAGTGGGTAAAGGAAGAGAAATTGATGCGTCGGAATGGGAACACATAGCGTTCAGCCAAACCTTCCGCGGTTACTTGATCCTGCCTCTTTCCCACAGTATAACACCCTTCGAAACGATCTCGTTATACACGTGGAGCCTGCCAAACCCCGTCGTTACTTTGCTAGCACAAAAAGGTGCAGCTTTGCATCGCTCGCCTGAGTCGCTTCTCCTTCGGTTCTTCCATCCTCCCAAAAGCCCAAGGCCGCCATGGCTCACCTCGCGCAGTCCAACTCTCTCACCCTCTCCCTCATCCTCCTTCTGCTCTTCACTACCTCCATCCAAGCTGAAGCTGCCCAAGGCGCGTCCACGCCCGGGTACGTGCCGGTGCCGGCCGTGGTGTATCGCTCCATCGAGACGGCCGTGACGACGGCTGCCGCCGGGGACGAGGCGCCGGGCGGCGGAGGAGGGGGAAGGTACGAGCCATTCCAGCTGTGCATGGGGTGCCGGTGCTGCGCGGCGAGTGGCAACGCGAGCAGCAGCTCATGCGTGGACACGCGGTGCTGCTACGCCATCGACTGCAACGTCCCCGGCAAGCCCTTCGGCCTCTGCGCCTTCTCCCCCCGCACCTGCGGCTGCGGCGACGATGCCGGCACCGGCGACAGCTGCACCACCAACCAGTGACACCGATCCTCCTGGTCGTCACCGCCCGCCCGTTCAGCTACTGATAGACCTCGAGATCATCCTCAGGCTCCTCATGCTCACTAACCACTTTACTTTGGGGAGTCTGGTAGTATATAGTTCAGCTCATGACTCTTTTTTTAGTTCCTTCTATGTATTGATGAAATATGAGCAATTATTTTTCACTCTTGTAAAAATATTTGCTTGTTCATACAGAGAGTTGGCAGCTGTTGTGTTTTGACTCAGTTTTCCTGTTGGAAAGCAAAACAGTGTTGGCTCATTGCAAAGCATCACAAGATAGACATGTACCGCCACCTAACCTTACGTTGCATACAACAACAACAACAAAGCCTTTTTTTCCCAAATAAGTTGGGGTAGGCTCTAACCTTGACGTTGCATCCCCCTAACTTTTCAAAGCACTGAATCTGACAGCACTCAGGTGACAAGAGATGTATAGACGAATCATCCATCAATAATTGTGCATGCGTGGCCATTTGATGCCAAGAGGTAGGACATGCAGATGTCTCCATCAATAAAATTCAAACAAGCTTGGCTATCAAGACTCTTTGTGATTAGGTTCCAAGTATCCAATATTCTCTTTTAATAGCTCGATGATCATTGGAGAAAAACAGGAAAGATAAATTCAATAAATACAACATATTTGTCCAACTAACAAGTGCTCTCCCACTACCACTAAATCAGTTTAGTCTTGGACACCACCAGGTCAGTGGAAAATTATAGCTCCATTGTGCAGTGAAAGACAAGCGGCCACAAGGTTTATTTTGGAGAAAGCAGTAGTCCGAAATACATCTATGATATACCTAGGAGAAAAGAGCACGGTACTCAGTAGCCTCACGAGCCATTTCTTCCATGGTTCTATCTTTTCTTTCGACGTCTAGGTCAAGCTTCTCCTTCATTTCTTTCTCTTTCACATCGATCTGTTACAACGCATAATGATAAGCTTTATACGAAAAGGTAATGATGTATAAGATTATATGGATGGAAAGCATGGCCACGTACCGCATCATATATTTCATCGTTGTTCTCAAAATCTCCTTTCTTCCTGGGATGACGTGGATGTGGACATGGGCAACTGTTTGGCCAGCCTGAGGACCATCCTGATAAATACAAATAGCTATAAATCAGGAGCTGCTCTTTCTTCCTCCATAGAGTATTGAGACGTATAGGTGAGTAAGGTGACCAAAGGTAGAACCAGAGTAAATAATCCAAGAACAGCTAGTAAACTCCACATCATCATATGACAGTATAAAATGTAGCTTTGCAGTTTACATATACTATATTGTTGTGAACAAGTTATTAAAATCATCAAGCTGCACCCCGTTAAATTATATGAATCAACTATATGAAATTTGTACGCTGAGCTATCAGCACATAGATATAAAAACTTCACCTGAATCGCGAATGTGAGGGAAGAAGCTTTGTGGAACTGCTCGAGCTGTGCACCAACTTTCTTTGCAGTAACCCACAAATCACTAGTCTCATCAGAACTTAGATCAACAAATCGTTTCACTTCACGTTTGGGGCACACGAGGACATGTGTGTATTGTTAAGGAAAATTGATGTATATATGATAAACCATGTGTTGTCAACTATGGAACTTAAACCGTAATAGACATTGAACTCCAAATTATGGAAGCTGTGAACAACTGAACGTCATGACAAAAGAAGCAGTGGATCACTACATCAAGTGAAAGTTATATACCATAACAAATAAGTAGATACTCGACGATACAATAGAAAGTATGAACAGGCTGCCCATCGGAAGAAGCTGGTGCATAAAACGTGATGATACCATAAGTAGATCAACTGGTGATGCCATGCCATGACCTTAGTTATTAATTTTATCCAATGAGGAATGCTTCAACTAATTTGATAAGCCATTCATATGTGAATACCAGATGCTAGCATAATATTATAACATTCTTGATATCTGGATTGGATTTACATATCAGTGCAAAAGGCTAGACAAACAACGTGTATAGTATATTTTCAATTTGATCGAATCTTCACTCTCCTTTTCTGCTGGAAGTGTCTGGACTGTCATCATGAGTTTTAGCAAAGCATAAATTAGCAAGTGAAGAACAGTTACCAATAATATGCCAAAACAAGGAAACTCGGTCCAGGCATGTCATTAGCTCTAATGTCAGAAAAATCTCTGCCAAATAAAAAGGATATGACCTGCAGAGTAAGATTGACACGTGTAAATACAAATAGCAGCCAGAAATACAAAAAGACACAAATCTACTTAGCTGCTAGACAAGGGTAATGGCTCTCAACATACTAGTACGTATGACTCCGAGTTATAAATCAAAATGAACATGATTTTAAGTAAGTCAAAATTCTGCATAGATGGCAAGCTAGTAAGTCGCAAAATGGTGACAAACATTCATCATCATGCTGATTTGTAAATAAGAGTCAAATGTGATTGAAAGGAATAGATCTGCAACTGTCCAGGCAGATAATTTAAATGTGTCATGTGTGTGACAAGTAAGGCGTACATAGGAAGGCACAAACAGAAAACTAAGAAGAATGTAGGAAGGCGTGCAATGCATGATCCTGAGTTCAAGGTTTGGGAACCCTATAAATATAAAGACAAGACACTCTGGTTCATTGGTCTGTGTTCCTTGTTTTTCTCAAGTGAACGGTCGGAGGAACACATGACATTCTCATTCTCTTCCGCAAAGGAAAAAAAATCTTGAGAGCATAGTACTTTGTTAAAAAGCTTCGGCTTCGAAGAAGGGGATCAGTGTGCCCAGAAATGAAACATGCCAACCCCGTTTGCGTGTTTATTTCTCCCAGGTTTAGGTTGATGCAGAAGCACTGCAGAGGATCTATTTTTTCGAATCCTAGGAGTGCGAGAATAACTACTTGAAATTAGGGATCTGAGCTATCAATAATTAATTCACAGTCAAATGTGTTCAAAATATCTTTCTAGTGATCTGAAGCTTGAATTTATTATCTAGCATCAACCGCATTTGCAAGGGCAGGTTGAATTTTTGTAAAGGATATTATTATAGCGTGATTCTAAGCTGGGAGGGTCAAACTGGCATCGAATAGATACGAAGAACTAACCCTAGAAATGAGGCAAGCGAAAAGAGCGAAGCATGGATAGATTACCAGGGAGGAGGGGGCGGAGGTTGACCATGGCGTAGGAGAGGGCCGTGGCGTGGAAGACCTCCCTCGCGTCGATCTTATACGGCCCGAACTTGTACTGCGCCGCCTGCTCCTCCATCCCCGAGGTCGGAGGCGGAGGGACGGGGAAGACGAGGAGGATACTGCGCGCGGACCTGGAAGCGGAAGCAGGCGGAGAGGAGGCGGCCGCGGGGCGAGAGAGGGGAGGAGTAAGGCACGGCAGCGCAGGACGGAGGAGAGCGCAAGCATCAGCAGCAGAAAACAGCAGGATGGGCAGACGAGCCGGAGAGGAGGAAGGGGGAGGCATGGGCTTGGTTATGGCCGTAATACGGTAATTAGGCCCATGAGCCCGTTCTGGACCTGGTGATGGTAATCCTGCTTTGCGTGAACATGTAGTGGGCCGGCCCAACCAAAAAAGTTACTTGATTCGTGAACAAGTTTGCCTCGGGTTTAAGGACTAAAAACTCGCAAATCATACGGTTGTAAAAAATTATTAAAAACTTGCAAATCGTATTTGCACTTTGGTCCAAATCTCCTGAAAGAAATACCTTGTTACCAGACATTCCATTTGGTTGATCCGTAGACCGTAGTTCCCCAAGATGGACCAAGTTCCCAAGGGTACGGTATACCAGCTGCGTATGTATATTCATCCAAGTTATCGAGAGTAAATGACAAAACACCACCACATTTGGGGAAACTGCGACAAATACAGTCGTTTTACCCCAAATCCGGTGGTTTTTTTACACACGGGTGTCACAGTTTCCTCAAATGTGGTGGTTTTTTGTCATTTACTCAGATATCGAAGAAATTCTCGTTCTTTATAATCTTTTATCTACCGGAGCACTGCCCATGCGCGAGAAGATAACCATGATCATGCCGGCAGAATGGACGAGCACGTAGGAGTATTACCTATTCGTGTGTGCCGAGGAAAGTGAAGAAGAAGGGTACATGGTTAAGGTGGATGCATCATGCATGATGTCCCACAACAAGACCGTCCACCCAACAATGGTGGAAAGTTCTACTGATCCAGTGGAAATTAAAGAACTGGATAAGGAAGAAGGAAACTGGCCGTCCATCGACGCTCAATGATTAACAACACACACGGAGTACACGTGTAATTAAGCGCTTCTTTGTTTGTAGAATCTCAAAGCACAAGAATTTGGAAGGATTAATGTAGCATATATAAAAACACCAACTATTAAGCGTAACTGTAATACATACCACAAACCTACATAGATTAACACCTGTTCGATTCATAAATTTTTATCTAATGATTAGTTGCTCATAATGTCTCAAATTTTATTGGTTTACTCATCAAATTAAGATTCATCTTCAAGAAATGGTTTCATTCTCTCGAGATTTTGATCTTTTACCATTTTATAAGAAAAAACTTGTTTTATGTCAAACAAAAATCAATATAAAAGAATGTGTGATTGGATTGAGTTAAAAATCAATTTACTCTACATTCGTATTTAAGACCTTTGTTTTTTTAAGAATTCAAAATTGTTAGCATATTTTGACCAAAAGAACTCATTCATGGCGACAAATGGCATATTTGACATCAATTAATGGGCTTATGTAGATTTAGCATATCTTACAACAAGGCTTAATAGTTGGTATTTTATTACAAAGCCTATAATAATTATATGTTACCGAAATAAACGTGTCTTTGTGCAATTGATGCATGTAAAATGCATACATGAACTTTGCATTATTTTTACTTATATTCCAGTCATATTTGCATCATATAAGGGTTATATCACTGTTTTATAATGATTTTGGGAATATTTAATATGTTTCCTATTTTTTATGGAATTAACCCTGCGCAGGCAGAAAACCCTATTTCTTTCCTTTAATGTTTCAGGGACCCAAACGACGTCCAAATGACCTGGAAATTTACGACATCATTTTTTGGAAGGAACAAGACCTGGGAGCGAAAGAAGCAAACAAGAGGAGGCCCGAGGGCCCAGATGAGTGGGCCCACGCGGCCCAAGTACCTGGCCGCGTGGGACCCCCCACTTTGGCCCTCGGAGCTCCGTTGCCGTCGATCTTTCCTCCACCGACTCCGTTTTGACCTAAAAACGCCTATAAAAATTATCCCCGACGTTCTCTGGAAGGAGCGCCGCAGAAACACAGAAACACCGAAACAGAGACCTGGAGCTGCAGATTGGAGGGGGAAAACTCCGGCGGGGCGCTGCCGGCGTGGTCTCCATCTTCTCCAACGACTTCTCCACCGTCTCCATGATGAAGAGGGAGTAGTCCACCTCTGGACTATGGGTTTGTGGAAGTAACTTATGTATCTCTCTCTCGAGCTTCACTAATTAGTACCGTATGAGCTGCTGAACATGATTACGGTCATCTATGTAATACCTTTGTGGTGGATCTTTTTATGAGTTAATATATGTTTGAGATTGCAATGGTTTTGTTTCAGTTATGAAAGTAGATGCATATTATGTACCCGTTCTTATTTACTTGTCATGATCAAGCATGTTTATGAGAGCGTGTGAGGGGGAACGTGTGCATTAGTTGGAGTAACGGGGGGTGGCTAGTGCAGTGAACGTGAGAGAAAGTTCTGCGATCCACTTGGGTGTTTTACCTTACTTTGTTGCCTCACTAGGGATAAAAAGAAATACCATGCTACCGGAGATGTGGGTGTGACCATTGCCACTACTCCATGACTAGATCTAGCATGTTCTTATTTTAACTTCATGTCATGATACTTATTGCTATACTCTGAGTTATCTTAATTATCGAGGTGTTATGATTTAGTTCGCATCTTGGTGGAGTATAAGAGAGACTAATAACCAAAAGGTCTCTATGTTAGGACGTGATGCCCATATAATTATAACTTGTCATTAAACTGTTGTGTTGCAATCTCATATGTCAACTCTAGTGTTCCATTGTCTACCACTTTATTAAAGAGAGAGTGCATTTGTGAAACCATGAACCCCGGTCCATTTTTAATCATAAGAAACACCTTTCCAACCACTTTTACCACTTTTCCATTTTCTGCCATTATTAAATCCGAAAATACAAAAACACTTTTACATCTTGCATTCATCATAAAAAACCCAAAAATATCATTTATCATTGCTACCACCATCCTTGCATATTTATTTACCACCATTGCATATTTATTTCTTGTTTGCATTGCATATTATCTTGATATCATTCTAACACCTTGTGCTTGACAACCACTAGGTGAGGTTGAGGACCAAAACATTTACTTTGTTTTGTAGGTAACCAAAAGAAGGATAGGAAGATAAATCTTCACTACTGATTCCCCGAGAGTTCGATATTAAACCCTCGAGTCACCCTCGTGGGGAAAACACGTCTTCCACTTACTACACACTCTGCACTTGGAGTCTCAACCTAACCCATTTACTTTTCACGCAGGTAACCACGCGAAGGGCTAGCAAGTTTTTCTGGCGCCATTGTGGGGTAACTACGTGAAGGGCCATCAAGACTGTTTTCTGGCGCCGTTGCCGGGGAATCATTGCTGAAAGGTTTATCCAAGGATATCTCACCAAGTCAACTTCATCACCAACTTGTGCTAACACCTAAGCTTGGGGAGGTTGCACCTACGTGAGCATCATCTTATCCATCTTTACCTTCAAAGCAATTTATTTGTTTTGTCATTGTCTTGCATTTGTTATTCGGTTTGCATATTTATTTTCAGTTTTGCATAAAAAATTAAAAAACACATAAAAACTTGCTAAAATGGGAGAAAGAACTAAGTTGTGTGATTACACAAACACTCCAAATGATCAATTTATTGCTAGGCCCATTGCCACACCTAAGATAAATGCTGAGAGTTATGAAGTAAGTCCTAGTTTGTTGAACTTGATAACTAGGGAACAATTTGGCGGTAGTGCTATGGAGGATGCCTCTATGCATCTTCATGATTTTGTTGAAATATGTGACATGCAGAAATTTAAAAATGTGGAAAGTGATATTCTAAAACTGAAGTTATTTCCTTTCTCACTTAGAGGAAAAGCTAAAGAGTGGCTGCATTCATTACCTATTGATAGCATTAAAACTTGGGATGATTTAAAAGAAGCTTTCATTAAGAAATACTATCCTCCTGTTAAAATTTTGCAAAATAGAAACAACATTCTTTCTTTTAGGCAAAATGAAAATGAACATGTTGCTATGGCTTGGGATAGGATTAAACTTATGCTTAGAACTTGTCCATCACATGGGGTCAACGAATGGACCATATTACACTCTTTTTACAATGGTCTAAATTACATGTCTAGAAATATTCTTGATTCTGCTGCTGGAGGTGCTTTTATGGGAAAAACTATAGTAGAAGCTAAGAACATATTGGAAAGCATTTTGCAAAACTATAGTCAATGGCATACTGATAGAGCACCTAATCCTTCTAAGAAAGTGAACTCCATAGAAGAAACAAATGATTTGTCATCTAAAATGGATACTATTCTTGCTTTCATTAATAAACAAAATATTGAAAATGTGCCTTTGCAAGAACTAGTTGGTAATAATCCTGAAAATATTGATGTCAACTTCATTAGGAACTATGGTAATAATGGGTATGGTAACAACAATTATAACTCTTATAATAAACCCCCATATGTGCCAAACAAATATGCTACTAGTGGTAATGTTTCTAGTGATTTGGAAAACACCATTAGATCATTTATATCTACTCAAAAGGAGCTTAATAAGGAATTTATATCTAAGTTTGAAAAACAAGACTCTTTGTTTGAAAGGGTAGATCAGCTCACTAAGGAAGTTTCCTCATTAAAGAACACCATTATAGCTCAAAAACATGAGGAAACAATTAAATATTGTCAAGAGGTTATAAATAAATCTTGGGAACATATTCATGAGCAAGAGAGAATTGCTAAGGAAACTATTATGGTTGTGAAAGAGAAGAAAGTTGAAGAAGTTAAAATGCTTAGTGAAGTAAAGGAACCATTGCTTGACTTAGAGAATTGTAGCTTGCATGAATTAATATCTATCTTACAAAAATTTGCAAGTGATCCTTCTATTAATGTTAACCAAGCTGGTTTTGGTTCTTATATTGCTAATCATGTGTTAAAAGAAAAGATTGCTAGGTACAACCAAGAGGCTATGATACCACCTAAGCTTGGGGATGTATGGATTCCCAAAGTCCTAGTAACCATTGGAAAAGAGACACACCATGCTATACTTGATCTAGGATCTAGTGTCTCTGTTTTATCTAAAGAACTATATGAAGTACTTGAATTGAAAAATCTTGAAAAATGCTCTATTGAACTTGCACTTGCTGATGATTCCATTAAACATGCTTTAGGAAAAGTAAGTGATGTTTTGGTAGAGTTACATATGACATTTGTGCCTGTTGATTTTCTAATCATGGATATGGGGAATAAAACCTCTAGTCCAATTATTCTTGGAAGACCTTTTCTTCGTACTACAGGTGCTATCATTGATTCAAAAGAAGGGAATGTGAAGTTTCAGTTTCCACACAAGAAATGTATGGAACACTTCCCAAGGAAGAGGGGCACATCATTCAAGCTCCCTCATGAGCTTCGTCCACAATAAACATCAAGTAAGAAGCCTAGCTATATGGCTATAAAGAAAGCGCTTTACGGGAGGCAACCCGGTTGTTTTTATTTGTGATTTTCTTTGTGTCCTCTTGCTGTAACAAGAGACTTAGTGTGTTTAGTTTAGTTTCTGGAATTTTTAATAAAGTGCCAAGTTTTACTCATTTTGGTATGAAGAAGTTGCTTATAGCGTTCGGAGATATTATTCCTGCACGAATCTGTGCACGGTATGATTTTTAATTCTTATTCTGTAACTCCGAATGAGCTCATATTTAAACTGTAGCAACTTTTCATCCTCTGTATGCATGAATTTTTTCGGAATTTTCGACAAAGTTAAGTAGGGTAGAAAAATACGTTTAGCTGCTGCTGTTTTTCTGGACAGATTCTGTCCCATTTTGTTTGATGCATGCTTAGAACTTTTAACATGAATCTTTTTGATCCAATTGAGTTTATGAGTAGGCATACAACATTATACATGTTCTGGACATTCATATGAATTTTTGTCTAAGGATTATATGCAGCAAGAAATCTATTTGTTTATCACTACTAATGTGCCCCACAGAAAAAGAAATGGGAGAAACGGTGTTTTGAAGTTTTTTCACAGGGATTAGAGGAGATGCACCAAGAGCTATCCAAGGATGGTGAAGACCATAAGCTTGGGGATGTGAAGACAACCCCACTGGACCTACACACTCTCGGTTTGCACACGTCTAACTTCTGTTTTTCGATCGAAACACTTTATCGCATAAACTTGGAGCGTCTTTTTGTTTGTTTAGTTAGATTTTTATTTTGTGAGACCACCACACTATCATTTATATATGAGAGAGCTACTGGAAATTTGGGTTGAATTATGTTGGATGCTATTATAAGATTGGGAAAAGGGATGTTGAGTTAATTTTAAAAGATACATATAATTGCATGATTCATGAGCTTGTTAATGAGTAATAATTTGCAAATATTTTATCAAGAGCTATCTTTTATTCATGTTTTGATGCTAAATGTTATTCTACCTTGTTTTAACATGGATTAGTTAGTTCTATGGACACTCATGCATGCATTTAGATGGTCAACTTTCTCCCTCTTGCTAGCCCAAAAATTCCAACAAGCAAAAACTTGTTTCCAACACCTTCAACCAAAGTTTTTCCAGTGAGTCCACCATATCTACCTATTAGCTTTATGCTATTCCGAGTATGTTTATCATGATATTTGAGTTATCTATACCTCTGAATGAAAATGCTTATGTTGTTAATTGTTGTGGGAAAAGTTGGTTATATAGCTCTCGCGAACTTGATGCACACTTTACTTTCATTGCATAAATAAATATGACCCATTGTGATTAAAATTATGAAGTTGTGGACTTGACAAATGTCTTTGGTTGAGAGTTAGTGAAAGTGCATGTGTTGCCCCATGTGTGGTTTTGGTAATTAATGACAATCCTTATGGACTAATGTTTGCATTGAGATATTCTTGTAGATCTTGTCCATAGGAAAAGATTGGAGTTCATGTGTTGGACTCTAGAAGATTACATGATGATCAATGCTCTATTCAAGGGTTTATATGAAGAATGGTCATATGTAGAGAAGATGAAGTGCAAGTTCAAGAGAAGCATCTCGAAGAAATCATATGCTTGAAGCTTGCCACCCATTTGGAGATAATGGTCAAGTGAAGATGTTCCTAAGAGTGGCACTCCCATCTTGGTGTATGGGGGAGCAACTTTTGAATCTTCACCAAGCAAAGCGCAATCAAGAAAGGTGGTCCACTTGAGAGAGTCAAGATCGTCATCATCGAGCTCAAGTGGAATGCGCAAGGCAAAGGTATGATCTTGATAGGTTTTCTATTTTACCGGTCTCATGTTGTTAGTGGGAGACCGGGTTTCAGGATAGACGGCGTACTATCAAGAGGGGTTCTCAAGTGAGTAACTTGATCGCATCTTTGTGGAGAGCTCATACCTTTGCATACTTGGCATATCATCTTTCTTGGTTCTTATTTGGCTTTTCTCCTTGTTGGGTCTTGGTGCTTGTCGTGATCTTCATGACAAGCCCAAGTTCTTCGAAAACGGATTTCTTATGGAAAACTTGTTGCGTTTTCGTGTTGGAAATATTATCGATCCTCCTTCGAGATAGGGTCCACACCTCTCCCTGTGTGGTATCCCCTCTATATTTGTGACCCTTTTTGTGGCAAAGCTCTCGTCGTTACCTTTCCAACGCAATTGGATTCACCTGTTTTGGAGTTCATACGAGAAAGTTATTGCATTTCAGGAAGAGCTTTTCTGTGTCTGGCGGTAGTACCGCTGTCGCAGCGGTAGTACCGCTCCACCTGGAGCGGGACTCCTGCAGCACAGCTGGTACTCCTCCTGGCGGTGGTACCGTGTGGTACCGCTGATTTCAGCCAGCGGTACTACCGCTGGTGGTACCGCCAGGGGTACCGCAAGGCCGGTTTTGCTCTCTGGACTCGCTACGGTACCCACCGGTAGTTGCCTCGTACTACCGCTGGTTTCCTTCTATTTTATTCGAAGGATCCCAGCGGTACTACCGGCAGTGTCGCGGTAGTACCGCTGTGCCTGGCAGCTACGGTACTTCTCCGAGGTACCGCTGCAGCTGGGTTGTGCAGTACACTGGGTACCGCAGTGAGACCAGCAGCGGTAGTACCGCTGTCCCAGCGGTAGTACCGCTGGGTACGAAAACTGGGCATAACGGTCAGATTTCCAGGGAACCTATTTAAGGGGTCCTCTTCCCCAATGGTTCCCTAGCTTTTCCAAGCACGTTTTTCCCCCTCTCTCACCTCCATTGTTGACCTTGGAAAGCTTGCCCCTCTCCCAATTCCTCCCATGATTCTTGCATATCTTTGAGGGATTTGAGAGAGGTGACCTAGATCTACATTTCCACCAATCAATCTCTCCTCTAAGTGAGGGGAACATAGTGGATCTAGTTCTTGGAGTTCTTGTGTGGTTCTCTTCTTTGTTCTTCCTCTCTTCTCCCCCCATAAGCATTAGTTGCTTGTGGTGGGATTTGAGAGTGAAGGATTTGAGCACTTGTGCTCTTGCCTTTTGCATTTGGTGCATCGGTGTGCTCTCATGGACTTGTCATTTTGATATGGGCTTGTTCCATATCCTGGGACAAGAGGTACCCCAATTGACGCTCTTAATGATACTGTTATTACTTACAATGATATTTAACTTGAACTTGCTTTGTTTTCTAAAGTTGAGTAACACATGGAGTAGGTACTTGTATTCAAGGGGCATGAGACTTTCAACATGTATTTTGTCAAGCACACTACTCGTATTGCTTTCACTTTAAACTTAATCATTCAAGATGCTATGATAGGGGAATGAGAGCTTGACACCAAGGATTACCATATTACAATCATTGATTTAAGTAGAGAAGTTCAGAAGATAGATGAAATTTATTCATGCTTTACCTCTACTCACATATATATCTTTCCAAAGTGTCCACCTTTTATATTCAGATTTTCACCAATACTCTATGACCATTATAGGATGTTCTTACTTATTATTATGCATACGTGTGGTCCATAGTACTTCTTCTCTTATGTTACACTTTGTGAATTATCATTGAACATCCTTGCATTGAATACTTGATATCACTTCATAAACTATCTTGCATATTGCTACTTCTTTTAAGAATGAATCATTTTACTCTATGTAGCAATAGTAATCATCTTTGATATCCATTGATAGTATTAAAATTGCAAAGTCCATGTTAGTTTTATCACCTTCATACTCGAGGACGAGTATAGGTTAAGTTTGGGGATGTTGATGCATGTAAAATGCATACATGATCTTTGCATTATTTTTACTTATATTCCAGTCATATTTGCATCATATAAGGGTTATATCACTGTTTTATAATGATTTTGGGAATATTTAATATGTTTCCTATTTTTTATGGAATTAACCCTGCGCAGGCAGAAAACCCTATTTCTTTCCTTTAATGTTTCAGGGACCCAAACGACGTCCAAATGACCTGGAAATTTACGAACATCATTTTTTGGAAGGAACAAGACCTGGGAGCGAAAGAAGCAAGCAAGAGGAGGCCCGAGGGCCCAGATGAGTGGGTCCACGCGGCCCAAGTACCTGGCCGCGTGGGACCCCCCACTTTGGCCCTCGGAGCTCCGTTGCCGTCGATCTTTCCTCCACCGACTCCGTTTTGACCTAAAAACGCCTATAAAAATTATCTCCCGACGTTCTCTGGAAGGAGCGCCGCAGAAACACAGAAACACCGAAACAGATACCTGGAGCTGCAGATTGGAGGGGGAAAACTCCGGCGGGGTGCTGCCGGCGTGGTCTCCATCTTCTCCAACGACTTCTCCACCGTCTCCATGATGAAGAGGGAGTAGTCCACCTCTGGACTATGGGTTTGTGGAAGTAACTTATGTATCTCTCTCTCGAGCTTCACTAATTAGTACCGTATGAGCTGCTGAACATGATTACGGTCATCTATGTAATACCTTTGTGGTGGATCTTTATATGAGTTAATATACGTTTGAGATTGCAATGGTTTTGTTTCAGTTACGAAAGTAGATGCATATTATGTACCCCGTTCTTATTTACTTGTCATGATCAAGCATGTTTATGAGACCGTGTGAGGGGGAACGTGTGCATTAGTTGGAATAACGGGAGGTGGCTAGTGCAGTGAACGTGAGAGAAAGTTCTGCGATCCACTTGAGTGTTTTACCTTACTTTGTTGCTTTACTAGGGATAAAAAGAAATACCATGCTACCGGAGATGTGGATGTGACCATTGCCACTACTCCATGACTAGATCTAGCATGTTATTATTTTAACTTCATGTCATGATACTTATTGCTATACTCTGAGTTATCTTAATTATCGAGGTGTTATGATTTAGTTCGCATCTTGGTGGAGTATAAGATAGACTAATAACCAAAAGGTCTCTATGTTAGGACGTGATGCCCATATAATTATAACTTGTCATTAAACTGTTGTTTGCAATCTCATATGTCAACTCTAGTGTTCCATTGTCTACCACTTTATTAAATAGAGAGTGCATTTGTGAAATCATGAACACCGGTCCATTTTTAATCATAAGAAACACCTTTCCAACCACTTTTACCACTTTTCCATTTTCTGCCATTATTAAATCCGAAAATATAAAAACAATTTTACATCTTGCATTAATCATAAAAAAACCCAAAAATATCATTTATCATTGCTACCACCATCCTTGCATATTTATTTACCACCATTGCATGTTTATTTCTTGTTTGCATTGCATATTATCTTGATATCATTCTAACACCTTGTGCTTGACAACCACTAGGTGAGGTTGAGGAGCAAAACATTTACTTTGTTTTGTAGGTAACCAAAAGAAGGATAGGAAGATAAATCTTCACTACTGATTCCCCGAGAGTTCGATATTAAACCCTCGAGTCACCCTCGTGGGGAAAACACGTCTTCCACTTACTACACACTCTGTACTTGGAGTCTCAACCTAACCCATTTACTTTTCACGCAGGTAACCACGCGAAGGGCTAGCAAGTATTTTCTGGCGCCATTGTGGGGTAACTACGTGAAGGGCCATCAGCAATCTACTCTACCCTAGATGAAAACAAAACAATTGCAACAGGTTTGAGTCGAGTATGACGCACGGGAGGTGTGCAAGAAATGCTTGATCAAGATGGCTTCTATACCGCTAGTCGAGGGCACATACTAGAACAAAGGAAGCTCAAAGTCGGAAAATCACTTTGGCTCCGAGTTCCAGTGCTTCCTATATTTTAAAATTTTCATAAAGTATATTTACAAGTTTCAAAAAAATATCTGAAAAAATCCTGGATGTACTCAAAGATGGATTCTACTAGTATGTAAAATCTCAATGTGAACTGGACTACACAAAAATGACAAAATCGTATATATTTTAGAGATTTGAAAGTGTGTACTTAGATCCACACACTTTTAATTTTTGTGTAGCTTAGAATATAAAGTATTTCAAACTGAAATTTTGCACGTTTGTGGGGTACATCATTAACAACATGCAGATTTTTTTTGAGATTTTATAAACTTGCAAGAATGATTTTTAAAATTTTGTGAAATGAAGGGAGCACGGCAGCCCGGGAGCAAGAAATCTCCACTCACTTAGAATTCTTTAACTATTGTAACTTGTTGACACATTTGTCATTTTTGTGTAGCTTAGAATATAATGTATTTCAAGCTAAAATTTTGCACGTTGGTGGGATACATCATTAACAACACGCAGGATTTTTTCCAGATTTTTGAAAACTTGCAAGCATTTTTTTTAATTTTTTGAAATGAAGGAAGCATTGCAACCTGCAAGCAAGAAATCTCCACTTGCTTAGACTTCTTTAACTTATTTAACTTGTTGACATTGTCCTCGTGATGTGATGAGGTGGCTCATGAGCTCGTTAAGGCGAATAGCACAGACGGATCAGATCTGTTTTGGCTTTGAAAACCTCCATGATTTTCTTCTTTCAATCATACTGAAGGATGTATCCGTCATTTGACAATAAAGATTGCATGTAGTGAAAAAAATCCACTAAGATATAGTAAAAAAATCATTATTATTTTTTCCTATGGATTCAAATCCTATAAATTGGATATCCCACACACGAAACCATATGATTTACATCCACCAAAAAATCTTTTAATTTCATTGAATCAAAGTAACCCTAAGAAGCTGATGCATTTGCAACCTGTCAGGCGAATGCAAACTATACAGGTGACTAGTCAAGACAAATTAAACTCTAGTAGAGCCACCGTAATTAGCTGTGTATGTATATATTCTCCGCGTTTTATCAACAAAAAAAATTTATCCATGTGAATACGTACGCAGGGATGGAGAGCTAGATTGAGATTGACAAAGGTTCACGAGATTATTTGGCGCAATTGCGCCAAGGCAAAAGGAAAATCCCTGAATCCAAATCCGCGTGAACCCTGGTGCCTGTACACGTAGCTCCGTCCCTGTCGGTACATGCATATATGCAGATGAATTTGTCCCCGGATAAGCCCCTGAAAACGTGGAATTTTACTTGCTAAATTAATTACATATGTACCACAAAGAAACTCACAGCCAAGCTTTGTCAGTAGTGGAGATTATTCGGGGGTACATATTCTTCGCAACTAATACAACTTGAGAGAAACATCGAGTCATGCAGATGTTCAGTGCCAAAACGTGGTGAACTCGCAGACATGTAAACTGGAATATAAAGAATTCTGTTATATGCCGAGATATATACAGCTTCATGTTGCAGAGAATCAAGACAACAGAGAGAATATCAATTGGAGCATATATGCTGTCACTAGCTAGGTTTAGGACATCTCCATGAATAATTTTATCTGAATCTGAAATTCTGAACTAACTTGCTGGCATTTGCCGGCCGGACCTGGTTGTTAGACAGTTAGCGCATCTGCTCTTGGTTAAGTCTCCACCATGCATCTTCAAATGCGCATCCTAGCTCAATAATTAAGGCTCAGTATTATTGTTTCCAAGTAGATGTTGGATCCACAGAAAGGATACTTGGTCGACTGAGAGAATGTAGTGCTATACACAAGGATCGGCGTTTTTCTTCTGGACAGAGGTGCGCTGCGTGACTATATGTTAAGCGTGTCTTTTTCTGCAGTTGCCAAAACCAATTCTGGAGCTAGAACAATTAATACTGTCTTTTTCGATAGTAGGAAAAACAGTGGCAACAATTATTGCTGTTGAGAATTGAGATAGAGAGCTAGCAACCATCGCAAAAACAAAAGGAGCTAGCAACGGAGTGGGCCGTCTTGGTTCCAGGCCTCCAAGGAGCACGAATTTAAAACAAAAACAAACAACTGTGTAAAAGTTCCAAAATTTATTAGAAATTCCACGTATACAAAGTTAATATATACAGTATATATATTTGTCCTTTTTGTGTAGATCACAGCTAAAAGATATGTTGATGGAAAATTCTGCGTACATACTGCACATATACTTATATATTACTTTTTTCTCAGGATTTCTGGAGATTACAAAATAATTTTTCGATGTTTTCTTTTTGAACGGTATCCCTGTAACCCGGGAGCTATTTCCACTCTTTGGCTAGCTAGCAACAATGTAGCAAAAAGGTTTTCCTATGGCGGTTTGAATTGCTATATAATATATCCGGAATATTTCTTTACTAGTGGATAAGCTAAGGCACATCCATATCCAAAAAATAATGTGGAATATTGAGGACACTCCAGGACACGTCCCACCAATCATGGAACCGAAAAAAACGACCAAATGCTCCTAGGAGAAGGACCTTTTCCCCTCTCCGCCTATAGCTATGCTTACGCATTTTGCATTCCCATGCATGCCTTCTGTTGATACTTGACGTTAGCCAAATTAAACTACTCTCGAGTTAACTTTATCAGCTAATCAAAAGTATTATGAAAGAGAGAAAAAATGAACAGGCCGATCTTTGTTAGTAGCCCACCTCATGCTTCTGATCTTCATACACTGCACTTTGCGACTTCTTCTCAGTATCACTAACTACAGTATTATTGTATACTAGATTATGTTACGTTATAAATAGGATTAATGAACGTATTACATACTGCTACCAAACAATATCCAATAGATTTCGATATCCTCTCGTACGATCCAGATAAGGGTCTGTGGTGCAGTATGGGTTGATGTAGCCAAATTCAGATAAGGTCTTCGGTGCATGATGGGAGTTGAACTGTTGAAGTAAGTTTAAAGGAGGTAAAAGTTTTATCATTTAGATAAGAGTAAAACGCCCCTGGAGTCTATCAAGTTGCGGAGTTGCAGTGGATTGGTCACCTACTAGGAAAATGCTAACTATGGGTCAGAAAGTTGTGGCAATGTTGCAAATTCGTCAATCCGTCATGACGGCCGTTAGGATGCTGACAGGGCTTGCTCTTTTTTGCAGTATACACCCTGCGTTTTTGCTTCTTCTTATTTGTTAGTCCATGTGGGTGAAATTCTATGAGACAATTCATCAAACAGATGAGGGCCACCACCCGAGCCACACCACCTCGCCGAGGGAACATCACCGCTGTGCTCCATGTTGTGCAACGCGGGGTACATTGCTGCTGCTGCAGCCGGGCGCGGCCCCACTCTGCCACGGAGCAGATCGACTCGTGGAAGCGACACACCGAACTTGAAGAGGACGAGGACGATTCCATGGACTGGGGATGTATTGGGACGATTCTTTCGACATGGATGGTAAGAGGAGCACGGCGGACCTACTAGACAAGGTCTACGATCACGACATGGAAGTTGGCCGCGAAAACGATGGAGCACGCCGGCGGCGGCATGAACTGGACGCACGTCGCATTCTGTCATGTCGGCCACGTCGACGTCCTGGTGCCGCTGCTGCCGCCCGTCTCGCGCATGTGCACGCCGGTCCTTGTCCAGGCTATGAGGTAGTGCTCCTTGTTGTGCTTCTTACCGTGGGCGTGCTCGAGGAGCAGCAGCGCGGCGAGCGCGGCACGTGGACGGCAGTGCGCACGCGTGGAGGGAGGCGACGCACGATGGCGGCCGAGGCGCGCGGCGGCGCGGCGTTGCGCCACGGAGCTTTCCGGGAGAGCGTAGACGAGGGCACGACATGCGGCCACGGGCGTTCTATGGGCGGCGGCGCGGCCGTGGGCACGCTAGGACGGGCGACAGCCGCCGCGATGGACAGGAGCGGTCCAAAGTTCAGCGCAGCAGCGCCAGCGTCCAGGCGGACAACAACACTCATGGTCTGAAGCATTAGTGGGGCTAACTAGCAGAAGATAATAAGAAATAGAAAAACCAAAGTAAGGACCTAGTGATAAGAAGAAATATATTGTTAAGGTTTTTTTTTTGTCCACGTCAGCATTTTAACGGTAGCAGTGACGAAATGACTAACGTGTAACATTCACACAATTTAGTGACCAATAATTAGCATTTTCTCGGTAAGTGACCAATCCGCTCCAATCCTCAACTTGATAGACTCTAAGAACGTTTTACTTTTAGATAAGGTCTACGGTACCAATCAAAGTAGCCCAGCGGAGAACTACTTCGGCGGCATGCATGGGGCCGTAGGACGTATGACTATGCCTATCTGATTCCACGTGCTGGTAGTGACTTGCACACACGCGCGGTTCTTTTATGACGAGTGAGTCTAAAATTATTCATGAATTTCTCCACATATAAGAGCGGTTTTTATTGCGACGCGTGTGTATATATATGCATGCATGTGTCACCATTGTAATCCAAGGAAGAAAAAAATCCCCACCACTTCGGGTCGGCGCACGCGTCGGCAAATCCTCAAGCCAGCAAGCTTAGAGCATCTCCAGTCTCCAGTCGCAGTATTCAAAGGCCCCTCAAACGTCTTTAGGATGTCAAAACCGAAAAACGTCTTCCACTCGCGCCCCTATAGCCATTATTTCGTCCGGCAACCCGTTATTTCGTCCGGCGCTACCGAGCCACCCCCTGCCCATGGGGAGTCTTTGGGGAGACCCGGACGAAACATTTTGTCCAGCCCCGCCACTCACGTACCTCCACGTGCCCCTCTCCTTTATTCCCCTCTCTCTCACCTCGCGTCCCCTGCTCCTCCCTCCTCGTGTCCCTGCGCCTCGCCGCCATCCTCCGTGGTCGCCATCCTCCTGCAGGTCCCCGCCCCTGGCGGCGGCGTAGACCTTGCCCGCGGCGGCCTCCCGCAGCTCCTCGGGGCAATCCAGTCGCCCTCGACGTGACAGGCCGGGAGCCGCCGGGAGCATCTCCACTCGTAGCCCGCCGGCCGTCCTCGCAGCTCGAAGTGGAAAAAGGGGTAGCCGTCGCTCGCCGGCTGTACTAGCAGCCCACCGGCCGTCCCCGCGACGGCCACCAGCGAGGCGCGACGGCGTCCTGGCATACGCGCCCGACCAGGCCGGCGCCCTGGCGTACGCGCGATGGCCACAAGTGAGGCGCGACGGCGCCCTGGGAGATGGCGGAGGCGGGAGAGCGCCGGCGGGAGCGCCGCCTTGGCGTCCAACAGCGCGTCCACGTCGCCATCGGCCGCGCCGGCGCCGAGGTGGGCGGCGAGCAGGGCGGCGAGGAGGAGGTGGGCGGCGAGCGGCAGGAGGAGGAGGTGGTCGGCGGCGAGCAGGGCGGCGAGGAGGAGGTGGGCGGCGAGCAGCAGGAGGAGGCGGTGGACGGCGCCGAGGTGGGCGGCGAGCAGCAGAAGGAGGAGGTGGTGGACCACGAGTGGAGGAAAAGATGAGGGCCACGAGTGGAGAGCGTCCTCCCCCATACGACTACTTTCGTCCGGATAGACCCCAAGGCACACCCCATAAGATCAAATCCGGACACAATTTAGGGAGAGCGAGTGGAGATGCTCTTACACGTACGATCCTGTTCATTCATATCATGCCGCAAAGCACACAAGGGCACTGCCACGCGCCTTTTGCACTGTTTATTCCTCTTTTGGAAGGGCCTTATCTCTCTTACTTTTTGCAGTAGCTAGGTTCAACCAATTGATGGTCTTTGTAAGATAGATTATAGATATAATTTACGGCCATTGAAATATGAAGTAGCTAATAATATATATACGTTGTGGTTTACTTTGTTCTATGTATCAAACAAAAATATGTTGAATCCGAAGAACTGACTATGCATTTAGATGGTACCCAAGAATTTAGCGAGCGAAAGAGCTGCCTAGCAGGTGATCGCGCGTTTGACCATGGACAAGTGAAAAAAGTGGGAGGCCTGCTGAAAGTGCATGTTGCCCCCATGCGTGGTTTTGGTAATTAATGACAATACTTATGTACTAATGTTTGCATTGAGATATTCTTGTAGATCTTGTCCATAGGAAAAGGTTTGAGTTCATGTGTTGGACTCTAAAAAAATTACATGGTAAAGTGTGGCTTCGAAAAGAATATTGAGGGAACATTCATGTTTATCTCCAAGCCATCATATATATATATTAAGAGAAGAAAATGAAGTGCAAGGTTGATCAAGTCAATGTGCAAATAATGAAGTCAAGTTTGATCAATACATTTAGAAGATTATGAAGTGCAAGTTCAATATGATCCATCTCGAAAGATATCATTTGATTGAAGCTTGCAATGGATACATGAAGATGGAGCTAAGCGAGACTCTCCCATAATGGAGTATTTGGAGAAGTCTTCATCAAGCATGTGCTAGCAAGCACGATCAAGAAAGGTGTTCCAACTTGAGAGAGTCAAGATCGTCATCATCTAGATCAAGTGGAATGCGCAAGGCAAAGGTATGATCTTGATAGGGTTTTTATTTTACCGGTCTCATGTTGTTAGTTCGGAGACTAGGTTATAGGATAGATACCGTACTATCAAGAGGGGCTCTCGAGTGAGTAACTTGATCGCATCTTTGTGGAAAGCTCAAACTTTTGCATTCTTGGCATATCATCTTTCTTGGTTATTATTTGGCTTTTATCCATGTGAGAATTTAGAGCTTGTGTTCATCCCCATATCAAGCTCTAGTTCATCAAAAACGGATTTCATATGAATATCTTCTTGTGTTTTTTATGTTGGAGGTTGTACCGGTTTGTCTTTTCTAGAGAGGTCAAACTCTCTCTTATGGTCTCCTTCTTTCTCACATGATGGCTATAATATTTCTCTGCATGATCTTGTAGAGCTCTTCTTTGTGATTCCAACGAGCCCAAGATTATCGAAAACAGAGTCCGGATGAAAAATTTATTGCCGTCTTTGTTTTGCTGTTTCTGTCAATTTGCAAAGCCGGAATATCCGGGTCTTGTGGGGCCTGGATATTCCGGCCCTCGAAATATTTCTTTGGATTTTCTGCTAAGGACCAGCTTCTAGAGTTTTGTGCGAGCCTCTGTCCAAACCGGAACTTTGGGCCGGACTATTTGATTTCTGGGCCGGATATTCCGGGGGGGGGGGGGGGGAACTTTGGGCCGGAATATTTAATTTATGGGCCGGATATTCCGGCCCCAGTTTTTCTGCAACGGCTATTTTTTGTGGGGACCTATAAAATGCCCCCTTCTTCCCCAATGAGACTAGAGCTTCAAAACACAAAATTGCTCCCCATTGTTGACCTCTTGAAACTTTGATTTTACTCTATTCCTTCATGATTCTTGCCTCAAATAAGAGGGGAAAAGAGAGAGGAGATCTAGATCCACATTTCCACCAATCCATCTCTCCTCTAAGTGAGGAGAACCCTTTGGATCTAGATCTTGGAGTTCCATTTGTTGAGTTCTTCTTTGTTCTTTCTCTCTTATCCCCCCATAAGTATTAGTTGCTTTTGGTGGGATTTGGGAGTGAAGGACTTGAGCACTTCTTGTGTTCTTGCCTTTGCTTTTGTGCAACGGTTTGTGCTCTCCGCGAGGATTCGTGGAAGTGAAAATTGTGAGCTTGTTACTCTTGGGTCGTTGGACCCTAGACGGTTGTTGGTGACTTGAGAGCTCCCAATCATTTTGTGGGTTGTGTCTCAAGATTGTTGTAAAGGCTCCGGATTCCGCCTTGAAGGATTCCGATAGTGTAAGGTGAACCGAGCTTTTGGACAAGGTTCATCGGAGAATAGGGTGAGACGATTTGTGGCGTTTGAGTTTGAAACTCACACCCCTCCAACGAGACGTACTCCCCTAAAAGGAGGAACTCGAGAATACATCATCGTCTCCGCGTGCCTCGGTTATTTCTATACCCGAGCTCTTTACTTATGCACTTTACATTGTGATAGCCTTCATGCTTGATGTCATTTATCTTGCTATCAACTTGTTGCTTGTCTTGCTTAGCATAAGTTGTTGGTGCACATAGGTGAGCCTAGTATATTTAGGTTGTATGCTTGTTAAATTAAAACACTTAGTTTTATTCCGCATTTATCAAGCCTAAACCGGAAAAGTTTTAATCGCCTATTCACCCCCCCCCCCCCCCCCCCTCTAGGCGACATGCTTGTCCTTTCACCTTCCAAGTTTAAGCATTTCCCTTCCCTCTCCCTTCTTCCCTCCCTTCCCATGTGTGTTTTCCTCAGAACTTCGAAATTACAAAAAGTTTAAATTTGCCATTTTTTAAAAACTTCCAAAGTTTGAACATTCAAAATCTTGATTACTATTTTATAATTTCAAAAGTTTGGAATCATGGAAGTTGAATATTTCCAAAAGTTGATTTTCTAAAAGTTTGTATCTTCAGGAAGTTTTTAAAATTTCACCGGCGTTCAAAATTATGTAAATTTGAATTTTTGGAAAGATTAAAATTCTATAAGTTTCCTGGTTTTTCTAAAAGTCAGCACTGCATTTTCCAGAATTTACCAATAAAAGGAAAGTTTGACCCCAACTTGACTTTCCCAAACGAAAAAAACACATGGCGGGCATTTACCCTCTCGGGAGCAAACGGCTAGTTACTATCGCCCTTTTAACAAGATAGAAATCCCGCACATATATCTTTCCTTTTTCATTGTGACCATTCATGACGGTTCGATTTTTTAAGGATTATAGTTATGCAAAATTCGTCATTTTCTTTCGGCAGTGTCGGCCTAATGTTGTTGATAGTGAGCAGCAACATAGACTGACACGGGGCCTTGAGGATTTCCGCATGTCCATCTCTTCTCCTCTCCCGTGTCACATAGAGTAAGCTATTTAGCTTTTAGGTTCCAGCCTCTACAAAGTACATTCAGTCGACATATGGCTAGCCATTAGCAAAGCCATAGAACACTCAACACTGTTACTACCCTGGATCGTGCACATAGCGTAAGATTGGGTTGGCTGGCGGACCCACGCACCAAATGATCCAACAAAAAAAGAACACAGTGTATGTTGTCAGCAATCAGTTACGCTGGCCAATTGAAACCACCGCCCACATCCACATGTGTGCGTCATTTCTCGCCGCAGCCGCTCACCCCGAGCCCCGCCGTATAAATCCACCACGCCTCTCCCGATCTCTTCCTCCTCCTCCACCTCTCCACCTCCAAGCTCCTCCGTCTCCCACAGCTCAAGCTCCCAGAGGGCGCTCGCCGGCCTGCAAGAGCGAGCTAGCTAGGGAAAACCACAGAGCACAGAACAGGAGATGGCAAAGGTGCACCCCGACGCCGCCCCCGTGCCGTCACCAGAGGAAGCGCCGGCCACTGGCCACGCGCGGCCCGGAGGCGCTGTGGCCGAGGAGGAGCAGCAGCCGGCCAAGGCCATGTCGCTCACGGTGTGGCGCAAGTCGCTGCTCTTCAACTGCGACGGCTTCACCGTCTTCGACGCCAGCGGCGGCCTCGCCTTCCGCGTCGACTGCTACGGCACCTCCGGCCGCAGGCGCCGCCACGGGGAGGCCGTCGTCCTCATGGACGCCGCGGGGGTCCCGCTCCTCACCGTGCGCCGCAGGAGGCTCAGCCTGGCGGAGCACTGGGTCATCTACGACGGCGACGGCGGCGAGGGCGACGACAACCCGAGGCCGCTCCTCTCCGTGCGCCGCTGCCACGCCGGCTTGCTCCGCCACGCCCACGCGTCGTCGCCGTCCAAGGAGAGGGCGATCGCGCACGTCACGCCCCTCTCGCCGGCGCTGCGCGGGGCGTACGTCGTGGAAGGGTCGTACGCGCGCCGGAGCGTCGCGGTGCGGGACGCGCACGGTGTGGCCATGGCGGAGGTGCGGCGGAAGGAGTCGCCGGTGGGCGACGAGGTGTTCCGGCTGGTGGTGCCGGACCCCCGACGCCTGGCCGCGCCTCTGGCGATGGGGATCGTCATCGCCCTCGACGAGATGTTCGGCGGCGCCGGCCCCAGCGCCGCCGCCGCTCGCTCGCTGCTGCCGAGGAGCTGGTCCATGTAGTTGCACAAAGATGGCATACGGGGGAAGATTTGAGGGCCCACCTGTCATCCACGGCAGCTGTGTGGCGGGCATAAGGAATGATCACGAGCTAGTGCACGGGTCACGCACCCACGCCACGAAAAAATCTTAATCTTGCACCAGGAATTAGGACGAGAAGAAATTCATTTTTTGCTCCCCGGAGAAGAGAGGAGGGTTATCACTAATAAGGCCCCGCTTGGCATATCGTTTATTAGCCAAAACGATTACGGACCTTCGGACTTCCGGCAGAAAATACGAAGAAGCTCTGTAATTTACTCCCCTCCGTAATTTGCAACCCCCAATCCAAGCGGGGCCTAAGATGGTTAAGGTTAAGGAAAGATGCTTCAGTTTGTACTTGTACATAAATTGGATCCAGAAATACTTTTATACGGTGTTTATGATTTCTATGCTTCAGTTTGTGATTGTTGTATTGGCCAGGCTCCCTTCACCAAGTTGCACTTTTTCGGTCAAGAGCAAGTTGCATTTTATTGCTTGGACTGAAGTTGTAACTGAAAGATTGCGGAATATAATTGTATTGTATTGATTCTAGATTGATTACAATGAGCCACGGTGGGCTGTATATAAGGGGGTATAAGACTTAGAAACTACGAAACCTAATAGAGATAGACTTGGATTACAATCCTAAATTATCAAATATACCAAACCGTAATATACTAACACCCCCCGCAGTCGGATCGGTAGTGACGCAAACAGCCGGAGCGTCGCGGACGGTCTGACTGGAGCACAATCCGAAGTCGCGGACTGGAGACGGAGCCGAGGTGATAGCCCTTAATGCCGATGTCGATGTGGCCGAGTTGTGGGCGCTGTAGTCGTGGTCGATGTTGTCGTTATTGGGGTAGTTGAGGTAGACGTTGCGGGAGTTGGTGTAGACGAGGTAGGCGGCACGCCTTGTGGAGCTTGCAAGACTCGGGAGCGCGTCGGGGACGAAGGCACGCGCCGGTGTTGCCAATGCCGGACATGCGAAGACAGGGACCACCATGAACCTTGCGAGCCAGAGCCGGATGAAGAAGCAGAGAAGATCTCTGATCGGTCGGTCCGTAGAGCAGATTTTCCGCCGTTGTTGCCGGAGTAGACGAAAAAGTTGCAAAAAGTAAATTGTGTAAATAAAAATAGACTGCAACTCTGGCGGTGCGGTTGCGGTGGACGAAGATGGCGTGGTGGTTGTTGATGAAGACGTGTGAGCTTGTAGAAGTAGTAGATGTCGGGACGTTGTTGTCATAGATTGTTGTCGGCGATGTAGAGGTAGAAGATGCCGGGATGCTTGATGTAGAAAATTGTCGGCGATGATAACCACGAGCGACTTTGAAGTCGATGGCTCGGTTGGCTTCATGACGATCTGGTGGCGTAGACTTGCAGCGGTGCAGCTGGAGGCAGATGGAGCTGATCGATCCTTGCCCCATATCATGCACGTGAAGTTGTCCTGTTGACGAATCGATTTCTGAAGTGCACCGGCAAGATGGCTAATCGAATATTTGGTAGCTAAAGAAAATGATCTAACCGAAAACAAAAACGAAAATTGCTAAAACTATGAAACTGATATATCTATTGCAAACTAGCTATGTGATGCGGTGCCCCCGGCGGAGATCATGGATTTGATCTCGCCGGGGGTGGCGTGGCGGAAGTGGTGGTGGCTAAACCCTAGGCCGAGGAGCGAAACGCTCTGATACCATGAAAGATTGCGGAATATATTGTATTATATTGATTCTAGATTGATTACAATGAGCCACGGTGGGCTGTATATAAAGGGGTACAAGACTTGGGGACTACGGAACCTAATAAAGATAGACTTGAATTACAATCCTAAATTACCAAATATATCAAACCGTAATATACTCTAACAGTAATTACACAAATCAAATTAGTCATAAAAATCTCCAATCGGCGACATAGAGTTTAAAAAACGCTAAATATTATGTTTCAGATCACTTAATCCTCTCTCTCTCCATCGTGGCGAGTTTTCAAAAACATAAAATTGTGCCTAGAAAAACCTTGGCACAATTGGTATCAAATTTGCGTTACAGTGGATATGGGGTAAAGTTTTCAAGATGTAACAACTAAAGATGTTAACTGGGCCCAACAAAGTTTGGTGAAGAAAAGTGAGGCCAACAAATTATTTAAGGGGAGATTTCACCTTTTCCTACTCGGAAACACTGTTTTAGTGTACTTTAGGCCATTGCTAGCTTGATTAAACTATTTGGTAGGCCAAGTAATGTACTAGTTTTCCGTAGCTAACTTTACATAATAGAATAGAAAATATAAGTTAAACGTGGTAACTTAGTAACAATATAGAAAATTAGTTGTCACATAATCTATTTTTGGCTGTCAAAATAACATTACCTTTACTACTATAGAATATGTCGCCGCTAGTTACTGCATTCGACTGACGTGGGAATTACTCCGCAATGCATGTGTGATGTACATACTCATCTTCCGATACATATTCGGCCTATTTCCCTATGGAAGAGATGAAGTGAGTATAAGGTCACAACCAGTTTCGTCCATATTTGATTCACTGAGTGAAAATATTAATAAAATAAATTTTTAAGTACTCACTCCGTTCCAAATTAATTGACTTCCATTTGTCCACATGTAGATGTATCTATACGCTAACATGTCTAGATACATCCATGTGTGGACAAATGGAAGTCAATTAATTTGGAACGGAGGGGTATTTGTTAATATATTAATTACAATTACACCCGACCTCTCAAAAGGTACTCAAAACATCAAGTATGCACACAACTAAATCTGATCACTCATATCCGGTTCATGACTTAAGCAAATGACATATCTTGTTTTGGCCATATCTTATCAACTCTAAATCTACATACCCTTTTATAGAGATGTAGGACACAAACTGGATTTGAAATAAGGCAAAGGTAGGTACTCACACATGCTACTAACTCAGTTTGGACTTGAATCTGAATTTGTTGCCACTATTTAGTGAACATGTTCTAGGTTGGCAGTATGGGATGCACAGAAAACAAGGGCACCCGATACACTTTCTATATACGGCAGCCCACATGAAAACCAGGAATTCTTGGAAATTCAGTCAAAGTCAGTTAGGGTTTTGATCAGTTCCATGCCGCATGAACGCACAACTTTCGGAGAGTACTAGTTGAATTTGGCGTGCCGTGACGGCACGCCCTTGATGTTTTTTTTAGCAGTATTTTTTTTTAAACCAAAATGTTAGCTAAATTGGTATGTTGGAACATCTTTTTATTTTGTCATGAATAGGTAGCATTTTTTGTGTGCATATCGGATATATTGTATATAATATTCAAATATTCAGTGGATTGAAATGGTCAAACATGTTTGCATTTCGACATCAATATGTAAGTGAAATAAGGAAAATTCATTTGAATTTTATTTTACATTTGCGGAAATTTCGTTCATATGGTGTCAAAATATTAGCTAAAATGAAATGTTGAAATATGTTTGTAATTTGCTATGAGTATTTTTTTTGTTTTGTTTTTTTGAGCATTGCGTTATATTTTGTGGAACATCGGAATATTAAGCATTTGGAAATGTCTGAAAATGTCGGTATGTTGACTTAAATAGTTTTTTTTGTGAGCATGTTGGTACATCTAAAATTGAAATGGTTGGAAAATGTTTCTATTTTTTTATCAGCAGCTAGTCGAAATGGTTGGAATTTTGCGCGTCGTCACGACGCGCCTTTGTTAGTTTTTAAATTTTGATTGGCAAGTTGTGGTTGTAATATTTCGTAAACAATGCTTTATTAAAGTACTGCAGATGTCCAAAGTATATTAAAGGAATGATTTAAAATTGAGAAGATTAAGTGACAAAATCGCTTAGATGGGGGATTTTTTTTCTTATTTTCTCTGCATATTCATATTAAAATGTGCATTATTGTAAATAAACAGCATTCGTTGAATTAATTTAATTCTATAAATTGAAATAGTGAAGTATCTTTGTAATTTGTCGTAAATATTGAAATATTTAAGTTAACTCCATAGTTTGAGGAAATGCATTGTAAGGAATTTTGTTAAATTCAATCCATAATTTGAGGAAATGGATTTTTATTTTATGCAAACATTTAATGGACGAAGCATGTTTTAATTTTACGTTCATAGTTAGAGAGATTTCAGCAAAATTACTAATTGTAGATTATTAAATAATTTGGGAAGGTATAATAAGTTTTCATTTTGACTTGAAAATTTAATTGAACTGCATAATCAAATGGAGTACATTATGTGGACATATATTAAAGTCTGTCCATAATTTGGAGGGAATTAATTTGGATTTTCCTCAAATATTTGCTGATTTGAAATCTTGAAATACGTTTGCATTATGCTATAAGTAGTGCAAATAATGGTTGGTACCTTTTTCTTTTCTTTTTGATTGCATAGTATAACCAAAGGGAATGTATCTTGCGAGTATTTATTAAATTTTAGTTCATAATTAGATGAAGCGCACCTAGAATGTATACAAATATTAGGCAATTTGAATTGTTTAAGTTTGTTTGTATTTTGGCATTAGGAAGTATCAAAAAAATTGTCGAACATGTTGATATATTTTGGGGTACATCAAATATCTTAGCAACTTGAAATGTTGGAATGTGCTTCTTTTTTTTCAAATAATAGGTAAGTTAAGTATGTAGGTAGTGGTACTGTATATTTATTTGGATCCGTGCTAACAAATGGGGAAAGTTTGTCTTTATTTCATCCAAATATTGACTATTTTGAATTGTGTAAATATCTTATGTGTTTTGTCATACATAATTAGTGTTGTTTTTTTCGGAGCATTTGTTATATAGTTTAGATAATATCGAAATATTTAGCAAATTGGAGTATTTAAATATGTGTCTATGTTGCCATGAATTCTTAACTGTAATTAGAGAAAATGTGTTTGAGTTATGTCCAAATGCTCCTTTTTTTTATGCTACGGTAGCTTCGAATACTTGGCAAATTTGAATGTTTTATTATGTTTGTGGTAAATTGTTTATTATTTTAGCTGCGTTATATATATTGAAAGGAAAGGTAGTAGTTCTATTTTGTATAATGTACTTAGCTGGAATTCAATTCGAAAGCAATCCATGTAACTACATAATTAGAGAGTTTTAAGTTATATACTTGCAAATATGTTAGCTAAATCTAAATGATCAATTATGGTTCCATTTTGCCATAAATTTCTTGTCTACCACCATAATTAGATGAAATATACCATGGTTGTGTCTAAATATTATATTCGTATTCCGTCATAATTGTGTAATTTTGATCGATGGTTAGAAGAAATATGTTGTGTTAGCATCTATTAAATTGAATTCATCTGTAGAGAAGATGAACTTGTGATTGTTTGTAAATGTGCATGTAATAAAGCATCATTTAAATTTAACTATATAATTTGGGAGAGGTAAGTGTATTTTGAGAAGTTATTAATTCCGATTTGCATAATTAGAGGGATTTTAGTTATATTATTTGTAAATATCAACTGTAATTCGAATCGGTATGATATGTTTGTGTTTTGTGTTAAATATTTAATCTAACTCAATAATCGAAGGAAATATATTTAGTTTGTTTTTAAATGTATGTCGATTTGAAATGTTACAATATGTTTGCATTTTGGCACCGAAAGTTGGTAGGTATTTTTTTTATCATTCTGAAATGTTGTTGATATTTCTGTGATGGATAGATATGAAGATATTGATTTTGTAACATTTGTCACTTCTCTGATTTTGTTTACATAAGATGGTCTATATTATTTGGAATTTCGAAGGTTTGAAATCATCTGGAAAAGGTTCCAAACTGTTTGGATTTTTTAATTTTTTAGAAACTGGTCTGAATTAAGAATTTTAAAAGGAAACATTGAAATCTATATTTTTTTGAAATAGCGCGAAGGTGGCAAATGAAGATTTATCTATGATTTGAAATGTGCAAGATTTGAAATATTCTGGAAAAGGTCACGAAGTATTTAGAATGACTACTTTGGTTTTTGCAAATATTTGAAAATTTGTTAGAATTTATTTGGACCTATATTTCAGGTGTTTTAAAAGTGCTGGGGAAAAAATAACAGGATGGGGAAAAAAAAAACGGGCCGAGGCAGGGGCCCCGCAAGCAGGCCGGCCCAGTGGACGGCCCACTTCACCCGTGGCGACGGGCCGGCGGCGACGTTGACCTCGCCGGCGGCGCACCCGCGCGCTCTGGGACGCGCGACTGGGCGCAACGGATGCGGCTCGTCGCGGCGTGCGCGTATGTGGCGGCGCCGCCGCGCGTAGGTCATCGGAGCGTGGTCGGCGGCGGCCGGAAGCGGCGGCGGGCCGCGGGCTAGGCGGCGGCGATTCCCGCGCGGCCGCGGCGTCCCGGGACGCGGCGCTCGGCCAGGACGGAGCGGCGGCGACGGCGGACCGCGCCGTGGCCTTCGATTTGTCCGCGGAGACGTGCTGCGGCGGCGGGCCGCGTCGGCGTCGGCGGCGAGCTCGGCGCCGCGCGTGAGAGAGGAGGAGGAGGGTGGGGGTTGTGGCATTTTTACAAAAAAGAACCCGGAGTTTCACGTAATTGCAAATAGGGCCTTCGCGACCGTTTTTCTGTGAAGGATGTGTAATTTTTGGGCCCCCTTGTATTTTTTGCAAAAAAGGCAGCGCGGTGTGAGGATGACATGCGGGCCCCACCACGTACTGTTCAACACTGTAGATTTTCTACAGTATTTACTGTAGCTGCCACAGTAAAACGCGCGCGGAGAGGCCGCGATTCTGCCCAGCTTTTATATACTCGATGATGTGCCGTGCATGTGCTACGTGATTTATTGATTGATTCAGTGGCTTGACCGATGGGAGAGAAGCGAAGAGAGGGGCGTCCATAATTGAGGGAGATGTTCTCTGCTGCGACCGGGAACGTCATGGAAAAAAAAATGTGTTGCTCACGAGTGTACAAAGATGTGGGGAACTCTTTAACCTTTTCTGAAGTCGGGTTTACAAAACATACTCAGTTCCAGTTTTGAGATCACGCCTAAACAAGCGCGCATTTAATACTTCAATGTTTCTTTCACACAAAAACATGTGTATGTTACTTTTTTAGGGCATTTGTATATTACGTAGGAGTTTTCTTGCTTTAGCCCTGATAAATCGTTTTTGGTGTTGGATGCTCTTCGCGGGCCATCTGCACTCTACAACGAGCACAGAGCATGTCAGGCCCGTCCTCAAGGTCCAACCTCAGACTATCCATTTCAGTACGCGGGCGCTATATCTCGCTCGTTGGGAGCCCTTGCGCCGACTCTTCCCACAGCGGTCGGGCGCATGTGCCAGCGCATCTCTTCAGCTTCGTTTCTTTTTTCTACTATTTTTTTCCTGTCTACTTCTGGGTATTATTATTTTCTGTTATTTTCCATCTTTCCTTTATTTCCTATTTTTGAAAATTTCAAGATTAAAAATATTCTGATTTGAAAATGTTCAATTTTTAAAATGATTCAGATATTGAAAATTGTTCATATCTAAAAAATAATTTTTTAAAAAAACTGATTTAGATTTTGAAAAAAATCATTTTTAAAAATGGTTTCGATTTTTGAAATTGGTTCAGATTTTGAAAAATCATATTTGATTTTTTATTTTTAAAATGGTTCAGATTTTGGAAAATGTATCCAAATTTTGAAAATAAATCATTTTTGAAAATGATTCAGATTTTGAAAATTGTTCATATTTGGAAAATGTTCATTTTTTAAAAAAAGGTTTAGATTTTGAAAATGTTCATTTTAGAAAATGGTTCAAATTTTGAAGAAAAATTCGAAATGGTTCAGATTTTGAAAATATTCATTATTTTAAACAAAATAGAAAAGAAAAAACTAGCAAAGTGATTGCATACAATTAATTTGATAAATATTTTCGAGATTAAGAAAAAGAGAATTATACCTATCCAAATCCGGCCCAAAAGAGCAACACTGGGACGGTCATGTCGGCGAGGTGACCGGTACGACTCGATGAGAATGAGACATAGGGGGTCCCTTTCAGTAAAGTTATTATTCGCATCCATTATTTGCGAAACTACTCCCTATCGCCCGAGCGGTTTGTAGGCCCAAACGCTAAGTACGAACTGGATAGCCCAAGGCCCAGTAATCTTTTTGTTCATTCATTGAAATTTCTTTTTAATAGAATAGTCACGTTGGCTTATTTCCTAAAAAAAGTTATGCATTTTAGGACCAATTTTGAAGAAGGCCCGAGGTATCGAAGATCTACAAATGATGAAGTACAAAGCTGAAAGGACAAGGATGTCGCCTAGAGGGGGGGGGTGAATAGGCGATTTAAATTTTTTTCCGGTTTATACTTGATAAATTCGGAATAAAACTAGGTGTTTAAATTTAACAAGCATACAACCTAAATATACTACGTTCACCTATGTGCGCCAACAACTTATGCTAAGCAAGACGAATAACAAGGTGATTGATGCAAGTAAAATGCATGCATGAACTTTACATTTTATTACATGTTATTTGCATCATATAAGGGTTATATTCACGATTTATATTGAGTTTTGGGGATAATTAACAACTTCCATTTTTCTGGAATTAACCCTGCGCTGTCAGAAAACTCCTTTTTCTATATTTTGATGTTTCAGGGACCCAAACGACGTCCAAATGACCTGAAACTTTACGGGGATCACTTTTTTGGAAGGAACGAAACGTAGGCGCAAAGGAATCGAAAAAACGGAGACCAGAAGGCAGAAAGGGGTGGGCCCACGCGGCCAGATTCCCTGACCGCGTGGGGTCCCCCATCCTGGCCCTCGGGCCTCCGCTGCCGTCGATCTTTCTTCCTGAAGCTTCGTCTTGACCTAAAAACGACTATATATAGACCCCCCAGGGCTTTCGCGAAAGAGAGCGCCGCCGAAACACAGAAACCACGAAACAGAGATCTGGAGCTGAAGATTGGAGGGGGAAAACTCCGGCGGGGCGCTGCCAGTGTGGTCTCCTTCCCCTCCAACAACATATCCACCGACACCATGATGAAGAGGGAGTAGTCCACCCCTGGACTATGGGTTTGTGGAAGTAACTTATGTATCTCTCCTCTCTATGAGCTTCACTAATTAGTACCGTATGAGCTGCTGAACATGATTACGGTCATCTATGTAATTCCTTTGTGGTGGATCTTTATTATGAGTTAATACATGTTTGAGATTGCAATGGTTTTGTTTCAGTTATGAAAGTAGATGCATATTATGTACCCCGTTCTTATTTACTTGTCATGATCAAGCATGTTTATGAGAGCATGTGAGGGGGAACGTGTGCATTAGTTGGAGTAACGGGGGGTGGCTAGTGCAGTGAACGTGAGAGAAAGTTCTGCGATCCACTTGGGTTTTCTACCTTACTTTGTTGCCTCACTAGGGATAAACAAAAATACCATGCTACCGGAGAGTGGATGTGACCTTGGCCACTATCTCCATGACTAGATCTAGCATGTTCTTATTTTAACTTCATGTCATTGAACTTATTGCTATGCTCTGATTTATCTTAATTACTAAGGTGTTATGATTTAGTTCGCATCTTGGTGGAGCATAAAGAGAGAACAACTTATACTTGAGATCTCTATGTTAGGACGTGATGCCCATATTATTAATAACTTGTCAAACCATGTCTTGCCATCTTACATGTTAATTTTAGTGTTCCATTGTCTACCACGTTATCAAGAGAGAGTGCATTTGTGAAACCATGAACCCCGGTCCATTTTTAATCATAAGAAACACCTTTCCAACACTTTTATCACCACTTTTGTTTGCTGCCATTATTAAATCCGAAAATACAAAAACACTTTTACATCTTGCATTCATCATAAAAAACCCAAAAATATCATTTATCATTTACCATCATCCTTGCATATTTATTTACCATCATTGCATATTTACTTATTGTTTGCATTGCATATTATTTTATTATCATTCTCACACCTTGTGCTTGACAACCACTTGGTGAGGTTGAGGGCACAAAACAATTTATTTTGTTGCAGGTTCTCAAGAGAAGGATAAGGAGATAACACCTGAAATACTGGTTCCCCGAGAGTTCGATATTAAACCCTCGAGTCACCCCTCGTGGGGAAAACTGTCTTCCACTACTACATACACTCTGCACTTGGAGTCTCAACCTAACCCATTTACTTTTCACGCAGGTACCACGCGAAGGGCTAGCAACTGTTTTCTGGCGCCGTTGTGGGGTAACTACGTGAAGGGCCATCAAGACGTTTTCTGGCGCCGTTGCCGGGGAACCATAGCTGAAAGGTTTATCCAAGGATCACTCACATCAAGTCAACTTCATCACCAACTTGTGTAACAACCTAAGCTTGGGGAGGTTGCACCTACGTGAGCATCATCTTATCCATCTTTACCTACAATCATTTTATTTTGTTTTGTTCTTGTCTTGCATATCATCTTTATATTTCGGTTTGCATATTTATATTCAGTTTTGCATTTTGTGTTGCATTTGTTATTTCGAGTTGCATTAGTGTCATTTTACTTTCAGTTTTGCATAAAAAATTAAAAAACCCATAAAAACTAGTGTTGTTTTTAATATGTATGCTAAGCTATGGAGAAAGGTTATGTCAAAACTATGGGAGCTTACTATGAATACCGATCAACCAAAGAAGGAAATAGAATGCTTGAATTGCTTGAACATCTCAATGATATGGCCACTGAGTTTTGTGAATTACATAATATAACTTGCTGCTTTAGAAAAGACTATAAACACTCTCTCTATCAATGTAAGTATAATAGTGATCCTATTATTGCTTCTTATCAAGAGTGTAAATTTGCATGCCATGATATAGAACAAGTTGAGAAATATATTGCTTATGTTGCAACCCATGAGATAGACTTTCTTATTGATAATTTTTTGCAACTAGTCATGAAGCTCGTGTAATGAAAGGACACATTTCTATTCTTCTCCAACTTTGCAAAAAGGAATTTAGTGATAATGTTTATGTTAAAGAAAGAATTCTTGCTTCCATGGAAAGTACTAATATTTTGCAGGAAGAGGATGATGAAAACATAAGCTTGGAAGAGGAAGTATGTGAAGAGGAGATTGAAATGGATGTGCTCCAACCTAAGCTTGGGGAAGAGTTGGATCTCCCAACTTCACCATCAACAAATGATAGTAACACTCAAACTCAAAAATCTTTTGTTATTTATGAGAATCCATGTTATGATGAGTGTGAAACTGAAAATGCTATGGTCCTATATGATAACCCATGCTATTATGATGAAACTAAAAATGCTCCTTTACTTTCTATTAATGCTACTAGTGAACTTATTGATGATAATGAGGAGTATTGCTTAAATATGCTATATGATAATGCTTTAGATGATGGTCCTATGCTTATTGATAAACCTCCATGTTTAGTTGTTACTAAATTATGTGAGGATAAAAATGATATACTTGCTGTTTGTGATGTACTCTTACTCATGAGAGTCCTACTTTGTTCTTGAACTCTCCTACTTACACCATAGAGGAGAAATTTGCTTATGTTGAGAAATACTTATGTGGTTTGCAATTATCTTTAGTTCCAAATATTTGTTGCAACCATGATATTAAACTTAATATTGATAACTATTTTGAAAGAGGGAAGCATGCTAATGAATTCCAAATAAATTTAATGATCCTCTTTATGTGCCTAAATTATCTAAGTTGAATGATTCTTGTGGTTATATGGTTGAATTTATTTCTACTACTTGCAACTATTATGAAAGAGGAGGTGATAAGAACCCTCTTTATGTTACTAATAATTATATGCTGCAAGTAAATATTGTTAATATGCATTGGGAAACTTCTATTTATGGTGATTCATTCATATACAAAATGCCAATGCATAGAAAGAAAGTTAGACTTCGTTGTTATTACTTTTGTGTTTTGTTTTTCTCTCAACTAGGGTTCAACTTGACTATTATTTTGATTGGATTAGAACACCATGGGACCTGGTATTATGCATGAACACTTCCCAAGGAAGAGGGACACACCAAGTTCAAGCTCCCTCATGAGCTACGTCCCCTTTGATTATCAAGTAAGTAAGCCTAGCTATATGGCTATAAAGAAAGCGCTTTACGGGAGGCAACCCGGTTGTTTTTGTTTGAGATTTTCTTTGAGTCCTCTTGCTGTAACAAGAGAGTAGTTTGTTAGTTTTGTTTCTGGATTTTTAATAAAGAACCAAGTTTTACCTATTTTGGGTTTGAAAAGTTGCTATTCATTTTCGGAGAGTTTTCTGCCTGCACGAAGTCTGTGCACGGTTTGATTTTTCATTTTTTATCTGTAACTCCGATTGAGCTGTAATTTGAACTGTAGCTTCAACTTTTCATCCTCTGTATACGTGATTTTTTAGATTTTTCTGACGAGTTTAAGTAGGGTAGAAAAATGCGTTTTGCTGCTGCTGTTTTTCTGGACAGATTCTGTCTTGATATTGTTTGATGCATTCTTTGAGCTTTTTGCTTGAATCTTTTTGATTCAATTGAGTTTATGAGTAGGCATACAACATTATATACTCTCTGGACATTCATATGAATTTTTGCCTAAGGATTTTATGCAGCAAGGAACCTATTTGTTTATCACTACTAATATCACCCCACAGAAAAGAAATGGGAGAAACGGTGTTTTGAAGTTTTTTCACAGGGATTAGAGGAGCTGCACCAAGAGCTATCCAAGGATGGTGAAGACCATAAGCTTGGGGATGTCAAGACAACCCCACTGGACCAACACACTCTCGGTTTGCACACGTCTAACTTCTGTTTTTCGATCAAAGCACTTTATCGTATAAACTTGGAGCGTCTGTTTTTTTTGCTTTTGTTATTTCGGTTTGATTTTTATTTTCTTGAGACCACCACTATCATTTATATATGAGAGAGCTACTGGAAGTTTGGGTTGAATTATGTTGGATGCTATTAAATATATTGGGATAGGGATGTTTGAGTTGATTTTAAAAGATACATATAGTTGCATAATTCATGTGCTTTGAATGAATGTTAATTTGCAAGTGTGTTGTTAAGAGCTATCTTTTACCATGTTTAGATGTTGAATTTTAACTTTACTTGGTTTAACATGGATTGATTAGTTCTATGGACACTTATGCATGCATTTAGATGGTCAACTTTCTCCCTATTGCTAGCCCAAAAATTACAACAAGTAAAAAGCTTGTTTCCCAACACCTTCAACCAAAGTTTTTCCAGTGAGTCCACCATATCTACCTATTAGCTTTATGCTATTCCAAGTATGTTTATCATGTTATATTGTGTTATCTACATTTCTGAATTTAAATGCTTATGTTATTGATTGTCATGGGAAAAATTGGTTAAAAGCTCTCACGAACTTGATGCACAATTTACTTTTATTGCATTTAATAAGCATGAACCATTGTGATTAAAATTATGAAGTTGTGGGCTTGACAATTGTTTTGGTTGGGAGTTAGCCCATATGTGCTGTCACATGGCAAGCTTTCAACATTGCACTTATTTATATTTAGTTGATGTCATGTACTTTTGTTTATGGATGCCTATCATGGGTGAAATGAATGTGGATACTTAGTAAGTTCAAAGAGTTTGTATAAATGGTTAGAGAAATGCCTGGGCCGCTAATCTAAGCCATGCATCATTCATGGTGGAAATTTACAGCATAACCATAATGTTCATTCAGTGATGCACCTCATAATAAAAAGCTATACCCATAGTAAATAAAAGAGTGCTGAGATTGTTCATTGTCTGTTTGTCTTGTTGTTTTGACATGGGCTTGTTCATGTCAAGGGGCAAGAGGTACCCCAGTGCAGTTCTTGATGATACTATTATTACTTGCAATGACCTTTATTTGAATTTACTTTGTGGACCAAAGTGAGTAACACATGGTGTAGGTACTTGTATTCAAGGGACATGAGACATTCAACCAATACATTGTCAAGCACACCACTCATATTTGCTTTCACTTTAAACATTAATCATTCAAGATGCTATGATAGGGGTAATGAGAGCTCCACACCAATGACTACCACATTGCAAGCATTAACTTAAGTAGAAGTGTTTGGAAGTTAGATGAAACTTATTCATGCTTTACCTCTACTTATTTATCTATCCAAAGTGTCCACCTTTTATATTCAGTTTTCATAAGAAGTACTCTATGACCACCATAGGATGTTTTTACTTTTCATTATGCATACATTTGGTCCATAGTACTTTCTTCTATATTACACTTTGTGAATTTATCATTGAACATCTTTACATTGAGTATTTGATATCACTTCATAATTTATCTTGCATATTGTTATTCCTTTGAAGAATGAATCATTTGACTCTATGTAGCAATAGTAATCACCTTTGATATCCATTGATAGTATTAAAATGCAAAGTCCATGTTAGTTTTATCACCTTCATACTCGGGACGAGCATGGGTTAAGCTTGGGGATGTTGATGCATGTAAAATGCATACATGAACTTTACATTTTATTACATGTTATTCCATGTTATTTGCATCATATAAGGGTTATATTCATGATTTATATTGAGTTTTGGGGATAATTAACAACTTCCCCATTTTTCTGGAATTAACCCTGCGCTGTCAGAAAACCCCTTTTTCTATATTTTGATGTTTCAGGGACCCAAACGACGTCCAAATGACCTGAAACTTTACGGGGATCACTTTTTTGGAAGGAACGAAACGTAGGCGCAAAGGAATCGAAGAAACGGAGACCAGAAGGCAGAAAGGGGTGGGCCCACGCGGCCAGATTCCCTGACCGCGTGGGGTCCCCATCCTGGCCCTCGGGCCTCCGCTGCCGTCGATCTTTCTTCCCGAAGCTTCGTCTTGACCTAAAAACGACTATATATAGACCCCCCAGGGCTTTCGCGAAAGAGAGCGCCGCCGAAACACAGAAACCACGAAACAGAGATCTGGAGCTGAAGATTGGAGGGGGAAAACTCCGGCGGGGCGCTGCCGGTGTGGTCTCCTTCCCCTCCAACATCTCCACCGACACCATGATGAAGAGGGAGTAGTCCACCCCTGGACTATGGGTTTGTGGAAGTAACTTATGTATCTCTCCTCTCTATGAGCTTCACTAATTAGTACCGTATGAGCTGCTGAACATGATTACGGTCATCTATGTAATTCCTTTGTGGTGGATCTTTATTATGAGTTAATACATGTTTGAGATTGCAATGGTTTTGTTTCAGTTATGAAAGTAGATGCATATTATGTACCCCGTTCTTATTTACTTGTCATGATCAAGCATGTTTATGAGAGCATGTGAGGGGGAACGTGTGCATTAGTTGGAGTAACGGGGGGTGCGATCCACTTGGGTTTTCTACCTTACTTTGTTGCCTCACTAGGGATAAACAAAAATACCATGCTACCGGAGAGTGGATGTGACCTTGGCCACTATCTCCATGACTAGATCTAGCATGTTCTTATTTTAACTTCATGTCATTGAACTTATTGCTATGCTCTGATTTATCTTAATTACTAAGGTGTTATGATTTAGTTCGCATCTTGGTGGAGCATAAGAGAGAGAACAACTTATACTTGAGATCTCTATGTTAGGACGTGATGCCCATATTATTAATAACTTGTCAAACCATGTCTTGCCATCTTACATGTTAATTTTAGTGTTCCATTGTCTACCACGTTATCAAGAGAGAGTGCATTTGTGAAACCATGAACCCCGGTCCATTTTTAATCATAAGAAACACCTTTCCAACACTTTTATCACCACTTTTGTTTGCTGCCATTATTAAATCCGAAAATACAAAAACACTTTTACATCTTGCATTCATCATAAAAAACCCAAAAATATCATTTATCATTGTTACCATCATCCTTGCATATTTATTTACCATCATTGCATATTTACTTGTTTGCATTGCATATTATTTTATTATCATTCTCACACCTTGTGCTTGACAACCACTTGGTGAGGTTGAGGGCACAAAACAATTTATTTTGTTGCAGGTTCTCAAGAGAAGGATAAGGAGATAACACCTGAAATACTGGTTCCCCGAGAGTTCGATATTAAACCCTCGAGTCACCCCTCGTGGGGAAAACTGTCTTCCACTACTACATACACTCTGCACTTGGAGTCTCAACCTAACCCATTTACTTTTCACGCAGGTACCACGCGAAGGGGCTAGCAACTGTTTTCTGGCGCCGTTGTGGGGTAACTACGTGAAGGGCCATCAGTGATACCAAGATATAATACTTCAAGCACGAAGGCTATCACAATGTAAAGTGCATAAGTAAAGAGCTCGGGTATAGAGATAACCGAGGCACGTGGAGACGATGATGTATTCCCGAGTTCCTCCTTTTGAGGGGAGTACGTCTCGTTGGAGGGGTGTGAGTTTCAAACTCAAGACGCCACAAATGGCCTGACCCTATTCTCCAATGAACCTCGCACAAAAGCTCGGTTCACCTTCCACTATTGATTTCCTTTTGGGCGGAAATCGAGTCCCTTACAACAATCTTGAGGCACAACCCACAAAAGGATTGGGAGCTCCCAAGTGACCACAAAAGGTCTCAAACACCACAATGGCGTGTAGGGTCCAACGACCCAAGAGTAACAAGCTCACGAACTTTCACTTCCACGAATCCTCGTGGAGACAGCAAACCGATGCAATAAAATGCAATGGCAAGAACACAAGAAGTGCTGAAGTCCTTCACTCCCAAATCACACCAAAAGCAACTAATGCTTGTGAGGGGAGAAGAGAGGAAGAACAAAGAAGAGAACCGCACAAGAACTGCAAGATCAAGATCTACTAGGTTCCCTCACTTAGAGGAGAGATGGATTGGTTGAATTGTAGATCTAGATCTCCTCTCACTTTCCCTCAAAGATATGTAATAATTATGGGAGGGATTGAGAGAGGGGCAAACTTTCCAAGGTCAACAATGGTGGGGAGAGAGAGAAAAAACGTGTTGCTGAAAAGCTTGGTCTCTTTCGGAAAGAAGGGGCCTTTTATAGGTCCCCAAAAAATAGAGTCGTTGCAGGAATTTTACACCGGAGACTCCGGCTTGAGGTACCGGAGACTCCGGCCTACACCGGAGACTACGGACAGTCTCCGGTGACACTTTGGACCGAGTCCAGTACGCGACACCATCAAAGACTTAGCCGATTTTTCGACATACCGGAGGGAGACCGGAGACTTTGCCCTGAGACCGGATACTCCGGTCCAGACCGGAGACTCCGGTATGCAGGCCAGGGACTCCGGCCTAGAAATTCCTGCAGCAACTCAGCAAACAGAAAATCCCATAACTTTTTCATCCGGACTCCATTTTCGATGATCTTGGGCTTGTTTCGAAGATAATCACAAGCTATACAAGATCATGCACATAGACATCATAGTCCATCATGTGAGGAGGAAAACAAGAAGAGAGTTTGACCTCTCTTAGAAAAGACAAACCGGTAAAACCTCCAACATAAAAAACGCAACAAGATATTCATATGAAATCCGTTTTTGATGAACAGGAGCTTGGCATGAAGATGAACCCAACTCTAATTCCTCACATGGATAAAAGCCAAATAAGAATCAAGAAAGATGATATGCCAAGTATGCAAAAGTTTGAGCTCTCCACAAAGATGCGATCAAGTTACTCACTTGAGAGCCCCTCTTGATAGTACGCCGTCTATCCTACTAGTAATCGTGCACGTGCAATGTATCCTTACAAAAAATCATATATCTTAGTTAGAAATAATATTTAAACCTAATCAACTAAATGTATAATAATGTACGATACTAAATATAATCGATAGATTTGATTATGAAGTGTATTTTATTACATGGTCCGTTAGTCTTGGCTATGGAGTTGGATTGGAGAATGGCGTGGAAAGAAAATGTTATCATCGCTTGCACGGACGCACCTCTAGAATTCCAATTGAAATTCTTTTGTAAAACTATATTTAAAACCAACCTAATTAGTTTGAACATGCAATATTAACTGAATATGATAGTCGAAAGCGCAAGTCAGCAAGTCAGTAGTGCGTCATCTTAGCAAGTCCGTCGTTCATCTTCACGACACATCTTGACTAATATAAACAAGAGACACTTGGCGTTGGTTGGGCTTGGAAGTTTTTGTAAGTGGCTGATATGGAAAATCCGACAACTGTAATAACAAAATTCATTGCAATATGTAGCTAATGTGTAGAAACCAAAACAACGTGTGTATTCACATGTCAAAAACAAGCAATACAGCAGCAAAATATTGTTTTTTGTCTGTAGTGACATGGAAGATAAATTTATCGCACATTTTTACAAGATGTTTATAACATTTAGAGGGAAATTTAAATTGACAGTACATACGGAATTCTGAGTCAAGAGAGTCGGGACATTGTCAATCTAATCAAGCATTTAAATGCAACATTACAAACACAAGAAAAAATCATACAACTAATTAAGGCTAAAAACCAGCAGTATCCACATTCCAGAGACCACGTGGGTGATGAGGAGTAGAGAAGGCAGGATCTGCTGCAAACCGTACTTAATAAGAAAAAAAAGCTCATGATATTCAGGAGTCCACCTCATGCGTGTCATGGAGATACTGGAGCTTGCAGAGGGTGAGGGTGAAACAACTACAGATAGTTTACAGATTGAAATGAAACCAAGTGTTCTCTGAAAGATTGGTTAACTGAAGTTTTTGGTGGCACAGGCGGTGCAGCCTGTTTCCAAACATAAATGAATCAACACTTAGTCTCATGATAAAAATACCAAACTTCTTTGTCATAAACAAATCAACACATAGTCATACTCTTTATTTCAGCTCCCGCATTTGTGTCATCAAACCTGTTTTTCAGACCGATACAAGTGAATTTGTCATAATGAGAATGCAAAGGAACTAAAGAAGCGAGAACTCTTACAGCATGTTAGACTAAGAAAGGTTAACCAGTACACCGGATTCAGATCTAAACACTAAGGTGCCACAGTGACAAGCATGACGGGTGTGCCTTGCAGCAGCAATAGTGTTGGATGTACGGACTGCCTGCAACTCAGCCATAAACTGTTACAAGAGCTATGAAAACAACATGAAGAGGGTCACACACAAAACTGGGGGGCAAACAATGAAGTAATATAGTAAGCAAGCACGTGCAAATGCACGTTATGTATAACCATATGTAACTGAATGTACGCCATACAAAGGTATACAGAAATAACCGATGTCTTCTTTCTTCTGAAGAACATCAACAATAATAGATCCATGCATTACATTAATGCATACCTCAGATACAAGTTTGATGCAAAGAAAGCTAAAATCATGCGCAATTCTGTTAAGTTACAACCTATATAATAGACCGAGCTTTTCCAATAAGACACGACAAAGTGCATGAACAAAGACAGAAATTTGTAGGGTAAATTTGAGGTTCAAAACTGGCTGTGTCTAGCATAATCCGATCTCGATCTAAAGCCAATCATCATGCTTTTACACTAATGTATTTCACAACGCAAAGATATAAAATACTAATGTTTATCAGAATTGTAAATAAAAGAGGCGCACACCAATCAAACACGATCAATAAATCTTGAAGCCTGTTTGATCTTTGTCAAAGCTGTTGAGATGATCATAATGTTTATCTGCTCATGGCTCCCGCATTGTCATTGCTCAATCGATTACCAAGAATCCAAGTATCCATCCACGAAAATCTTGAAACACTGTATGGATTCAGCACAAACAATCAAATGTCTGCACCAATTATAGGTTTGATATGTTTTTTAGAAATGTCAAATAGTATGATAACCAAGCTGGACATAAGCATCGATCCACATAAACCGTGGTACATGTCATTATCATGTTCTCCCTTCGTACATAAAAAAATGTCTCAAGTTTATCTAAATTTACATGTATTTACACACTAAATCATGTCTAGATACATGTAAATTTAGATAAAATTGCTACATACGTACTTTCATGGACGGAGGGAGTACCTTGTATGGGGAGACCTGTCCGGGCAGAAAAACACATCCAAACAACACACGCTCAATTGCAGTACGTCCCTAACGACCGTGAAAAGGTTTTTCGCAAAAGAAAAAAAAACCACCGTGAAAAGGCACTCAAATCCATTTCATTGGATATTTCGCCTAGAAGGTTGCTGCCCTCTATCGTTCTTTTGTTATGGTCTTCCAAATTGCAATTCCTTGTTCAAAAAAAGTTACAATTCCCATAGCTGACCAAACATACAACAGAAATTTGTGTAGACATTATGAAAAACACTTTTGTGCATCGTGGGAGAGGAGAGTAAAATGACATCGAACTGAACCTGGAACGTCAATGCTCCTTGTCAGAGATTCCAGCCTGTCTCGGCTCTCCCCAGTGTCTACAGCATCCGCCATGGTGTGAGAGGGGGCCAAACAGAACATCACGCGATGCGGTGGGGCGTCGAGCGGCAAGTCTGGAGAAGCTGGTTGCCGATCATCGTTTCCTACCTTAGCCGCACCACCACGTTACTCAGTGTGGTCGACGACCTTCTGCAAAGCACGCTGCTCTCCGCAGTGGACCGCGGTGACCACTTGACCAGTGTCCTGGGCTCGGACGCTCGTGGGCGAGGCGTCGCCGCAGGCCGACACGACGTCTACGACCGAGCGGCACGACGGAACGACAACGGAGAGAAGGCGTTGCTCGATGGAAGACAGCAGATGGGCGTCGATGTCGGTGAGAGGACGGCCGCGTGATGGAGGTCCTCTTCGTTGGGAATTACGCGGCCTTGCGGGCCCTCTGCCGCGCCGAGTCCACGACGAAGGCAGCGGGGAAGCGGCGCAGGGGCGACGGAGCGGTGCATGGCCGCGACGGCGAGGTGCTTAGAGGCGACGTTGTGGGCGGCAATGCGGGGCTGCGCCTGGCAGGGTGGCGGCAGCGCAGGCCGGCAGGGCAGCCGATTGATGGCAGGGTAGGGCACGACCGATGTGGTGGTTTTGATTTCTTTAGATACATGGATCGGCTGGGGATTACGTGAGAGAGGTTCGCGGCAGGGACACGCGCGAGGATGACGGTTGAGGAGCGGGAGGGACGGGAGAATCGTGGTCGTGATCGTGGCGGAGTTTCTTGATTCGGTAGATTTATAATTTGTCCGAGGCACATCATACATCATTGGAGTAACATGGAGCGTTGGATTGTAACATCTGGACGGTGCAGATCGCTCGGATCTGACACTCTCTCTCTTTTAATAGTAGTGGTGATAACCCGGTCTCCCACCATGAGACCGGTAAAATAGAAACCCTATCAAGATCATACCTTTGCCTTGCGCATTTCACTTAAGCTAGAAGATGACGATCTTGACTCCCTCAGGTTGGAACACCTTTCTTGATTGTACTTGCTAGCACATGCTTGATGAAGATTTCTTCAAATACTCCCCCATACCCCATGATGGGAGAGCCTTGCTAATCGACGTCTTCATGAATCTATTTGCACTTTATCTTCTTATCTTGATATATATGATGGCTTGGAGATAACATGAATGTTCACTCAATCTTCTTTTCCAAGCCATGCTTGCAAAAAGCTCAACTCTTCACATGACCATTCTTCATATAAACCCTTGGATAGAACCTTGGTCATCATATAAGCTTCTAGAGTCCAACATATGAACTCCAATCTTTTCCCATGAACAAGACTATAAGGATATCTCAATGCAAACATTAGTCCATAAGGATTGTCATTAATTACCAAAACCACACATGGAGACACCATGCACTTTCAAAAGCACAACCAACCATGTTACTCTCTCTCTTTCCTACGACGCCCCTTTATCTTCTTATTTACCTTTTCTTGTTTTCCTGATTTTTTCTTTTTTGTTACTTTTTTCTCATTTATTAGTTTTCTTATGGTTCTCTTTTAAGCTAGATTTTAAAATTATTTTATATTTTGTTCCATTTACTCTAAATTTGTTTCTTTTAGTCATTATTTTATTAAGAGGTTTGAAACTAGTCCAAAATTTTGTCTCGTTTATAGTCGAGGTTGTACGCTCACACTATTTTTTCCCTTCTAGTCTCTCCTTTTTTCTCTCTCAAAGTTATGATTTTGTTCCATGAGTATTAATTTTTTTTTCAACTTAGTCCAAAGTAGTGCTCTACTAGAACTCATGCTTTGTTCCACATGTGGTCACACTTTTGTTCCACTTGAACTAAAACTTTGTTACCCTTGAACTCATGATTTGTTCTACATGCTCTAAAATTATGGTTCAGATTTGTTCCATTTGCAGATGTTATTTGCTTCGTTGGCACACAAATTTTATACAAGTTGATCCAATGTTTAATTCCGTTAGAACTTGATTTTATCAGTGTGCGCTAAAATTTTATTTCACTTATACTGAAATTTAGTACCCATTGAAGTCGTGATTTTCAATATAGCAAGGGTTCTCATATATGCTGAGGTTTGAGTTCTAAAATACTATCATCTTTCGATGGTGAAGGTGGACCTTGTCACTGTTTCTTTTCTTGATCCATTAACTCTTTATTTCATCCTCTTGGCTTATGTCTGAATCTCTCTTTTCTTGTCGAATACTGATACTCTCTTGTGCAGCAAGATATCACTCTTTATAATCAATGATATAAAAGTTACTACTCATTTTTTCTAGGAAATATTCAAGGAGACGAGAGCTTGTCCCTTGAAGTTTACAACCCAGAGCACAAGTTTCATATTTTCAACCACGGAAGAATCTATCTCAGAGGCTGGAATAAATGCAACAAATTGCTCTACTTGTTTCGGCACTAGATGAGCATAATTTATCCTATAATAAATTGCAATTAAAGGTTCCTTACTAAATCCACATTCAAGTATTAAATTTACCAAGTTGTTCAGAGAAACATGTCGTGTCATGAAGTTCAAGAAAGTTTTCAGCAATTTTGAAAGGACAAGGATGTCGCCTAGAGGGGGGGGGGGGTGAATAGGCGATTAAAAAATTTCCGGTTTAGGCTTGATAATTGCGGAATAAAACTATGTGTTTAAATTAACAAGCCAACAATCTAAATAAACTAGGCTCACCTATGTGCACCAACAACTTATGCTAAGCAAGACAAGCAACAAGGTGATAGCAATATAGAATACTTCAAGCACGAAGGCTATCACAATGTAAAGTGCATAAGTAAAAAGTTCGGGTATAGAAATAACCGAGGCACGCGGAGATGAGGATGTATTCCCGAGTTCCTCCTTGTTAAGGGAGTACGTCTCGTTGCAGAGGTGTGAACCAACACAATGGTTCAACAACCACAAAGGTTTCACCTTCTTCTCCGATAAACCGCACCACAAAGGTTTGGTTCACCTTCCACTATCGGAATCCTTCGAGGCGGAAATCCGGAGCCTTTCAACAACGATCCGGGGCACAACCCACAACGGGATTGGGGGCTCCCGAACAGATACAAGTGACCACACAAGGGTCTCAACCACCACACGGGCGTCTAGGGTCCAAAGACCCAAGAGTAACAAGTTCACAAGCTTTCAACTTCCACGAATCCTCGTGGAGAGCACACCGATGCACCAAATGCAAAAGGCAAGAGCACAAGGCTCAAATCCTTCACTCTCGAATCCCACCACAAGCAACTAATGCTTATGGGGGGAGAAGAGAGGAAGAACAAAGTAGGAGAACACCAAGAACTTCAAGATCAAGATCAACTAGGTTCCCTTCACTTAGAGGAGAAAAAGATTGGTGGAAATATAGATCTAGATCTCCTCTCACTTTCCCTCAAAGATATGCAAGAATCATGGGAGGGATAGAGAGGATGGCAAGCTTCTTCAAAGATCAACAATGGAGGAGAGAGAGGGGGAAAATTTGCTCAAAACGTGTTCTAACCGTTGGGGAAGAAGCCCCTTTAAATAGGTTACCCGAAACCAACCGTTATGCCCAGAAACTGCGAGCCCGGCCTGGGAGCCGGTTTGGCCGGCCTAGAAACCGGCCATCCATCCGACCCGGCCGGTCTGGCCGGCCTGGGAGCTGGCCAGACAGACAGGACCGATAAAACTGCAATATCTTTTTCATCCGGACTCCGATTTCGATGATCTTGGGCTCGTTGGAATCGTAACGAAGAGCTTTAGAAGATCATGCAGAGAAACATCATAGTCCAACAATGGAGGATAAAACCAAATGGGGAAAGGTTGGACCTCTTGATAAAAGAACAACCGATAAAACCTCCAAACCAAAACCGCAATATGTTTCTCATCCGGACTCCGTTTTCTATAATCTTGGGCTTGTTAGAATACTCACAAGCTCTACAAGATCATGCATATACACATCATAGTCCATCATGTGAGAAGGATAACACAAGAGAAGAGTTTGACCTCTCTACAAGAGACGAACCGGTAGAACCTCCAACATAAAAAACACCACAAGATATTCAAATGAAATCCGTTTTTGATGAACTAGAGCTTGGTATGAAGATGAACACAAGCTCTAAATTCTCACATGGATAAAAGCCAAATAAGAACCAAAAAAGATGATATGCCAAATATGCAAAGGTTTGAACTCTCCAAAAAGATGCGATCAAGTTACTCACTTGAGAGCCCCTCTTGATAGTACGCCGTCTATCCTATAACCCGGTCTCCCACTAACACCATGAGACCGATAAAATAGAAAGCCTATCAAGATCATACCTTTGCCTTGCGCATTCCACTTGAGATCGATGATGACGATCTTGACTCTCTCAAGTTGGAACACCTTTCTTAATTGTGCTTGCTAGCACATGCTTGATGAAGAATTCTCCAAATGATCCCCCATACTCCATTATGGGAGAGCCTCGCTAAGCTCCGTCTTCATGTATCCACTTGCGCTTCATATTCTTCTCTTGATATAGATGATGGCTTGGAGATAAACATGAAGTTCACTCAATCTTCTTTTCCAAGCCATGCTTGCAATAAGCTCAACTCTTCACATGACCATTCTTCATATAATCCCTTGGATAAAACCTTGGTCATCATGTAATCTTCTAGAGTCCAACACATGAACTCCAAGCTTTTCCTATGAACAATATCTACAAGTATATCTCAATGCAAACATTAGTCCATAAGGATTATCATTAATTACCAAAACCACGCATGGGGCAACACATGCACTTTCAAATTTCACCTAAGACTTTCATCATACCTCTCAAGATTTTACCTTCTGGTGATATTATATGTATCATATATAATTTTCTAGCCTCTCTGAACATAGAGGTTCTAGTAAGCCCCTCTATAGTTAGCATAATTATTTTTGATATTTATGTTTTCTATTCTTATGAGATTTTGATATATGGTAAAATTAAATGCAAAACCGAAATTAAACTAAAGAAATAAAACAAGACAACTAAAATTACTCTGCAGAATATAAAGGAAAAACAAAAAGCAAGCTAGAATGGCGAACCTCTGCAAGCTTGAGTTATTGATGTGTAGAAAACTTAAAATAAAATTAATGTTTAGTGCAAACAAGAATAAAAGGCTTAGCGCTACGCTCATTGGCAACGGTGCCAGAAAAGTAGTTGATTACCCAAAATTTAGGTGTTAGTTAAAGCACCTTTCAATGTGAAAGTATGAGGTATCGAACCATAGAAGAAAAGAGGTAAAGATATTTATTCTCTCAAATTAGAGTGTCACAATTCTGATCTTCTATGCACTAAACAATTTGAAGAAATTGATTTGATGCTAATAGGTAAAACGCAATACACTTGAGAACTTGTATACGCACCAGATGAACCCATACACATTAAAGTCAAGTATGCCAGCAATCAAATCGTGTGTATAATAAAGTACAAAATGCAGCAAATTTATGTCCTTTGATGATTAGTATAAGATACACTATTTTAATACCCCACGTAGGGCAGGCACGCACATGCATATTTTCAACTTATTATTCTTGATAGAAAGGCCATAACGAAATTCCTACATTACAATGTGAGCATCCGGATTCGAACCCTGCTGGGTAGAGTCACGCCCCCACAACTCTACACTGAACCAACATGTATTCTCATGTTTTTTGCGAAACACAGTACAACGCAGACGCTCACATACACGCGCATACACTCACCCCTATGAACGAACGCATGCAAACCCTACCCCTATGAGTACCTCCGAGAGACTGAGCCGGCGGATCAGGTCTTGAGATTGACGAAGTCACCACGTACGACTCGCTATCGACGGGAACGTCGCCTCCCACTGAAGAATATTCCGCCTAAATGAGAAACACCAGCGTCAAACCTGGGGTTTGAACTCTGGTGGACTAGGGGTACAACCACCCTCCTAACCATCCTACCATAGGCAGGTTCTCACAGGTATTCTCATGTTGTCAACTTATCACTAAATCCAATTTGCAAGACATTTTTTGCCAGCGGTTCAATTTATACTCTAAAATTTTCTACAAGAATATTTAAAATACTAGAACCACTAAGATATTTGTTCGACCGTACATTTTATAGATCTCTATTATATTATTTAAGGATAGTAAAATATTTACACTAATGTGAAATAATAGTTCAACGAGAACTTTTATTAATTACGGCATAAGTTTACATGTATGTACATTGTAAAAGGACACTATGAGTAATGCTCCCAAACATTGTTATGTGGTTAACATGCAACCTATAGTAATACAAATCATGTTCATTAAGATTACAATATGATAAATAAAAATCTAAAATAAGTGTAAAAGTCTAGTATAAATATATTTATATTTACTTTGCCTCGGGTCAGCTTTGTCTATGCACATTCTTGCGTTTACCATCTTCTCACTGATACGTCTCAATTTTACCTATAATTTTTTATGTTTCATGCTTGTTTTATAGCAAATGCTACATGTTTATTTACACTTTATATCAATTTTATGCATTTTCTGAGATTAACCTATTAACAAGATGCCACAGTGTCAGTTTCTGTTTTCTGTTGTCCTTTTGTTTCAGAAAATCTAGTAAGGAAATATTCTCGAAATTGAACAAAATTTGACGGAGCCCAGTTTTATGAAGATACGAAGACGGAGTCCAAAGGGCAGCCGAGGTGGTGACCTAGGGGCCCAGACGCCACCTCGGCGCAGTGGAAGGTGGGGCCACGCCGGGGGGTCGTCTGGCGCCCTCGGGTGCCCCCTCGCGACCGCCTCTTTGCCTATATATTCAATCTGTCCCAAAAATTCTAAACACCCGAACACAATTCCATGAAAAGATCCGGCGCCGCCGTCGTCGTCTCCGCCCTCGGGTTCTGCAGCTCTTCCCGGCACTCTGCCAGAGGGGGAGATCATCACCGGAGGGCTCTACACCGCCATTCCTGCCTCTGGACTGATGCGTGAGTAGTTCTCCATTGGACTACGGGTCCATAGCAGTAGTTAGATGCTTGTCTCTCCTCCTTATGCAATCATGTTTAGATCTTGTGAGCTGCCAAACATGATCAAGATCATCTTTGTGTAATGCTACATGTTGTGTTTGCTGGAATCTGATGAATTGTGAAGTTGTGTCAAGTTGTTCATCTATCTATCTACATTTTTTATTTATGATCTTGCATGCTCTCCGATACTAGTGGTTGTTTTGGCCAAGTAGTTGCTAGTGTCTCCAAGAGAGGGTATTTATGATAGATAGTGGGTTCATGTCTCGGTTGCCTGGGCTCGAGATGACAGAAACGACTAAGGCTCTGGATGTGCTGTTACCACTAGGGAGAAAACAATGATGCTTTGTCTACATGTCATTTGCATTGTTTAAATTACACACTTTACTTATTGCAATTATTTGTTGCTTGCAAGTTAATACTTGCGGGAGACACGAAAGTTATCTCGTGGGTGGATTATTAGTCATAGATGTAGCCAGCAAGCGGTTTATGTATTTTGTTGTAATTCCCAATCAAATACTACAGTGAACTTTATCTTGTCATAATAGCATTGTCATGTCCTTGCAATTTATCAATTGCCCACCTGTAATTGGTTTACCCAACATGTTTGTTTATCTGTTTATTGGAGAGACACCGCTAGTGAACTGTGGACCCCGGTCCATTATTTTACATTGATAAAAACACCGTCGAGCTACACACGTAATGATTACGGTTGAGGTTAGACGGCGTTTATAAGTCGCAAACAATAACTTCGTCGAGGAAAGCACACCCCCGACATTTTTTGTAACTACACGATATTTATGGCGCCACACATATAGAGTACGCCGCACTAGATGAAATTGCAGTACCGTGAACGACACAAATTAGTGCCTCCTATTTTCTGTTTTGTGCAAACGTTTTTGTTTGCCTTTTTTATATGCATGGTTCGTTTGATAATAAATCATAGAAAAGCATAATATAAATCACAATGCTTTGCTCCACCAATATCCTATATAACTAAATAGGTCATCCCACTAACTATTTCTCTTAACATGCAGCCTATCCACCTCAGCAAACTAACACATCAGTAATTTCCCGATTTTTCTTTTTATTATCGTTTATTTTCTCTGGCAAATCTCCGTTCTGTTCTCACGTTCACATTTTCCCTAGTGGTCTCTGCGACATGTATACATGGCCATGTGTCGGGCTGGGCCGAGCCTGAAAAAGCCCACGGGCGAAATCCCAGGCCCAGGCCCATCCGACTTTCAGGCCTATATTTAAGGCCCAGGCCCACCCATAATAGCAAAATCCTATCGGCCTTTCGGGTCGGGCCTCTTCCTTAAAACTTCAATATGCGAAGCCCAAGCCCAGGCCCACGTGACCGTCGGGTCGAAATCTGAGGCCCAGACCCGGTCCATGGACAAGCCCAGGTCGGGCGACATGTAAATAGGCAGCCCATACATTCTTATGGCCCATTCCAAACAGCCCAATTCTGTTCATCTTTTCCACCGAACAGCCGCTCTTCGCCCACTCAGAAAAAAAAACGCTCTTCTCGACCGCACAGAATTAAGATCGACCGACCAGCTGCTCCTCATCTCAATCAATAATCAATGTCCACGACCGCGCTCTCTCTTCCTCTCCCCCATGATTCCCGTGAGAAACTTCTGCACAACAAATTGACGCAGGCATGCGAAGGGTTCATGTTCAATTTCTCCGCTATAAACTTTGTCATGCGTCTCAGCAGTTCGCATCGACGCATTGTCCTCCATTGCGGCTGGGCGTCTGCCTCATACTCGTGTCGCCGGTGAGCAACTCTGTCCCGTCCTCTCCGCAATTTCTCCTCATCTGATTTCGTTATTCGTTGCTTTGTAGTCCCAACACCATTGAAGATGGACGCGGCGACCACTAATTCTTACGCCGGTCAGGAAATAATTGTCTGATTGTCTCGGGCGCCAGGATGTTGTTTTGGCTCCATCCTCTAGCCTATTGTGTTAGATTCGTCATGGATTTATGAATCTGGTGAGTGTCCTGTAACCATCGATGCTTGCGCATCAGCTCAACTCATATGAGTTGTTCATCTGTCCATTGTTGAGATCAATCTTTCAGACCCGGTTCCAGGTCCATTAAGTATATCTTCAGTGTATACACAGTCTTTAGTCTATAGCATTGATCATCTGGTCAGCTCATATGAGTTATTTATCTGGAGGTCCAATGTTGAGATCAATCTTTCAGACCCGGTTTCTTTAGTCTATAACGTGGATAGTGCTGTGATTATTGGATTTTCAGTCCACTGTAGTTGTGTTTCGAGTTGTATTTCCATTTTTAATCCATAAAAAAAATCTGCTATCTCACGTATGCTTTTTCATCCAGTCATGGGAGAAGGTTGAGATAGTAGGTAGTTGAATGTATTTCTTCTTTTATGTATCAGTTATGTATGAAATCCATTTAGAATACACGGTATTATCTGAAGGTTTCAGCGCAGACATGATCACCCGCTATCAGAAGCATTCTCATCGGCATGGGTCTGAGAAGCCGCTAGAGCTACCAATCATCCACATTCTTTGCTATATATTCCACCTACGGTATGTGTTTCCTCATCTTCCATTCTGAGAAGCCGCTAGAGCTACCAATCATCCACATTTTTTGCTATATATTCCACCTACGGTATGTGTTTCCTCATCTTCCATCCACAAATGCTCATTCTACCATGCATATGCAAGAGTATGCTTGGTGCAGCTATTCTATTTTCTCTTAATCATAAATTCATTTTGGTACATACGAGATCAATAGCTAATTAAGTATAAGAAATATTATTTATCTCATTTTTGTTTTCTTCACATTCTCTCCATTCAAATGTTGCGATCGCCAAAGAATTACATTTTTCCTGTAGAAAAATATCCAATTTAATGAGTATTTGATCTTTTATTTGATTTGAATATGTAGAAAAAGAGGAATATAAATTGGTGCTTTGTGCTTGATTATAAAGAGCTAAGTTAGCTGGTCAAAGGCATAGCTGCCCCTTCTTTTCCCTTACATATTAGGGAGGAAAAGACAGAAGCACACCAAACTAATAAGAAATATTTTTTCTTTCAAATGTGCAGAGAGGTCTGAGGTCAAATTAATATAGCTTCAAGTTTTTGATCTTCTTGCACTTCCGCCTCTGCCAAAAGCCTGCTCTGTAATTTCTTTTTTGTAAATTGTTTCATGGAATATACAAGTTGTTGTTCAAGGTGCGGCTTTCGTCTTCCCAAATATTACATTCACTAAATGGTGGCCTTTAAAATTCTTTGGCAACGCAAATATTGATTGCTTGATGTCTAAAATGCATATTTATCCTTCGAGACACATTACTAATGGAGAATAATTAATTTTTTACATTTCCAGCAGTAGGATGATACTCAAAATGTCAGCATACATGAACAAGAGTCGAGAAGATTTCATCGTTTGTCCAATAATTTGATATACATTTTCAGTACACATGTCTAGCTATTTCCAGTTGAGAATCTGTCCAATAGTATCTTACAGGACTACAGTACACATCTATGCTCATTTTGGTTTCTCTTATACCTGTGATCCAGATCGTTTTGTACTTACAATGGGGATGTGAAATGTGGTTTATGCTGCCCCCACAGTTTTCTTCTATTCTCTTTCTTAAATTTCTTCTACGGGGTGTTTAATTGGACATAACGCATAGCATGCACTACATCGTTGTTGTTTATTTTTCAGTACATTTATTGTTGTGTGCTGTTGTGAGATACCAACTTCCACCTATTAAAATTAAAATATAATAAGGGGAATTCTTTTTTTCTTGAGTCCGAATTAAGGGGACTTCTATTAGCTCCTTTTTTTGTTTTCTCATTTTCTATCAAAACTTTCCCGCAGCAACGCGCGGGGAATCTTCTAGTTACAAAAAGTATTCAACCTATAGTATTTCTGTGGTCTAGATACATCTTGATGACCCTATATATATTTACAATTGGAACTGTGACTAAGATTACTATAGCACCTCAAAGTCGAAGCGAATGCATGTGTCTTATCTACTACTCCGTTCGTCTCATTTAGTGCAACCAATAATAGGACATAGGGAGTATATGGAAAGATCCCTAAATAGGAGCGATTTCCTTCTTAAAATTGTGCTGCTATACTTTGTAGTAGGTAGGTCATCGGAAGTGTTGGTTCCACATGAGTATCAATGCTCTTAATTTTATCAAAAAATAGAAAATAATATTTATGTATATCTAAAAATATTGGAAATAAATATACAACCACGTATACATATGGAGTACTCACGCCACAAGTTTCGCTAAACATTACGCTATATTTTGGTCTAAAAAGACAAATTTTGGATTAAAATAAGAGTTTTTTATTCATTCATACATCCAATTTTTTTTGTTGTTTTCTGTAGCCTAAAATATAACGCATTTTTAACGAAACTTTGCACAAATATGTAGAATATTTATAAATATTGACGGATGTCTTTCAAACTTCTACCATCTTTATTTTTCTTCCAAAAAACTGCGCTCACTCGAACTCGGGTGCCACAAATCCTCGCCCTTTGGTTACTCCTTTGGTACTGTAGATTTGTGCACCAATGTTGTTACCAGTGTTAAGTTGGGAAGCTTGTTTCAAAATGGTCTTATCTCCACTACACCAGAGAAATACACCGATTTATCACGAGTGCTCTTAAATTCAATGGAATTTCAGATATGCTTATACTAGGTACGATGTATAGAGATGCATGCACGTAAAATTTATAAGCTTCAAAAACTGGCTTAATCCGTCGTAACATAACTGCATAAAGAGGACTCGAGAATGCTAATTTCGGTGCCAAACAGCCGGGTAATGGTATCCATTGTTCACTCTCGAGGACGACGGGCTGCAGCCAATCGACTGAACAAAACCACAAGCGAAAGCCCCACTCCACTGTGCTGTGTCCTTGGGTGTGTTTGGTTCAAGTCACCAAGTGGAATGTAATGGAATGGTTCCACACTTGGCACCCATTCACGTGTTTGGTTAGAAAAAGGAATGAAATGTAGTGGTTCCACAAAAGGGAATATACTCTCTAGATGCGAAATGTGGTGGTTCCACCGAATCGGTGGAATGTGCACGTTCCGGCCGTTAACCCTCACTGCAAATTGCTCTGGCATGCAACTAATCCTTACCCTCTCATCTCTCTCGTTTCCTCGTCGTCTACCTCGTCTATCTCCGGCGGCGCGGTGACCATTACCAAGCGGCGGCCATGGCGAGTAGCAGGGGGAGACCGGGCGGCCGGGCGGGCGGCCGGACGAGTGGCGGTCGGGCGAGCGGCCCGGCGAGCGGCCAGGCGGCCGGCCGGCCAAGCGGCCGGGGGAGCTGAAGCAGGCGGCAGCCATGCGAGCGGCCGGCGACGACCGGTGCGAGCAGCAGCCAACGCGAGGGAGCTTGCTCGAATTTGTTTGAGGATTTACCCGATCTGAACGCATGTTTTGTGATTGATTTTTCTTGAGGATTTAACCACAAAGATTAGAACTTGGATGCATTTTTTCTATTGGAAAATTACCACGTTTGTCTGTCATTCTAATGGCATTAGAAATCGGAAGTGGCTAATTATTATTTTAGTGCTGAAATTAGACTGTTAAACTTTTGTCGTATGAACTTTAATTAAGTGCTAATTATCGTTATAGAGGTAAGCTGAATAGATTCTACCCCGTTCCATCTGTCAAACCAAACACAGAACCGTTTGATTCTATTTTTTAACTCCAACCAAACATAGAGACGAAACCGACCCATTACTCTAGAATTACATTACATTCAATTTCGTTCCCCAACCAAACACACCTTCCAAAACCATTACATTACATTCCATTTTGTTCCCAACCAAACACACCCTTAGACTAGTCACAACGGGGAGTAACATAGGAATAACATCAGTGCCACATAGCCAAAAAAATCTGATGTGGCGGGTAATTAATGAGGAGAGAGTGTTACCATAACATCACATATTTCAAGTCAAGATGAGTGTATAACCTATTAAATATGACACTACACCCATGTTACTCCCCACTATGAAGGTAGTAACTTAGAGTAGTAACATATGCATGTTACTAATCGAAGTTACTCCCCATTGTGACTAGTCTTAGAAGTAAAATGACCGTCTCCATCCCCAAATCCAGACGACTGAGGGCGGCGCCGGAAGAATGGCCCGCCGCCGCAGCCCACGTCGCCATCCCCAAATAAACACCAGTGTGGACGGCGCCGGAATGGCCTGCGGCCGCAGCCCGCGCCTCCATCCCCAAATCCACACCAGTGAGGGCGGCGCCGGAATGGCGTGCCGCCGCAGCCCGCGCCTCCATCCCCAAATCGACGCGGTCGAGGACGGGGCCGGAATCACACGCCGCCGCCACCGCCGGGTCCCCTCGCCCGCCTCCCTGCCGGACAACGAAGATATGCTCTGGGAGATCCTCCTCCGTCTCCCGCCACAGCCATCCTCCCTCCCGCGCGCATCCGCCGTCTGCAAGCGTTGGCGAGGCCTCGTCACCGACCCTCGGTTCCTCCGCCGCTTCCGCGCCCACCACCGGAAGCCGCCCCTCCTCGGCGTCGTCCAGCCCTCCATATTATGCGCACAGCGCCGCCGGCGCCGCACGACCCTCAACAGGAGGATCAAGTTGAGGTCCATCCTGGAAACTCCCGACCGCATCCCTCCTCACGCCATCCAAACCAGCGTCCGCTTGGCGACCCAACTGCTCGGGTGCCGCCACGGTCGCGTCCTTCTCATGGGCGAGGGCCGCCGGGCGCGGAGAAAGGTCACTGTGTGCGACCCGTCACCGGCGAGGTCAACCGCGTGCGCACTCCACCGAACTTCAAAAGGTATAAATACTTGAATGTCGCGGTGCTCTGTGCCGTCGCCGACCAGGGCCACGTGCACGGCAGCTGCCACTCCAGCCCCTATAAGCTGGTCCTCATGTCCTCGTGCGGAGAAGACGATCAACCCGTCGCTTGTGTATACTCCTCGGAGACTGGAGTATGGGGCAGTCGCATCTCAACAACTACTCGATGTGGGCTTGGTGCTGCTAATCCTGGGATCTTTGTTGGTAATGTCCTATACTGGTCGTCAAAGTAGAGCAGTAGCGTAGCCAGGATCGGAGTACGTCCCAGGCCACCTTCACTATACTGTGGCTACAGTACGCTACAGTGTTGTACTGTAGCAACGAATTAGCATAGATTTTGGGCTGACGCCCCGAGCCAAGGCCAGGGTGGCCTAGGGCCTGTCTACGCCACTGAAGTCGAGTGACGGCGCATCCTTGATGGATTTGGATGTGCTCACAGACGACATAGTTGAGTTTGATTTGGATAGGCAGAGTCTAGCTGTGATCAAGGGCCTCCAGATCTTAATGCCTCCATCGTACATCAGATAATCCAGACAGAGGAAGGTGCTGTTGGTCTTGCGGTATTTTCTCAGGGTAGTTTCAAAATGTGGGAGAGGAAAGTCAATCGTCATGGTGGCGCTACATGGTTGCTGCAGAAGACCGTTGAAATGCGTACTATTCTTAGGCACAGTCTCTCTGCTCGGCTTGAACGGCAGGTGGCAATACTGGGGTATGATGAGGAGAATGGTGTGATTTTCTTACGTGTCGACGCCAATGTCTACATGGTTCAACTTATGTCAATGCAATCCAGGAAACTTTATAAAAGCCGTTATGCCAATAGCTGTTATCCTTTCACAAGTTTCTATGCACCAGGTGATTGCCCATCCTTTCTTATGTTGTGGTAGTAACCAATACCGTGATGCTCTACACATGGTTCATTGGATCCTTTGTTTGTGCTTCCTAACAACTTAAACTTGGTTAGAAATTGGTCCTTTACTAAACTTGTAGCTGTGTTGTTTCTTTGTGTTATCATTCAATGTGTTTTGTCAACAATCTATGGAATTCCGAATCAGGTGTCAGTTGGCACGTTTGGACCTGAAAGTATCTATATTGTTTTATCTTTTTTTATCGTTTTGATTGTCTTATTAATCTTCATAACATAGTAACGACTTCTATTGAGTCCGTATCTTCTGAAAAATAATTACACTTGTCATAGACGCTTGCTTTAAGTGACTAGTACATTTGTAGCGCACACAAATATATTGAATTTCTTATCTCTAATCAGGCTCAACATATTTAAGACGAATACTAAATGTCACTTTATTGCTAGAGTTTATTAGTTTTGGCATATTTAGTTTTGCATGCTTGGTACATCTCATACTTGACATACCATGGTTACAAAATGATGCAAATAACTGTCAGCTAATCATATAACGAAGTCTAGATGTTGTAATTTGTATGATCGCTGAAGAATTGTCAGAGGACCAAATTAAGAAAACACAGAAGGCTCATATTAGTCATGAGATCATGTATATAGAGGATAAGGAAAATATGCACATTAGCCATTAGCTTACTCAACAATATGCACATTCTTTATATTATCAGCTAAATTCTTCATTACGAGGTAGCTAAATATGCTGATTTCAAGAATATAATATTCATTTTACAACACATGGTTTTGATTATCCATTGCTATTATCAAAAGTGAGTTATTACAACACATGGTTTTGATTATCCATTGCTATTATCAAAAGTGAGTTATAAACATCAGTAAAAAATGATTTATACAAGTCTGATTTTGCTCAAGTTACATTTATTGGTTCATCTATGTAACTGACCCACTGTTGCTTTCTCTTATTCATTTTGTCTTCTCCTCGGAACTATCAATAATTCCCTGACTTCTTATGCACCTAAGTATAGCCGGCGGATGTGATGGAGCTGAAGTGTTGCATCCAGTTTGATGTGCTATTTTCTTGAAATGGTTTAACAGGTAATAACATCTTCTGCATATAGTCTGTGACATTTGGAATTTGATGTAAAATATCTTCCTGCCAGTGTTGGCAGCATATGCTAGGAGATATAGCTAGGAATATGATATATGTTGGATAGATCTTTATGTTACTGAGTTGATTATTAGTCTGCAAACACATGTTGTTCATACACTATGCTTAACCATTTATGTGTCGTAGGGGTCTACTATTAGGTTTTGTCTGTATCTGTATCAGGTTACTAATAGATTGACGATTCTGTTTTCTCCAGGTGAAGGAATGGCGTCCGTGTTTTGGCAGTGCGTATATGTTATCTGAAAAAACGTATTAAGTGTGTGCCTTAGTCTAGCCAAATTTCTAATGTGGCAAGATGTGTTTGAACACCAAGCATGTTAATTTCAGCTTCCACTAGTAATATTCAAACCGGGTTTGAATTTATATGGTCCGCTGTGTTTATATATTATCTTAAAAATGTACCAAGTATGTGGCTTAGTCTAACCAAGTTTGTACTGTCGTGAGATATATTTGAACACCTGAACCAGTGAATTTCAGCTTCTCCTAGTAATATTCAACCCGGTTTTTCGCTACATTTTTCTTTCAACTACATGGTTATCTTCTGATCTGGTTATGCAACCAGCTTCAGTATGTTATCACAGCATTTTTTTTTTTAGGAAGGATCCGATACATATAAAAAGACAGCTCACACACTTTACAAAAAGGACCACGAAGAAACAGAAAATACAAAGAGGCCCCTGGAAAGTGCAAGAACCACCTCCTGCCGACGAAAGGAATCACAATCGGATCCTCAGCCGCGCCCAACCCTCCTAGTCGTCGCCGGAGACGCCGTACCTCCAACCGCCGGGAAGGAGCCACCACCACGCTTTGTAGACGGTCGCAGAAGCCGTCCGCCGCAGGCGACGGAACCTAGCCCCGATGAACGCGCACGACCACATCAGCTTCTTCCCGCCTCCACCCAACACCCAGCCGCCTCCGCCACGCCAAGGACCACCAGCACCAGCACCGAGCCACCTCCAGCCGCTACTCCCCATGCCACCACGGCTAGCCGGAGCGAAGACGACGAAGAGGACCCAGAGCCACCTGCAACAAAAGCGGGTCGCCGACCACCTCCAGCTTCTCCCCTCGCCGCCACGGCCGGCCAGAGAAGCAAGGAAGAAGAAGAGCGCCCGACGAAGCTTCACTACCTCCCGGCGACGAGGCCGGAACAGAGGAAGGAGGGGAAGCACCACGCCCAAAACACCGACGCCATCGCCTCCGTCCTCGACAGCGCCGCCCGGGCACGCACACCTAATCTACACGCACACACAAGAGCCGGAGCTCCCCCCCACCTCACGGTGCCGGAACGGCGACCGGAGGCGGAGGGGAGCGGCGGATCCGCCGGCGCGAGCAGGAAACTGGAGTCGCCTTTCTCTCCGCCTCCTGACTACTGTAGCAGGGGAACGGGGAGGAGTACACGCTACGACTCAGGGTCCTTTTCCGTTAACAACCTGCTGGTCGAAATGTCATTATCACAGCATTTTCATGCCTAGCTGCTCCTATTTTGTTTTGTCCATTGTGTGTCGCCTTCAATACTGTATCCGGTTTGGTGTTGTGATTCATAAATTTGCAAGAGATGGAACGTAAGTATGAGCAACCTTTTTTAGCAGAGTCAACGTGTGCATTTTATTTTTTGGGTAGTCAATATTGGCGGTTCCTGAACCTGCCCTTTGTTGCACGCAGAGAACAGAGCGCTGAGTATCCGAGCTCTCCTATGAAAAGATGTTTAGGATGACATGTTGCATTTGGGCTAGAACTGTGTTGAACTATACAGGCAGAAAGTGTAGAGTGAGTGAAGCGTTTAAACTGCCCTCCATGTGGATGTGGGGCAATCCTCCTCTGAACTCCTGATTTGGTAGTGATGTATACAACATAATCTGAACCTTCCTGGATTCAAAAACCTTGACATGTGTCTCCCTAGTGCAATCTATCTTACATAGTAGAAGTTTTTTTCGATTCTCAGGGAGCTCCTCCCAGTTCCATTCAAAGAAATGAAACCATACATTGTGCCATGCTTACGGGAAGAGCGTACATACTAGAAGTGGAGGTTTTGCTTTGTTTTTTCTACAATTCTTCTTTTAAATCTGGCCATCTTTTCTTTGAATATATGTGAAGGGTCACATTTTTGGGCTACCAACGCAATGGTGACGTGCGGTAAGTTCGAAGAATATTTGGAACCCTATTTGCAGCTGAGATAGTAGTATTTCATTTACGCGATGTCCACGATGTAGCACAGGGGACATCGTATCCCTGCACATTTGCTGCGGAGTACTTACTCCGGTGATGTAAAATAGCTTGTAAACGTTTTCTACATCACCTCGGGATAAAAACAAGCCTCCAACAGCTGACCGCAATGTAAATGTTGCCCAATTTTTTTACATCGCGATGTAAATATTCGTGCTCGTGATGCAAAAATATATCACCGCACCTCATGCCATAAAACGCATGCAGCCTTGTGATCGCCGCACGGAACCTTCCCGCTTGCGGTTGGAAGCCGTCTTCGCCACCGACCTCCCCGGACCCTGCCACAATCCCGCCGCCGCCACCCTCCGCTATGGCCGTTTTTTCTATCTCGTCGCCCACGAGCATCACCATCACCCACCGCCCCTCCTCTGAACAGTGGCTCTCGTTTTTCTCTCGGCTCAAGTAGCAAGACAACCCTCTACTCCATAGCAAACACGCCATATATTTTTCCAAGCACGTCGTGGCGAAGCACCCAACACCCCACCGTCATCATCCCATCATCATGGCGATGTGCTAGGTCATTGTTTAGATCATCTAAAATCGGGCTCTATTATAGGTTTTCGATCTCGAGCCTCCCTCCAGTTGCTTCCCCGGCCGCTGCCGCCGCCAGAGCCGGCGGTGGCGGCCGCGCCCGGCCGTCGAAGGCGGCGGGCGAAGGTGGGCGTACCCCGTCGGGCTCTCCACGCGAGGAGGCGAGACGACAGCGGGCGGCGAGGCGAGTCGGTGGGGCTAGGCCGAGGCTCACAGGAGCTCTGGAGTGGCACGGCGGAGGCCTAGAGTTGCAGCAGCGGTCCGGGAAAGAAGCGGCGTAGCACGGCAGAGGGTTCGGAGGAGGCGGCGGCGCGGGTAGATCTGGGCCCGATCTGGGCCTTGCGGGCCGCGGTGCTGACCAGCCCGGGGCTGTCCGTTCGTAGCTGGAGTGCTCGCGACGGTGGCTGTGGGCAGTGCAGCGGCCCTCTGCGGTGCGGATGGTGGCGTGTGGACCGAGGCTGCGACCTCTTGCCGTGTCGGGGGAGTTGGCGTGCTCGTGGCGGCTCTCGGCCAGGTGGGTGGTGGTAGACCGTGGCTTGCGGCTTCGACGACAAGGTGCTGCGACGGCGGCGGTGTGAGCCAACTTTGGACGAGTTTTCCCCAATCCAGTGGGAGGGACAGAAGTGTGCGATGAACCGGACGAAAGTCTTGGCCGACTCCAGTTGGTGCCGGCGGCGTTTTCCTTCTTGGAGGCGTCACCGAGGTGTGCCGCATCTTCCTCGATCTCACTTGGGTTGGCACTTGTCTCCGGGCGAAAGCCAAGGTCCGGAGTGGACCGGCGTGATGGCGACGTACTCGATGTCGTTACTCTGTTGGGAGCATGGTGCTTGGAGACATGGCTTGGAGCCTTGGAGGTCCTGTTGGGCTCCTCCGGTACTCGTCGCTATCCAAGGTGGAACCTCAGGGGCGCAATGTACGCATTCGCCGGTGAGTCCAAGACGACATCTTTCTCGTGACCGACCAAGTCCCGCCATCTGCTTGTCGCTTCCTCCTAGACGTTCAACGGCGGTTGGTGTGTCAACAAGGAGAGTTTTCTTGGAGTTGTCGTTCTTCGGAGGTGACCGGTGTTGGACGAGACGCGGCTCTGTGTTTCTTCTTAGGATAGGTTCTTTTCTATCGGAGTTGTTTTGTGCGTGAGGGCTGTCTTCAGACAAGCCTGGAGTTTGTTCTGTAATCGTTGTTTGCCCGATCTTTCACCGCAAGAACTACCGGATAACTATTCTTCTAATCACGGGAGCAATCCGCGCAACCTGAAGAACGAGAGAACGAATCCCACACGGCGAGCAACGAGATGATGAACACCATGCCTCACGCCAAGCTCGACAACCCTTGGCAGATCCAAGAGCCTTCTCGCCACGCACGATAACTCTTGACAGATTCAAGAACACTCATGCCTTTATTACAAAGATAACTGACAAACGTCCGAGACGCCGTCTACACGCTGGTCCCTTAGGACGGAGGCAACCTTGAACACAATGTTCTACATAATTTTCAACTCACCTAATATTGTGACACCCCCTTTGTTTATAAAGGACAAAGAGGTAGGGGTCGCCGAACTAAACCCTAACCGACTTGGACTCCTAATCTATTCCGACTCAGACCGATACAAACCGACCCATGGCGGGTTCGGCCTTAGATTTGGCACGCAGGCCTAGTTAACACTACCTTAGACTTTACATAACATTTAAATATGTCCTAGCGTGTCAACCATCCAACACGATGCCGACGATGCCCTCATCATCCTCCCCTTCTTAGAGAGGCGTTGTCCTCAACGCCGGAAGGTCTTCTCCAGCACTTGTGGCGTCAAATCTTCACATCGCTACGATCCTTCTTCATCCTCAAGTCTTCGCCGGCCTACCACACCACAACCTTCCTCTCGGCTAGCTAGACTTGCTCTTGGCGTCCTCCATGCTTGGCACCACCAACCTGATTGTGACACAGAATCTGTCGAATTGCAACGTGTAAACGCACCATGCAAATCACCCGAAACGCAGCAGGACAAATTCCTGTACACCACGGATCTAAATAAGCCGAATACGCCTGCAGATGCAATCTGAAATTTTGAAGGCAAACTTGACACATCACCCAAAACCAACAGGACACTTCCTGCATGCCTTGGATCCAAATGATCTGAGTTCACCGCCTCTGAAAACTAAACAACGGTGTCCCAAATTTTTTAGCTCCTTTTCCTGTGCGTACTCCAACGCTGAAGCAAATCTGCATGTACCAAACGTTATCCTTCCCATTGCTTCTCTTTTTAATTCACGTAGAAAGTTGACCGGGCTGAGTAGTCACGTATGGACACCACACCAAAACTGATCGGTATTCCTTTGCTGATTGCACAACACGGTCTCTTTTTTTTTCCACAGAGGCACGAAAGAGCAAGATCCAATCGATCTGTACGTAACAAATTATAACTGCTCTTTCCTTTTCTATTCTTTCCGATCTCCTCACCTTTTCCTTCCTTTTTTTTTTGTCCACTCCTCCACGTACATAGCAAGGAAATCACGAATCCAATCAAATCTTCACTTACCTTTTTTTTTTCCGCTGATTGCTTTCCTTTCGTACGCCGTATATATCGATCAATTTCAACAGAAACAGCACGACCTCTCCTTCTCCTTGATCCGAAATCAATGGAACCTGTCTTTTATTTTTCTTTTCTTTATCGCTTTCCTTTCTCACCTGCCCTTCACGTGGAAAGAAACCCCTTTTTTTTTCTGTTTCCGATCGCAAATCAAGCAGACCTTCCTCTTTTTTTTTTTTAATTGCAATCTGTTTTGCGGATCTGCTTTGCGGGTTCTGCTCCGCCGCGCGGCGTTCTGAAACTGCATATGCAAAACAGGAAGATAGGCAGAATATCATAAAATTTCAAATTGCTTACAAATTCGACATTAATATAGCAAATTAAGTAGTTTCTTGAATCTAAAGACGGCCATTAACTAGTTGTCCATCCGTGTGACCAAAAAATGCCTCCAAAACACCATCCACATCGTCGAAAGGCCCTACACCGTGCTAGCATCACCACCTCCACCATTGCCGGCAGCTCCACCACCAACACCTCCACCACCACCGAGACCTCCACCACCACCGCTAGCTTTTAGCATCGCTTGTTTCCTTCGATGCAATATCTCCTTCCTTGCGATGTCATGCCACTCCAAGGTGACTTCGTCCATGTCACTTCGGTTCATCATCATGATCTTGTTCTCTTCGGCCAAGAGCTTGGCCACGGACTTGTTCTCCTCCGCCGAGGCTCTTTTGGCCTCAATCTCGATCTTCCGCTTCCCTTCTTCACGAAGCACCTCCCACTTTTCTTTCTTCTCTTGAGCTTTCCTCTCGGCCAATTGGTGCTTTGCCTCCAATGTCTTGGCCACCATGGTCTCATTAGATTTCACCATTTCATCGAGCTTCTCTCTCAAGCTTGTTGCCTCAAGTTGCTTTGCCACTCTTTCCTTGGCTTTCTTGTTGCCTTCGGGCTTGTTCTTGTTCCTCCCACCTTGTTCATCATCGGAGTCATCCTCAACATGAATTTCTCCCTTTTTTGGCTCTTGATCCCTCAACTTCCACTTCTCACTATGTTGGAGAAGTTTCCAACAATGATCAAGGACAAATGGCTTCTTCTTGGATGCGGGCATATCCAAGTACCTTTCTCTCGCAATGCGGTCCTACAATGATGAACAAATGGTGAACAATGGTGAACAAGTAGTGAGAACACTACATGAACAATGGTGAATAAACTCACCCAATCACCCTCCACGGTACCACTCGGTGGCGCATTGATCACTTGTTGCAAGCATCCACTCCATCGACCACATGTAGTCTTGATAGTTTCCCAACGGCCTTGTAGTGATCGATAGGTCCGGGGCACCGTTCGGCCATTGCGTGGCATGAGTTGGAAGAATTTGTCCTCCACCCTTTGCCAATACCGGTCTCTGGTTTGATCAACGCCGGCCGTTGCATCGAGAGAGATACTCTCCCAAGCACAGATCAAGCATTGGTCCTCCAAAATGGTGTAGTTCGATCCTCTCCGACTCAGGCCGGCCCCGTCCACCTCCTCGACCTCGTTGTCGTCTTCTCCCGTGCCACCATCGACGCCACCGTCGAACTCGTTGTAGCGGTAGTTGCCGAGCGGAGGCGAGTCGATGTCTACCGACCCAAGCATGTCCATGAACGCTTGCGTGCTGCAAGCTGAACGAATTCAGCTCGCCGGGGACGGGCAAGGTGAACAGAGCTCAATTTTGAGTTCGAAAGTTCATACCTTTCGGTCCCGGCGCCGGGGACGGGCGCGGTGGATGCAGCAGCAGCGGCAGCGGCGGCGGCGGCGGCGCTGGCCCTGATTTTCCTTCCCGCCTGCCTCTTCAGCTTCGCGGCGGCGGCGGCGGGAGGCTTCGCGGCGGCGGGAGTGCCCGCGGCGGCAGCCGCGGCAAGCAGAACTTGGGCCGCGCCTGCGGTGCCCAATCTTCTCCGCTTCGGCGCCGCCACTGGAGCAGCAGCGGTGTCGGCGGCGGCGGCGGCTTCGAGCTCTCCGCGGCCCGCTGGATCTGACGATGGCGCGTCCCCGACGCGGACGGTCACCAGGGACGGGTCGGCGGTGCTCATGGCCGGTCCGGGGCAGGGCGCGCGGTGGCCGGAGTGGGGGAAGAGAAAGAGGTTGCAGCGGCGGCGGGGACGGGCGTGCTGAAGGTTCCCTCGCGCCAACGACACTAGAGGATGAGGTTCTGGCTGCGGGTCGGGGGAGGAAACCTAGCTTTCTCGGTTCGGAGGCGCGGATTCACGACACTAGAGGATTTGGGCAAATTTGCGGATTCTGTTCTCCGCTCGGGCGGTTATTATGCGGGTTTGCCCCTTTTGCGGGTTCTACTAGAGATGCTCTAATACTATAGTATTTAGTCACGGCCAAAGGCATCAATGTATTTGGAACTGTAGTATTTTGAGAAACTGTATTATTACTGAAATATTTCAAAAATACTTTGGTACCACAAACTAGGTCAGAAAAAATAAAACTAGGCTCTCATCACGGACCGCGGGCTCATTTATTGACTACACGCACCTGCAACTGGGCCCCACGTCCTAACGCAGAGAGGCGGACCGTTTGAAATTTGAATCCCACGCCTCGCCACAGCGGCACAGCCCCACACTCCACTCCAACGTCTCTCTCCCTCTCCTCCACAAATCTCTCTCTTTTCTCTCTCTACCCCCAAATCTCTCCTCAGCGTATCCCCAAATTCCCTCTCCCCTTCTCCCCCCGATTGGCGGCGAGTGAGCGATGGCGACGTTGACGCCCGTGCTGCTGCGGCTGCTGCAGGCGATGCACACGGACGAGCGGGTGATGGGGGAGCACCGCTCCCCGGTGCTCCAGGTCACCGCCGTCGTGCCCGCGCTCACGGCCTCCACCGCCGACTCCCTGCTCTGCCCCTCCAACGGCTTCCTCCTCCAGCTCTCCGACGGCATCCACTCCACCTACGTCCAGCCCTCCCCCGCCGACGCCGACGCCCTCCTCTCCGCGCGGCCCCACATCGTCGGCCACCTCGTCCACCTCGACCGCCTCCGCTTCGCCCGCCCGGTACCCCGCGCCGTCGGCCTCCGGGCCGTCCCGTCCTCCCGCTCCCTCCCCTGCGCCGGGAACCCCGAGCCACTCATCGCCAAGGCCGCAAACTGCCCCCGGGGCTACGTCATCCAGCCCTGCCCGTCCGACGCCGCACCGCCACTCATGCCGTCAGGTTCCAGCGGCGCGCCGCCGTTCGATGCAACGGATGCTTTTGCCAAAAGAACAGTTCTTGCTCCCAGGAACGTCTCCGAGGGCACGGCGATGCCAGCCGGTTCGTCCGTGAAGCAGCGGTTCTCGTCTCCGGCGCCCTCCAAGCAGCGAGATCCGTCGCCTGCGGTGAAGGGGGCGTCACGGGCGGCGTCTCCCTCGGTCAAGGGTGCCTCCAGAGCCTCCTCACCTGCGGTGAGAGGCACGTCCAGGTCCTCGTCGCCAGCGCCGTCCAAGTGTGTGGTGCCCAGCCTTGTCGCGGCCAAGGAGGAGAACCGCAGGGCGGCAAAAGAGCCAGCAATCATCGTGCCATCTAGGTACAGGCAGCCTTCACCAACAGGAGCGAAAAGGGGAGCGGCATCTTCTGCAGGCGGTGGGAGGCGTGGATCCCTCTCACCAAGCTCGCGGCGGCTGTCCGGGGAAGGGGGCAGCAAGAAAAAGGTGCTGGTATCTGGTATCTCAAAGATGACAGATTTGTCAAGCGGGTCGGCTATGAAGCCCGTGAGGAAGAGCTGGGATGAGTCTGCAATGGCTCTTGCAGCTGCGGCCGCAGGCTCAGTGAAGAAATCCAAGGGCAAGGTGGACAGAGATACTATTCTGAAGACTCAGGTCAGGAACTCAGGATCATGTCAATTGCTACATTGTGTTGCTTAAATTTATGGTCTTGGAATTGCTAGTTAGGACTGGAGTAGGTATCTACTACTAGTATATATATTCTGTTAATTGATCATGCATTCATGCTCATCCAAGAGACCACTGGAACTTCAATCCAGTGTGATGCGAGATGCAAAAGAGATGCATTTCCGTTTAAAGCTATACAGCTGCTATACTGGAACTGACCTGTAAAATCCATGCCCAAGATATTGTTACGCGGCAAAGTTTAATAGACTTTTAAGTAACAGTTTGGATGCATAAAAAAATGGAATAGTTCTGGATTGCTTGTCACTTGGTTAGTTCTGATAATTTCGTTGACAAAAAGATATTAGGCCAGGATATTTTCATGCTTATAAATATGCGATGTAGCCTAGCCGGACAGATGTTAAGACGAATGGAAAATATTTCCCTGTCTTTCTATGTGTTATAGGCTTCTTTGTCTACAGTTATGTACAAACAGAATGAAGAGCAATAGTTATTTCTTGTTATGTGCAATGCTTCGTTCTCTGAATTTGCTTAGGTTAGCATGCTCAAGCAACAATGTATATTCTGTTAATAGATCATGCATTCATGCTTATCCAAGAGAGCAACAATCCAGTGTGATGTGAGATGCAAAGGAGGTGCATTTCCTTTTTAAGCTAAACATCTCCAATAGTGGCATCATACTCAATTGTGTTACTTGTGTATGCAGTATATTATACTAGAACTGATCTGTAAACTCCTTGTGTAAAACTTTATTATGCACCAAAGCTTATTAGACTTAAGGGTACAGTTCTGTATTGCTAGTCACTTAGCTAGTTATGAGAAAATCCGTTTCGTTGACAAAAATGAATCCAAATATTAGGCAAGGATATTTTCATGTGCTTATAATTGTGGAGATGTAGCATAGGCGGACTGATATTAAGTCAAATGGAAAGATGTGCAGTCTCTCTGTTTTATAAACTTATTTGTACACAGTTTACAAACAGAATTAAGAGCACTAGTTATTTCTTGTTATGTGTGCAAGACTTTGTTATTCTGAATTTGCATAGGTTATATTCACATGCCCGCGTATTCAAGCAGCAACGAAAATCTCTTTATTATCTTTGACATGGAAAGTCATGTACCTGTGCATCGACAATTGACCATCTTTTTCCTATAGCTATGTACAAACAGACTGAAGAGTAATAGTTATTTCTTTTTATATGTGCAATGCTTCCCTATTCTGAATTTGCTTAGGTTAGCATGTTCACGCAGCAACAGCATTCTGTTATCTTTCGCAAATGTGCCTGTGCATTGACAATTGACCTTATGTGACTTCAGGAAGCAATGTCACAGCGACTTAGTGATGTTACATCAGAACTATCCAGCAATGATGACTCATCAGTTGATGAGAGACCAAAGCCTCGAAAGAAGGCAGATTCTACTGCAGTGAAAACAAAATCGGCTCCGAAAATCATACTTCATGATGCTAAATGGACTGATGGCAGCATTTCATTGGGTGCAGTTTCTGATAAGCTTTCGAAGATTGGAAAGGTATGCGATCTCATTTTCTTATTGCTAACAATATCCATCCATGATCGTACTAATACTGCCTATGTTTTCTTACCATTTTACAGGAAGCTACTGAAAGGAGAGATGCAGCAGCAACAGCTGCAGCTGATGCTCTACAGGAGGCACTGATCACTGAATCAGTTATCAGGAATCTAAGGTAACTACTCAACCGAAGCTTTGTTCGCCTTGAACCGAAGCTTAGAGTGTGATGGTGTTGTAACTTGGTGTTAACTTCTGTCTACAGCAAATTTTCTGAACTCTGTTTGTTGTCGAAGACCTCCAACCCACTCCCAACCGTCGACTGCTTCCTTGTTGTGTATGAAGAGACTCTGAAATGGAAGAGAATCGCCGAGTCGGTAGCCAGCAACAGAGCAGATGAAGCTGCACTCTTGGAGAAATCAACTACTCACTGGGTCGAAGCAGCATTAGCAACTGAGCTGGAGGTCCTCAAGCTAGTCAACAGTGCCACAGGGTCCATCTACCGGAAGAAGAGCACCGAGAAGCCCAAGTCTCCTTCAGTGATCGAACCACCAAGAACAAGCCTATCGTCGCTGGGAGCCTCTGCAAAGGCCCAGCACAGGGTCTCACCGCCTCTTCCTGCCGCAGCATGGAGCAAGACTCCGGGCATGAATGAGACGGTCGACCTCGCCAACACGCTGCGGAGCGAGATGCACGTGTGGTTCCTGAGATTCGTGAACGAGGCCATGGACGTGGGCTTCCACCTGTTTGAGGACCAGAACGTCGCGGCCAGGGGAAAGCAGAGCGGCCACATCACCCTTGTCCTCTCCCAGTTCAAGAGGATCAGCGACTGGCTGGACGGCGTCGGGAAGGTCGCTGAGGAGGAGGCGACCAGGGAGAGCGTCGAGCGGCTGAAGCGCAAGATCTACCAGTTCGTCATCAGCCGCATGGGTTCTGCGTTTGAGAGCTCGGTCTCGGTTTCGTCCAAGAGTTGAGTGACGCTTCATGCTCTGAAGTGGACAAGATTGGACTTGTCATTTTTCTTACTTTTGTGCATGTGATTGGGGTCGTATAATTAAGAACTGAAGAGAAGTGGGTGTCTGCCGATCGTTCAATGGTGGCGGTTCTATAGGTCGTTTTAATTTATGAGTCTGGGTTTGCTCTGTGCAAAAACTTCTGTTCGTGATCTTCAAATGCCCTGTGGGTTTCAGTTATAAATAGTGCTTAATTAAGGGATTCGACTGAGAATTAAGCTAATTCTCAGTCGAATGACGTCATGTTTCTTCCCCGTCTCCGGCGAGTTTCCCTCCAACTCCGGCGAGCTCCTTCCCCGCAGCCATCGCCGGCCTAACCGCGGTCCTCCCCGCCCACGGCCGGCGCGCTGCCCCAACACTTCGCCGCCCCGCCTTGCCCCGAGCTCCTTCTCCGCCGGTCCGCCGCCGTCCCGGCCATCCCTCTAAGCCCGCCCCTTCTTCTCCGGCACCGGTGAACCCCCGCACCCCCCACGTTAAGTAACTCCTCGCCTCCGCCGTGGCCAGCCGCGGCTCCGGCTCAGCTTGGCGCCGCCGTCGTTCGCGAGGAAGAGGATGAAGTTAGGTTTAGGTTCGCACGAATCGCGACGCAGCAAATGGACGGCGGATCAGTCGACTGAGCGCTAACCTAAATCTCAGTCAACTGAGCACTAGCAAAACCGCTTAATTAAGTATATGTTGGCTTCAGAGGTTGAGATACAATGCAAAACGCCAATCGGATCTAGAGAACTGGAGGAACAGATCTACAACTCCAACTATAAAGTCTGAAAATGGGTTACTGCACAATTCCAGATTCGATTAAGTAATCTATACTATCTTTTATCGATGAGAAACCAATTTCACCTCTTTCTTTCTTAGCAGCTCATTTCCTATAATCACGAATACAGAGATGGGGAAACCAGTCTAACAAAATCTAGTCCAAGGAGCAATTGGACAATGAACCGAGAAGTATATAGATCCCTGTACAATCGCCAGCTATCTAAACTCCTTCCGGAGCGAGTACCTGCCTGCCCTCGACCCCGCGCCACCAGCAAGCCCCAGCTATCTAAACTCCTTCTGGAGCGAGTACCTGCCCGCCCTCGAGATGCAGGCGATTTGGCTGGCGCAGCACGCCGGGAGGGGGTTAAAGGGCCAAGGGTTAAAGGGCCAAGGCTGTAGGGGACGGTGAAGGTGACGTCAGTTTTATGATGGCAAAGTTAATGTCGGGCAAGTGTAGAAGCCATGCCGCCGTGTGGGGAGTAACAGCACCCACCCGGGGAACCGACCAGGTGGATGGGATGGGAATCGTAGCGTAGAAAACAAAAAATTTCCTACGAGATGCAAACGAAAAGTCAAGATCTAATCAAAAAGAATACTTGTAACGAGTGAGATTAGATCTACATACCCTTGTAGAACACGAGCAGAAACGTTTTACAGTGTGGTTGGCGTAGTCGTACTATCTTCGCGATCCAATCCGATCAAGCGTTGCAACGAGCAACACCTCCGAGATATGCACACGTACGGCTTGGTGACGTCTCCTCCGTCTTGATCTAGCAAGCGAGAAGGATACGTAGATGGGATCTAGGTCAGCAACACGACGAGGTGGTGGCTATGGTGGAGATTCACGCGGACAAGGCTTCGCCAAGCCAACACGCAGGAGATGGGAGGAGTGGCAAGGGGTGGTGTGGCTAGGGTTTGGGGTGTCCTCCCAATGCGCCTCCCCCTGTTTATATAGGCGTGGGGGGCAGGGGGTGTGCCCCCACTCTTACTAGGGTCGGCGGCCAAGGGGGAACCCCCCTAAGTCACCCTAGGGTTCCCCCTCTCCTTAGCCGCATGGGCCTTGGGGGAGTAGTGCGGTTGGCCCTGTGGACCTTTCGAGGAAGGTGGGCCCCTCCTTGGGACCCCTTGAAAACCACTTTCCTTATACAAAACTTTATCTCCGGACTCTTCCGGAGCTACTCGTGATGTCCTGGATATTATCCGAGACTCCGAACAATATTCGGTCTCACAATTATAAATATCTCAGAACTATTCTACCGTTACCGAACGTTAAATGTGTGACCCTACGGGTTTGAGAACGTGTGGACATGATCGAGACACCTCTCCAATTAATAATCATCAGCGGGACCTAGATGCCCATGATGACTCCCAGACATTCAACAAAGATCTTTATCGGTTTGAACCACTATGTCGAGGATCGAAACATTATGTATTCCATTTTATTTGTCTCGCGGTATTTTACTCACCCAAGATTTGATCGTCGGTATAACCATACCTAGTTTCCTCTCATTACCGGTAAGCATTGTTTACCCATTCCGCAATACAACCTTCTCTGTGACTAACTCATTAGCCACGTGCTTGCAAGCAAAATTAAATGTGTGTTGCCGAGTGGGCCCAGAGTATATCTCTTTGTCACATGGCTGGATGGCAATCTCAGTCTTGATACATGGAATTCAACAAGTAATTTCCGAGATACATGTAAGACATCTTTTATGATCAGTCAATTACAATGGTTGATGCCCCCAAAGATTCTTCCGGGAATAACATAATCTCATGTTCTAAAAAATAGGACACTTGACAATAGAAGGCATGGCAATTAAACTTAGTGACACGATCAAAAAGCTATGCTTAGTTGGGTATGTCCATCATGTCATTCTCCCAATGACATGATCATGTTATTAATTTGACAACTCATGTCCATGGATAGGAAACCGTAACCATCAATTAATAAACGAGCTAATCTAATAGAGACTTAGTAGGGACACGATGGTGTTTACGGTTAATATAATTCTAGCATAGAGTATAAACATTTATCATGAACATGTAAATATGATAATAACAATATTTATTATTGCCTCTAGGGCATATTTCCAACAGATGGGCGCCATTATACAATGCTAACCGGCATTTCTGTCGATGATAGGTTTGGCCCACCTGTCGAAGGGGCATGTCCGGCACTCCCGAGCCTAAATAGAAAGTTGTGGCGTATAAGGGGTTGAGAAATATTTTTTGGAACCTTCCAAACTGATGGGTGCCATTAGGGAAAGTTGTTGGTACGGGTCCCCATGGGGCATGTCGACAGGCCGGTCGGGGACGCTGGTGGAGTATCTCTACCTACGCCGATGTTAATGTTTCTCACAGCCCCCAAATATTGTTCGTCACGGGACGCTCGGACACATGTCTGGACCTATGGGGACGTCTCCCCATTGTGACCCTAGAATGGCCAGAATCATTTTGGCTCCTTTTTCGGGGCGAAGATTTTTGGCTCCCGAACTCCACGGCTCCATCCAATGAAAAAAAATTGAAAATCATATTTACGTGTTCCAAAAAATTCTGAAACAAAATCCGGGTGTAGCCAATAGTATATCCCATGAACGTGCAAAATAGCAATTTCAAATAATTTGTATTCCGACCTACACAAAAATGGTAAAAGTTGGATCTAAGTATGTATATTTTTAAATCTTTAATTTGAAAGGGCATGGCGCCCCCATGTGTGGTTTTGGTAATTAATGACAATCCCTATGGACTAATGGTTGCATTGAGTTGTACTTGTAGTGTTTGTCCATAGACCATGCTTGAACTCCATATGTTGGATTCAAGGTTGATGCCATGAATATATTGATATAATGAAGTATTTGGCATCAAGATCATCGAGGTGTATGGATATATACTTGATATGATAAAAAAGAAGAGTATGTGATGACCAAGTTGGTATTCGAGGAGTTATCCGATGGTTGGTCATATGTGAGTTGAGCATATCGCAAGTATGTCTTGAAGAAAAGGATTATATGATCATTCATGGTTATCTTCAAGACATCATCTATTGAAAAGAGAAGAAAAGATACAAGCTTGATCAAGATATTTATCAACACACAAAGCTACAAGATGTACCAAGTGGGATCATGTATCTCTTGGTATGGTAAGCAATTGTCCATATAGCTTTGTGAACTAACCCATGATATGTGTGTAGCATTTCTATGTGTGGTTAGGTATCTTTCTATGGGCTTGCATCAAATGAAGATTTCATATAGCCCATGAACGATGACGTCAAGTGGTGATCGTCATCAATGTTGAGAAGCGCAAGTTCAAGAGGAGCATCTCGAAAAAATACTAGGCTTGAAGCTTGCCACCCATTTAGAGATAATGTTCATGTGAAGATGTGCCTAAGAGAGGCTCTCCCATAGTGGATTATGGGGGAGCAATGTTTGAGTCTTCACCAAGCGAAGCGCAATCAAGAAAGGTGGTCCACTTGAAGAGATCAAGATCGACGTCATCTAGCTCAAGTGGAATGCGCAAGGCAAAGGTATGATGTTGATAGGGTTTCTATTTTACCGGTCTCTTGGTGCTAGTTGGGAGACCGGGTTATAGGATAGATACCGTACTATCAAGAGGGGCTCTCATTGAGCTTTAGCGTATCAGTTGGAGAGAGCTCAAACCTTTGCATACTTGCCTTCATCATCTTTCTTGGTTCTTATTTGGATTTTCTCTGTGTGGGTTTTGGTGCTTGTTGTGATCTTCATGACAAGCCCAAGTTCTCCGAAAACGGATTTCGTATGGAAAACTTGTTGCGTTTTCGGGTTGGAAATATTATCGGTTTATCCATGAGAAAGTTCCACACCTTCCCATGTGTGTCAACTTAACTCTTTTATGGTTCTTAATATTTTCTTTCCAACAAAATTGGTTTCACCTGTTTTGGAGTTCGAACGAGAAAGATATTGCACTTCAGGTTTTGCTGTTTCTGTTTGTTTTGCTCAAGCAGGGGAATCGGATTATCCGGTCCCAGCTGACTCGGATTATCCGATTCTCAAGTTTGCTCGAAATCGGCTAAGGACTTCTTGCAACCAGTTTTGTGGCGCACTGGAGTATTCCAGAATATCCGAAACGGTCTGAATCGGACTATCCGACAGTGTCGGATTATCCGGTACTCACTTGTGTCGGCATATCCGATTCTCAGGGTTTGCTCGAATTTGATTAAGGACTTTAAAAGCAACCAGTTCTGGGCATACTGAAGTGTTCCGGAATATCCGATTCTAGCTGATTCGGTGGTGTCGGATTATCCGGTACTAATTTGAATCAGATTATCCGATTCCCCTGTCTGCAACGGCTATTTTTCTAGGAGTGGTATTTATACCCCTCCACCTACCTCCAGCCAGCCCTCTCTCTTGCATCTCGTTTTTCCCCCATTGTTGACCTTCTTGAGCTTTGCTAACTCTCTATCCCTCCATGATTCTTGCCTCCATTTAGTGGGAAAAGAGAGAGGAGATCTAGATCTATTGTTCCACCAATCCATCTCTCCTCTAAGTGAGGGGAGCCTTTGGATCTAGATCTTGGAGTTCCATTTGTTGAGTTCTTCTTTGTTCTTCCTCTCTTCTCCCCCACAAGCATTAGTTGCTTTTGGTGGGATTTGAGAGTGAAGGATTTTGAGCACTTCTTCTGTTCTTGCCCATTGCATAGGTTGCATCGGTTTGAGTTCTCCACGGTGATACGTGGAAATCGAAGTTGAGAAGCTTGTTACTCTTGGGTACCTGGGGTGCCCTAGAGCTTGTCCTCTTGGGTACTTGGAGTGCCTGATGTCTACGCACGCTTCTATTCTTGTAGACAGTGTTGGGCCTCCAAGTGCAGAGGTTTGTAGAACAGCAGCAAGTTTCCCTTAAGTGAATCACCCAAGGTTTATCGAACTCAGGGAGGTAGAGGTCAAAGATATCCCTCTCAAGCAACCCTGCAATTAAGATACAAGAAGTCTCTTGTGTCCCCAACACACCCAATACACTTGTCAGGTGTATAGGTGCACTAGTTCGGCGAAGAGATAGTGAAATACAAGTAATATGATGATTATAAGTAGTAATTGCAATCTGAAATAAAAATGCAGCAAGCAAACATGTACAGAACTGGTTGTAAACGGTGTTTCAATGCTTAGAAACAAGGCCTAGGGATCATACTTTCACTAGTGGACACTCTCAACAATAATAATATAATTGAATACATAGATATTTCCTCTTCACTATGCTACTCTGAGTTATTCTCTCGTTGGATAACGAACACCAATCCACCGCGTAGGGCTATAAAAGCACACCTTAAAGTCGCATTCCATATCTAGGGAACCCCACACTGTCAACTTGAGCGCCCTAAATAGTACTAGACAAACACCGCAATTTCATAGAGACATCCAACGCAAATAATAACTCATGATAAGTATTCCTGTTATCTTTAGCCTAAGAGCCACACACGGGGCGCACACTGTCAACTTCGCACCGTGGGACAAAGGTGACTCCGGAGATTACATTAATAAAACCACTTGAGTAGCATATAAGATAATGAAGAGTACATCTATGGATTCAACTAGATTACAAAGCTCATGATCACATAAAGATCACACCATGGGAGAGAGAGATAAACCACATAGCTACCGGTAGAGCCCTCAGCCTCGGGGAGAACTACTCCCTCCTCATCATGGGAGGCAGCAACGGCGATGAAGATGGCGGTGGCGTCGATGGAGATGGCTCCGGGGGCAATTCCCCGTCCCGGCAAGGTGCCGAAACAGAGACTTCTGTCCCCCGAATTAGGGTTTCGGATGGCGGCGGAGCTCTGGAACTTTTCTGGGAAATCGTCCAGGCACTTAGGGTTTTCGCGTCGGGGGGAATAAGTAGGCGAAAGGGCGCGCTGGAGAGCCGAGGAGACGACACCACCCCTGGGGGCGGCCAAGGCCCAACCGCGCCCAGGGTGCGTGTGGTGGCTGTGGGCCTCCCCTGGACTTGTCCTTCTGGCTCCCGGAGTCTTCTGGCGAAATAGAATTTCTGTAATTTTTTCAGATTTTTCTGAGCACTTTCAATTTTGGACCTTTTCTGCAATGCACAGACATAATAAACAGAAACTGGCACTGTGGCATCTTGTTAATAGGTTAGTCCAATAAATGTCATAATATGATATAAAGTGCATATAAAACATGTGGCAATTGATATAAAACATGCATGGAACATCAAAAATTATAGATACGTTTGAGACGTATCAGCATCCCCAAGCTTAGTTCCTACTCGTCCTCGAGTAGGTAAACGATAAAACAATATAATTTTTGAGTGACATGCTACCAACATAATCTTGATCTAATATGATGTAATGGCAAGTGAGCTGAGATCAAATCATTCAAAGCAAATGTCTATAATTGATATTAAATAAGAGATAATAAAGCAAGATAGTTAAACAAGCTAAAAGTTTTCATGAATGACGGCCTTTAAGACATGAAACCGTACAAGGTTCATTATAGATGTTTTAAGTATCCAGTGTAGGAGTTCTATCCTTCAATTCCAAGCATCAAGCAATTTTTCATAACATAGAGAACGGATCCAGTCAAGTAAAAGTAAACATGAACGTCATGAATCCACTGTTTCGAGGTCTACTCAACCGGTGAGCGTAAGCATTTAGTATTGGCACCAGGATGTTATGGCAAAGAGAACGTTAATGGGGGTTTGGAAGGCCAATGGAAGAAAGTCTCACAAAGCTATAAGTGATCATTAGACAAGAGGAAGTCTTATAATCGAAGCTATGCAAGGAGTAGTGATTGCCATGCAACGGATGCACATAGAGCTATATGTGTATGAAAGCTCTCCAATGGAACTAGTGGGGGTGCATCCAACTCGGTTGCTCACGAAGACCTAGAGCACTTTTGAGGAAGCTCATCATTGGAATATACAACCCAAGTTCTATAACGTAATATTCCCCACATAGTTATACTAGTAAAGCATGAAAACTCTCTCAAATGGAGCATAGGTGCTAAACATGAGCACAAATGATGACTATGAATACTGCAAGTGCTAAACATGAGCACAACTTTGATAAAGGATAGTAGTGTTGCCCCCCTTTTCTTTATTCTTTTTTTTTCTTTTTTTTCTTTTTTTTCTTTTTCTGTTTCTCTTTTCGATGGCCTCCATGGCTTTTCTAGCAGGGGCAACACTCTAATATGATTACAAACTTTTTGGTACAAATAACTCATAATGAACAAAACATGATGTATAAAACTGTATGCCTCTGCCAGTGTAGCAGGATGTGCAATGATCTAGCGTAACATGGGTAAACCACACATCAGCTGTATAGAATCATGCAAAGCAATATATAAATGATAAATGACAACAAGTCATGTAATGTAAAATGGAAGTTGCATGGCAATATATCTCGGAACAGCTATGGAAATGCTGTGGTAGGTAGGTATGGTGGCTGTTTTGAGGAAGATGTATGGGTTTATGTGTAGGAGAACAAGAGGAAGTCCTCCCACGGGTTTTGGATGTACTGGCGAAGTATGCACAACTCTCAATGTGAGAAAAGGGCAATGCACAGCACCGAAGAGGCTAGCAAATTTGGATGGTGGAAGTGCCAAAACCGTAGCTTAACATTAGTCAAAAAGAACTCACAAGTTTATTGCAAACAACTAGCAGGTTCAACATTAAGCGCATGGTTAACATTTACCCCAAGGAGGGCCGTTCACGGCGGCACAAGTACCCCGTTAGATCCCTCGACCTTCACACACAACCTAGTTATTACGAACCACTTTTCAGACATGGAAAGCTATCAAGTCCAACTACACCTTCAACAATTTTAGTAGAGTTTGTAGTACGGTACAAGCTTAAAGACAATAATCCACTAATGATTTTAACTTAATTAACCAGCAAGCTTTACCATCTATTACTTAATACCTCAAAACGTTTGCAAGGAATCAGGTTATCAAAGTTCAATGATCTACAAGATTATGCAAGTTTTCATTATACCACTACCACACGCAACATTTTCTGAACCAACATATTAACCAAGCAACTCTCCAAACAAATATAAGTGAAGCAAGAGAGTACTTTCTACAAAAGAACTAATAGCTCTGACAAGAGGTACATGAAAACCAAGAGCTAGAAGCTAAACAGCGCGAAAATTGAATACTCAACAGATATAAGTGAAGAACAAGAGTATTCCAAGAAAAAGCGGAGCGTGTCTCTCTCCCAATCAAGAATGTTGTGATCAAGCTTATTGCAAAAATAAAAGTACTGAAAATAAAAGCACACAGACGCTCCAAGAAAGCACATATGATGTGAAAGAATTAAAATATAGTTTCACTAGAGATGACCTGATAATTTTGCCGATGAAGAAGGGGATGCCTTGGGCATCCCCAAGCTTAGACGCTTGAGTCTTCTTGAAATATGCTGGGGAGATCCATGGGAGCCTCCCCAAGCTTAAGCTCTTCACTCTTCTTGATCCTATTATATCATCCTTCTCTTTGACCCTTGAAAACTTCCGTCACACCAAACTCAAAGTAATCTCATTAGAGGGTTAGTGCATAATCAAAAACTCACATGTTCTATAAAGACGCAATATGACTTGTTACTTTAAACATTAGCTACTAGCCACTGATGTTATGTGAAGCTCTTCCACCCAAAAAAGAATTTCACTCAACACTAGTAAAAGAGAGAATGCAAAATAAAAAGGCATAATCTGTCTAAAACAGAACAGTCCGCAAAGACGAATTTTTTCGAGGCACTTACGACGCTCAGATCGAAAAACTTTAACTAACGAAAGATGCGTACATATCTGAGGATCACGCACAAAAATTTCAGATTTAAATAATTTTTCTGTGATTTTACAGAATTAAAACGGTGAACAGCAGAAATCTGTTCTGCGCAGAAATCCAAATCTAGCATCATCTTCATTAGAGGCCTTCTTGGCACAACAATGCGAAAAATAAAGATACAAAGGAGTTGCTACAGAAGTAAACAAACCTTGACTCAAATAAAGAAAAATTGCAGAAATAAAAACAATGGGTTGTCTCCCACAAGCGCTTTTCTTTAAAGCCTTTTAGCTAGGCATGATAATTTTGATGATGCTCTCATATGTATAAGAGGTGAATATGAAAGAGCATCAAGAAGCAAATATCAAACACATTTAAGTCTAACCCACTTCCTATGCAAAGGAATCTTGTAAGAAAATAAATATGAAGCAAAGTAATAGCATAGGAAGGCAAAACAAGTGCAACTTCAAAACTTTCAACATAAAGAGAGGAGACTTAATATTATTGTGATATGAGAACCATGTCTCCCTCTCTCATAATGACCAGTAGGTTTAAAGTACCATCAAATAAAAGCAAATCAAGAGAAAGCTCAAAACCTTCATCATAAAGAGAAGAAATTTAGTAACATGAAGATTTCTATAACCATACTTTCCTCTCTCAAAATAATTTTCAGTGGCATCATGAATAAACTCAACAATATAGCTATCACATAAAGCATTCTTATCATGATCCACATGCATAAAAGTATCATTACTCTCCACATAAGCATAATCAGTTTCATTAGTAATAGTGGGAGTAAAAGTATCACATCCATCATTGTAATCATCATAAATTGGAGGCATAGAATAATCATAATGAATTTTATCCTCAATAGTAGATGGACTGAAAATATCATATTCATCATTGTAAACATCATATATAGGAGGCATATCATAATCAACATAAACTATATCCTCAATAGTAGGTGGAGTGAAAATATCACAATCATTATAAACATCATATATTGGAGGCAAAGTATCATCAAAGCAAATTTTCTCCTCCAAAACCGGGGAACTAAAAAGATCATTTTCATCAAAACCGACCTCCCCAAGCTTAAATTCTTCCATAGCATTAGCAATAATGGTGTTCAAAGAATTTATGTAATAACATTGCTACCATCATGCAAAAATTTTCCATAGGTTTTTTAATTTTCTCTTCAAAAGCATCATGTCCTAATTCAAGATAAATTTCATAAAGATCTCTAATTTTTTGTTGTTTTCCATTAAGCCTAACTAGTGAAATAAAAACAAGAAACAAAAAGATATAATTGCAGAATCTAAAGGAAATACCTTCGAGCACTCACACGTCAGCAACAGTGCTAGAAAATAGCTAAGTAGCTGGAGGATGTGAGTACCTTTTACCTTACCTCCCCGGCAACGGCGCCAGAAAATAGCTTGATGTCTACGCACGCTTCTATTCTTGTAGACAGTGTTGGGCCTCCAAGTGCAGAGGTTTGTAGAACAGCAGCAAGTTTCCCTAAGTGAATCACCCAAGGTTTATCGAACTCAGGGAGGTAGAGGTCAAAGATATCCCTCTCAAGCAACCCTGCAATTAAGATACAAGAAGTCTCTTGTGTCCCCAACACACACCAATACACTTGTCAGGTGTATAGGTGCACTAGTTCGGCGAAGAGATAGTGAAATACAAGTAATATGGATGATTATAAGTGGTAATTGCAATCTGAAATAAAAATGGCAGCAAGCAAACATGTAGCAGAACTGGTTGTAAACGGTGTTTCAATGCTTAGAAACAAGGCCTAGGGATCATACTTTCACTAGTGGACACTCTCAACAATAATAATATAATTGAATACATAGATATTTCCTCTTCACTATGCTACTCTGAGTTATTCTCTCGTTGGATAACGAACACCAATCCACCGCGTAGGGCTATAAAAGCACACCTTAAAGTCGCATTCCATATCTAGGGAACCCCACACTGTCAACTTGAGCGCCCTAAATAGTACTAGACAAACACCGCAATTTCATAGAGACATCCAACGCAAATAATAACTCATGATAAGTATTCCTGTTATCTTTAGCCTAAGAGCCACACACGGGGCGCACACTGTCAACTTCGCACCGTGGGACAAAGGTGACTCCGGAGATTACATTAATAAAACCACTTGAGTAGCATATAAGATAATGAAGAGTACATCTATGGATTCAACTAGATTACAAAGCTCATGATCACATAAAGATCACACCATGGGAGAGAGAGATAAACCACATAGCTACCGGTAGAGCCCTCAGCCTCGGGGGAGAACTACTCCCTCCTCATCATGGGAGGCAGCAACGGCGATGAAGATGGCGGTGGCGTCGATGGAGATGGCTCCGGGGGCAATTCCCCGTCCCGGCAAGGTGCCGAAACAGAGACTTCTGTCCCCCGAATTAGGGTTTCGGATGGCGGCGGAGCTCTGGAACTTTTCTGGGAAAATCGTCCAGGCACTTAGGGTTTTCGCGTCGGGGGGGAATAAGTAGGCGAAAGGGCGGCGGCTGGAGAGCCCCGAGGAGACGACACCACCCCTGGGGGCGGCCAAGGCCCAACCGCGCCCAGGGTGCGTGTGGTGGCTGTGGGCCTCCCCTGGACTTGTCCTTCTGTCTCCCTTAGTCTTCTGGCGAAATAGAATTTCTGTAATTTTTTCAGATTTTTCTAAGCACTTTCAATTTTGGACCTTTTCTTCAATGCACAGACATAATAAACAGAAACTGGCACTGTGGCATCTTGTTAATAGGTTAGTCCAATAAATGTCATAATATGATATAAAGTGCATATAAAACATGTGGCAATTGATATAAAACATGCATGGAACATCAAAAATTATATATACGTTTGAGACGTATCAGTGCCCTAGACGGTCCTTGTTGATCTCGGAGTTTTGGTGGCTCGCGGGATAGTTGGGAGCCTCCAATTAAGTTGTGGAGACGCGCCCCAACCTTGTGATTCTTGTGGCGTTGGGAGCCGTGGGAATTCGGTGAGAGATTCCAATTAAGTTGTGGAGTGTGCCTCATCCTTGTACGGGTTCGGTGACCACCTTCGAGTGTCCCATAGTGGTTCGTGGTACTCTACATTGGTAGAGGCACGAAGGAGATTACGGTGTGCCATTTGACGGCTATTCGGGGATCACTTTGTGACTCCGCACCGCTCCAACGGAGACGTAGCTTCCATTGGGAAGTGAACTTCGGGATAAATCATCGTCTCCAAGTGCCTCGGTATTTCTATACCCGAGCTTCTTACTTATGCAATTTACTTTGTGATAGCCATCGAGCTTGAAGTAATATATCTTGCTATCACATAGTTGCGTATCTTGATTAGCATAAGTTGTTGGTGCACATAGGTAAACCTAGCTTTGTTTAGGTTTTGTGCTTGATAAATTAACCGCTAGTTTTATTCCGCATTTATTCAAGCCTAAACCGTAAAGAATTTTAGATCGCCTATTCACCCCCCCCCTCTAGGCGACATCCGTGTCCTTTCATAATTTTTATCAGATTTGTTATTTTTGCGTAGCCCATAATATAAAGTATTTCAAATTTAATTTCGCAGTTTTGCGGGATACATCATTGGCTACACCCGGGTTTTTTTTCATATTTTTTGAAACTCTAGTATGATTTTTTTTTACTGGAAAGAGTACTGAAGCTCGGGAGCCAAAAAACACTTTCCGCATTGTTGATATTTTGACTATTTTTCTAACATAGGTTATAAAACACACAATTATAAGAACATACAAGTCATAGATACATAATTAATGTCTCTAGCACCAACAATCAAGATCCGACACCAAGTTTGTCCACCAAAATGCCACCAAATCCGACCATATCACGGTTCATCACCTAAATGTATCAAAAGAAATCAATATTTCTCTGTAAGATTCGTCAGCCATCGAAATTTCACTATATCGATCGAGAGAAGTTACAAACATCGATCGGAGATTTACAACTATCAAGTTATACCATGTGGCGGCTTACAACAGTTGTATACAGTGGTGGTTATCTAAATCGAAACTGAGCCATACAACAAAAGTTTGTCCTTTATTTGTATTACATACGAATTTGGATCAAAACTTAACAAACTCCCCGTCCGGAGCTTCCGTCCGGAGCTTTACTCCCGGCCGTGTTTGGGCCCGGGACTAATGTGATCATTAGTCCTGGTTCCAACGGCTAGGACGCCGCACGAGCACGGCCAGCTTTAGTCCCAGGTCAAACGGGACCTTTAGTCCTGGTTGGAGAAACCAACCGGGACTTAAAGGGTTGCGGCAGGCTGCGGCCAGTGCGAGCCAGATAGACCTTTAGTTGTGATATAACCACTAGTTATGTACCTTAAAATGACTTTTTTAAAAATTTCAGACCAAACTATCAAACACTTGTAGTTCAAATTTGGATTACTTTCGGAAAATCAGCATAAACTCATTTAACTAGGCGAAATTAGATAGAAATCAACAAAATTCCTAATACTTGGGGATTATCCATAAAATGTGGACTACTCTTTGTGAGAATTATATGGGTGCCATTTTGCACCATATTTTTTGTACTTGGTTCACAAAAAAGTCATTTTTGCCACTTAGAAAAAGGAAAATGATATTTATAAAAATAATTTGAAAAATCCCTTCGGAACCATTGCTTCCTATACCAAGATACACCTATTTGTCGAATATGAAAACTTTATCACAAACTATGCTGTGGAAATTGCCATAACTTGGTCATCTGGCTTGAAACTTATAGATGTTTATACATGATAGACCTTTTTGTGAAGATTGTTTTTGAACAATTTGTCAAAAATCAAGTTTATCATTTTGCATTGCAACTAGTACACATAAAAAGACTCCATGCTAGAGGATATCTTTTTTGAGGTTTTTTCACTTTATTTGATATTTTTCAAAAAACGGTCAAAATGGCCACCATGACTATTCATCGAAAGAGGTCAAATTCTCTAAAACTATCGATAAATCTGTGACATAACCACTAGTTGTGTACCTTAAAATGTTTTTTTTTTAATTACAGACCAAACTATCAAGCACTTGTAGTTCAAATTTGGATTACTTTCGGAAAATCAGCATAAACTCATTTAGCTGGGCGAAATTAGAATTCCTAATACATGGGGATTATCCATCAAACGTGGAATACTCTTTGTGAGAATTAGATGGGTGCCATGTTGCACCATATTTTTTGTACTTGGTTCACAAAAAAGTCATTTTTACCACTTAGAAAAAGGAAAATGATATTTATAAAAATAATTTGAAAAATCTCTTCGGAACCATTGCTTCCTATAACAAGATACACCTATTTGTCGAAAATGAGAACTTTATCACAAACTATGCCGTGGGAATTGCCATAACTTGGTCATTTGTCTTGAAACTTATAGATGTTTGTACACGATAGACCTTATTGTGAAGATTGTTTTCGAATAATTTGTCAAAAATCAAGTTTATCATTTTCATAGCAACTAGTACACATAAAAGGACTCCATGCTAAAGGATTTTTTTTTAGGTTTTTTCACTTTATTTGATTTTTTTCAAAAAATGTCAAAATGACCACCATGATTATTCATCGAAAGATGTCAAATTCTCTAAAACTATCGATGTTTCTATGATATAACCACTAGTTGTGTACCCTAAAATAATTTTAAAAAAAAAATTCAGACCAAACTATCAAACACTTGTAGTTCAAATTTTGATTACTTTCGGAAAATCAGCATAAACTCTTATAATTGGCGAAATTAGATAGAAATCAAGAAAATTCCTAATACTTGGAGATTATACATCAAATGTGGACTACTCTTTGTGAGAATTAGATGGGTGCGATTTTGCACCATATTTTTTCTACTTGGTTCACAAAAAAGTCATTTTTGTCACTTAAAAATGAAAAATGATATTTATAAAAATAATTTGAAAATTCCCTTCGGAAACATTGCTTCCTATATCAAGATACACCTATTTGTCGAATATGAGAACTTTATCACAAACTATGCCGTGAGAATTGCCATAACTTGGTCATTTGGCTTGAAACTTATAGATGTTTATACATGATAGACCTTTTTGTGAAGATTGTTTTTGAAAAATTTGTCAAAAATCAAGTTTATCATTTTTCATAGCAACTAGTACACATAAAAGGACTCCATGCTAGAGGATATCTTTTTGACTTTTTTTTACTTTATTTGAAATTTTTCAAAAAAGGTCAAAATGGCCACCATGACTATTCATCGAAAGAGGTCAAATTCTCTAAAACAATCGATGTTTCTGTGATATAACCACTAGTTCTGTGCCTTAAAATTATGTTTTAAAGAATTTCAGACCAAACTATCAAACACTTGTATTTCAAATTTGGATTACTTTCGAAAAATCAGCATATACTCTTTTAACTAGGCGAAATTAAATAGAAATCAAGAAAATTCCTAATACTTGGGGATTATCCATCAAATGTGGACTACTCTTTGTGAGAATTAGATGGGGGCCATTTTGCACCATATTTTTTGTACTTAGTTCACAAAAAAAGTTATTTTTTGCCACTTAGAAAAAGGAAAATAATATTTATAAAAATAATTTGAAAAATCCCTTCGGAACCATCGCTTCCTATACCAAGATACACCTATTTGTTGAATATTAAAACTTTATCACAAATTATGTCGTGGGAATTTCCATAACTTGGTCATTTGGCTTGAAACTTATAGATGTTTATACATGATAAATCTTTTTGTGAAGATTGGTTTTGAACAATTTGTCAAAAATCAAGTTTATCATTTTTCATAGAAACTAATACACATAAAAGGACTCCATGCAAGAGGATATCTTTTTTTGAGGTTTTTTCACTTTATTTGATTTTTTTCAAAGAACGGTCAAAATGGTCACCATGACTATTCATCGAAAGAGGTCAAATTCTCTAAAACTATCGATGTTTCTGTGAACCACTAGTTGTGTACCTTAAAATGTTTTTTTTTAATTTCAGACCAAACTATCAAACACTTTTAGTTCAAATTTGGATTACTTTCGGAAAATCAGCATAAACTCATTTAACTGGGCGAAATCAGATAGAAATCAAGAAAATTCCTAATACTTGAGGATTATCCATCAAACGTGGAATACTCTTTGTGAGAATTAGATGGGTGCCATTTTGCACCATATTTTTTGTACTTGGTTCACAAAAAAGTCATTTTTGCCACTTAGAAAAAGGAAAATGATATTTTTAAAAATAATTTGAAAAATCCCTTCGGAACCATTGCTTCCTATACCAAGATACACATATTTGACAAATATGAGAACTTTATCACAAACTATGCCATGGGAAATTCCATAACTTGGTCATCTAAAGATATAAACGGTGAGACCCATTGAGCGTACCACAGCGATTTGACCTTTCTGGCCGTCCGATCTTTCCCGCTCCACATGTCCACACCGTCCGATCCCCGCCGGTTCCTAGAGTCGGCATGAACAGGGATTCGCAAAGTCGCTAACCGTACCAACCTTCGTGCACCCACTCTCATTGACGCCCTCTCCCGATGCACCCTGGAGCCAGAGGGCCCACCCGTTGGTCTCACGCTGCGCGTTTAATCGGTGTGGTAGGGTTGTCAGATTCCCACTACGTTCCTCCCATTGGCTGATTTTGTTCATTTACCGTTCTAGGTTTTTAGCGGATGCACTGTGTGCCCCTCTGGGATACCGATTTTCCTACGTGGCTCCTTCCCACACTCTCTCGCTGACAATGGGGTCGTCCCCTCCCGTGGTCCACATGTCGGTTGCCCTGCACGTTTGCGTCGTCGATTTCTCCCGTGCGTGGGTTGTCGCTGCATATTTTCTACAGTATGTTGGGGTATGCTCGGTATTTCGCACGATCGTCGGGTACTGTTCAATGTGCGTGATGTCATGGAGAATTCGGGCCCGATTTCTCCGTCCGAGCTGGCGTCCTTCCATTCGTCGACGGGTACATTGCACTGTGCGGCCGCCAGAAGATTTTTGGGCCCCTTTCGCTGTGTCCTAGCTGGCGTCTCGCCATTGGTGCGTAAGGTCGGAACCGACCTAATGGGTTGCCGCGTACACTGTGATGTTTAGAGGGGGTATATAGGTTGCGTTCTGGATTGGATGGGTACTGCAGCTCTCATTTTCCCCCTTTTCTTCTTCCTCGCTGTTCTTGCTTCGTCGTGCTTTTCTCGAGCTTTGCCGTGTTTCCATGGAATCCGTTTGCTCTTCATCCGGTTACGTTTGTTCCCGTTGAGTTCAGGTTGGGTTTTCTTACCATACTTCGCTCTCTCTTTTTTGGTCGTTCTTTGTTCATGTCATCCACCGTGTGCTAGATCTGTGTGTTTTTTGTTCTTTTGTTGCTTATGCGGTTTGTTCTTCTTTGTTCTGTGGGTTTTTCACCCCCTATTTCCTGTTTGTTGCTCTGTTTTTTTCACAGGTTGCCGGTTTACTGTTACGGGTTGCGGGGCAGGATGTGCCGGGTCCCAGTTGTTCTTCACGTACAGAACAAAACGTGTTGCTCATGTGCTCATTTATTGGTATGTTTTATTCATTGCTTGTCCGGCTCGTGTTTTTGTATTTCTATGCCTGTTTGTTCTCTTTTTTCACACGTTTTTTTTGCAGATCGGTCTCTTGATATTTTCGTTTTATGTTGTTGCTGTTTGGTTTCTTTTGTGGATTTCATGATTGTTTTGTGACTTCTTTTGTCTTTTTTTCTTGCAGGTCGTTGCCTTACTTGCGATTATCTCAGACGCGGTGGTTTTCGTTTCCTATTTGGCTTCGGGTTCTTGTCATTTCGGTGTTGAGTTATTCGGTAGGCTCTGCCGGCTCCCCGTTCGACCTCGTCGGCTTACTGGTCTGTTGTTTTTCCAGATAAGGTCAGTTCCGTTGAGAGTAGTTTCTGCTTTCTTGCTGTGTTTATTTGTTTGTTCTTTCTTCATTGTTTATCTTGCTGGTCGTCTGCTTGATTTGTATTATTTAGTTGTTCGTTGTTTTTTATATTTGTTTATTATGTTGGGTTTTTCTTTGTTCACAGGTTGTCGGCTTTCTGGTCCGCTGTTCTTCTGGTTATTCTTCATGTACTCATTTATTGGTATGTTCTATTCATTGATTGTCTGGTTCCGTGTTGCGTATTTCTATGTCTATTTGTTATCTCTTTCCACACGTTTTTTGTTTTTTATGAGATCAGCCTCTTGCCATTTTTGTTTTATATTGATGAGGACATCCCTAGTTCTTTACCATCTTCTCCTATTGATGATGTTGCTGTACAAGACAAAGCTAATGAAGTGAGGATTGGACCAATGACAAGAGCTCGAACCAAGTTACTTGAGCAACAGGTGAACTCACTCTTAGTTGAATATGATGTTTGTGTTAATGAGAATTTTATACTGCCTAAGTCTATGCATTTATGTATGATCAGGTTTGTTAATAACACAAGCATTGGAGGAGGAGACGAGCTACAGCAAGGAGAAGGACATCCACTGATTTCCAATATCAGCAAGCGCGCGAGGGAGGAGAGGGAGGCCGGCGCACCAGGGCAATGAAGGAAATCGCACGTTTGCACGTCAGGGGGATCAAGTGGTGCACTAGGACATAATGAAGATGATATTAGTCTAAGGTGCAACGCAAGAGGCCTGCGTGCCATGTTTAGGCCGAACCCGCCATGGGTCGGTTTGTATCAGTCTGAGTCGAACCAGGTTTGGGTTCAAGTCCGAATTGAGTCCTAGTTTCGGCCAGCCCCTTTAAATAGCCAAGGGCTGCGCCATAGAGAGTTAGACCACGTTTAAAGATAAACCCTAGATCGAATTGCTTGAAGCTTTCATCTATATTCGAGTTCCTATGTGTTGCGCTTAGGAATTCAACCTCTCCACTGTGTTGCGCTCTGGAGATTATTGTTACCGAAGTTGAGTGCGATATGTCGTTCCACTGGGAATTGGGAGATTGCAGAACCGCTCGTGGTCGGCGGCTACGTTGCGCAAGCGTGTGGTGTTGCGAATATCCATTGGGTTGAAGAGCTGTTGCATTGGCAACAGGGGAGCAGCCGGAGTGTCATGGTGGTATCACGACAGATGCCATAGGATGGCTAAAGTGTGGGGCCGATGGACGCTGGAGGATCCGGGAGAGGGCTAGCGCGCTAAGAAGCACACACGAAGAACACACAAGCACAAGCACAAGCACACACAGGATCTACCCAGGTTCGGGGCCCTCGTGAGGAGGTAACACCCCTACTCCTGCCTATCTCTCTCTGAATATCTCGGTATCACACGTACAAAGCTGCTCCTCGAGCTGTATGATCCCAGCAATGGGGATAAACTCAAGGAAGAAGATGAAGCTATGGGGGGGGGGGGGGGGAATGTGTCTCAAGGTATCGTCCCTCACGCAGGAGGGGGTGAGGGCATATATATGGGCTAAACCGAGTTACCGGCATACCCCTCCACTTGCAACGGTCACTTCTCCGTACCGGCACTGTAGACGCGCACGCCTGCACGTCATGATTGTCTCTGCACAGTGGACAGGACGTGGCTTGCCCATGTCCTGTCCCATATCTCTGCTCCAAAGTACGCCCGAGGTCAGCGTGTACTTCCCCTGCTCCTTGGTCAGCAGAGTAAGCCCAATCACCTCAGACGTGTGCCGTACCGCACGCCGCGCTCCCGTGCCAGACGGGATGGGACAGGAGCATTGACTTCCGTCCGACATAAGGATAACCCGGCATGGATATGCCGGATTCCCCTTCCTGAATAACCTGCCCTGCACATAAGAAAACACACAAGTTACCGACATACACATGTCGGTTATGATGTCTCGGATCCTTATCTCGGATCCCTTATCTCGGTCGACCTATGCCGGTTGGCATCAGCACGGCACCTTGGTCCCTTCAGGCCCGGGTTATCTCGGTAAGCCTATGTCGGTTTGCACCTGCACCACACTCTGAAGCCCAGGTATGCCGGTTTTACTGTAACTTGGCCCACACTGAGCATAGCTTTTACCACATCATGACCCTACCCGGGGGTAGCCCCCCGACATTAGTCCCCGAAGCTGGTGCGGGCCTGCAGCCTTGGATGAAAGGCCACAACAGGTTTAATCAACCGAAACAACCATAACAAGCATCCGACATTACCATGTCGGTTCAACCGTAAAGCCACTAATAAACTCTCCAACTGATTCCGACATTTGCCCCTATGTCGGTTTCTCCGACACAAGAATTCCGCTGACAGGGCAAGTCAAGCTTTCACGACCAACTCAACTTAACCCATCCATCCGACATTCACATGCCGGTACACCTCCAGTATCCAGATAGAAATCTCCAACTGTTTCGCCATACGCCCTTATGTCGGTTGCTCCAACACAAGGCAACTGTTTTATGCTGATCAAACATCCGACATTCTCATGCCGATTCGTCTCAAGCTATAAGGACCAAATTTCCCGCAACCTCCGAGATCTGCCCTTGTGCCGGTCTCTCCGACACAAGAAGATTCGCACAATCTCTCAAAGATCTCTCCACACCACGTGGCAGAGAGACGCTGCGCGCTGCCTCGGTTCCTGCGCGCGGACAGACATGTCTCTGCACGCACGCCGCATACGTCATGAGCTGTCATGTCTCAAAAGCACTCGAGTGCGTTTGACCGTGGGGCGCCTCCTTGATTCCTGCGCCAGTAACCGCACGCGATCACGCCGCGGGCCGTTACCACCTTGTGGCCCACGATGCGGCTGATCGTGCGGCCGCAAACATCGCAACCGCGCAGATCGTGCGCGGTTAATCCGCGCGCCCGTTACGGTAACCGCACGCGGTAAATACGGAAACCGCACACCTCACCTCCATAAATAGGGGAGCGGGGCGATCCAAACCATCCTCTTCACCGCTCTCTTCTCCTTTCTCTCTCTCCCGCAACACCGCCGCCGCCGCGCAGTGAGCTCTGCCACCGCCCGACGCCGGATCTCGCGAGCCACCGTCCACCGGAGCACCTCGCGCCGCCACCGGACACGCACAACTCCGGCACGCCCCGCGCTTCTTCGCCTCGCATCCTCGTCGCAATCTCCGGTAAGTTCCACGCCCTTAGCATTGCCGATGAACGTGTTCATCCCCTCCGATGAACATGTTCCTCTTCTCCGATGGATTTGTTCATCTTCCTCCTCTTCTCCGCAGAAACTCTCACATTCAATGCATAGATGCTATTGAACTTAGTTGCTTAGATCCCCTCTAGATCTTCTCCATCGCGCCTCTTGATAACCTTGCAATAGTTTCTCCGTGGATCTTCCTAAGTTTCAACTCACGTGTTCCTGTATTTACCTTCTATTTATCTTCCCCGTAGATCTTTCCGCCAAACACTTAGCCACAGAATTGTGTTTCCCGCCACTTATGCACTTTCCTCTGTTGCCCAAATATTCCGAGATACTTATCTCGGTTCCTCTGTTGCCTAAATACTCCGAGATACTTATCTCGGTTCAACCTATGCCTTTTTGCAGATCCCTTCCGAGATGTCATCCAGCAATACCCCGGAGCCTGCCGAGGATATCGTTGAGGAGGGAGAGCGCGCCGGGTGGGAAGGTTCCGACGTAACCCAGGCCGAGATAGACTGGCTAGTCCGGACCAAACGCATTCCGGCACAAGTGATATGCCGGGTTCCCGGTTCAGAGGCCGAGCCGAAGCTGAAAACCGGCGAGCGCGTGGTGTTCGTCGCGCACTTCGAGCGCGGCTTTGGACTCCTGGCGAGCGAGTTCTTCCGATCCTTCTTGGATCGATTCCGGCTTAACCCTCACCACCTTCCAGCCAATGCCATTACCACGCTTTCTGCGTGTGTTTCTTTCTCCGAGGGATACCTCGGACTCTGGCCCACTGTTGAGCTCTGTGCCAAGTACTTCCAACTCCGGAAGCAAAGTGTCCCGGATCCGGAGAACAAGAACTTCCCCAAGGAGATGACCCCGTGCGGAGCTGCTACCATCATACCTCGGAGGGGTTCCATCTTACCTCGGATTCAAGGGCTGGAGTCATGCCGGAAATGGCAGCGCACTTTCTTCTACGTGAAGAACCCGGACAGCCCAGACAACGCCGACTTTCTGAACCTGCCGCTATTCGACATCGCCACCCCCACTGAACAGTTTAACTGGTCCCTCAACCCGAGGGACCTGAACTCGAAATCAACCAGATTCACAAGGTCGTCGAGGATCTTGTGGGGGCAGGCTTAACAAGCGATGATCTCCTGAGGACCTTCGTCAGCCGCCGAGTTTCCCCCCTTCAAGACCGAGTTCACAAGATCTGCCACATGAGTGGCCAGTATGATCCAACTCGGATCAGCACCCACGAGCTGAACAAAGCCGAGATCAGAAGACGTGTCAAGGCAATTGCCCGCACGCTGATGACCGAGGAATGGGAATGGGGTCTGGAACCTCATAACAGAACTCGGCTTCCGGAGCAAGTAAGTAACCTTGCAACTCGCACCGACATACTTTTTTCTACCGAGGTAACTCTTATGCCGGCCCCATAATCCGCTCATAAAGTAACTCGGTTTTACTGCTTCTGGCTTGCAGAGGTTTACCCGGCAAAAGACTGATGATGGAGAGGATCCCTCCACCAAATGGGGCCAAGACATCCCTGCCCCGGACATCGCCAAGGTAGAAGACCCGGATGATGAGGATCAACTGCCAATACCGAGAGCTGGCGCCCCTACCTCGGGTAAGCCTCGTGCCCGAGCCTCAATCCGAGATTGGTCGGATGATGATGATTGCGAAATGCTAGAGGTAATTGACGCTCGTCCCATCGCATATGCTCACCCAGCCTCGGCATCAACTAACCCGGGAGGCTCTACCCCGAGTGCACGCCCTGCTACCTCGGGCAAACAAGTGGCATCTCGCAAGCGCGCAGAGACCGGTACCTCCACATCCTCGGATCCAGCTGCACCGCCGGCGAAGCGACAGAAGAAAGGAGCGGTTAAGTCGAAGAAGGGCAAGAAGACACCGCCAGTTACCCAAGGGTAAGATATTCTTTGCCGACACAAGCTTACTTCCTTTTTTCTTCTGCCGGGATAATCTTTCCCCGACATAACACTTTTTCTTGTTCGATGCAGTGCGCCCCTTGAAGTCGACCAGAGTGCCTCTTCTATGCGCTCGCCCCTTCGAGTACAGCCGAACCTCGGCCACGGGACTCCGGGGCACCCGCCACCTCATCTGTCATTCCCGAGGTTGTGGTCCTCGACCAAGATGATGGCTCTGCTGCCCCCACCGTGGAAACCGACATTCCGCGGGCCGACACTTCGGTGATCTCGGGCGCACAGCCACCATCGCCACAACAACAGCCGCAACAACAACAACCACAACAACAACAGCAGCAGCAGCAGCAACAGGAACATCAACAACAGCAACAGCAACAAGGACAGCAGCAACCTCAACAGCAGCAGCAGCAACCAAAGCAGCCGCCCCGGCCAAAGTCCACCACCAAGTCCACCAGCAAGTCCACCGAGTTAGCAACTCGGAAAGCTATTCCACTAGCCAAGCCGGCACAGAGCCAAGCAGCCACCGGGAAACAGCTTGTCAACCCGGAGAGACAAGTGGTGTTGACTCCAACCACTACCCCGGAGCACCAAGCTCTCACCACCTCTGTCTCCCGAGTTACCAGCAGCAGCTGGGTTTTACCCCAGCTCCAAACTCAAAGTGGACACAGCTTAGGCTCGGAGAAGCAGTACCACATGGACTGGAATGATGCCGACACAAGCGAGGTCTCCTCCGCGAACCCGGTCACTCCACATCCAGCTGGTCCCAGTGCGCTTGCTCAGGCCATGCACAATTTGCAACTCTCGACCCTTCGAGCCAGCAAGTTTGCCGAGGTATTTTTTTCCTCAGCCAGACTTTTATTTCCTTTGCCATAGATGATAAACATACACGATCCCCAGTCCCCGAGATTCGGGTTGAGTGACATGCGCTTGCCCGAGTAAAGATCACTCGGCGCGAATCTTCACAAAATTTTCATCATTAGACTCAAAAAATCCGACACTCAGGATCTTCAAAAAACCCGACATTTAGGATCTTCAGAAAATCCGACATTTAGGATCTTCAAAAAATCCGACATCCAGTCCCCGAGATTCTTGTCGAGTTTTACTCGGCCTGAATCTTCAAAAAATCCGACACTTAGCTTTACTCGGCATGAATCTTCCACAAATCATACTAATTCTTTGCTCTTTTCAGGATTGCACCAACGCTCGGACCACAGTGTTTCGAAAGTTGCTTCTGGACCACAACAAGCTCAAGAGGTCCCACAAGCAACTTCAGGAGACGCTGAAGAACAAGGAAATCGCGCACGCTACTGCCCTCCAGAAGGAACGACAAGAAGTGTCTCGGCTCCAGGAGGAACTTGCCCGGGTCCAGGGCGAGAAAACCGGCATTGAGCAGGCCCTGATGCAAAAGGAGGAAGCTGCTCAAAAGCACAAGGAAACGCTCTAGGCAACCGAGGCTCGCGCTACCTCAGCTCAAGGAGAACTGGATGCCCTCAAGGCAAAATCCGACATCTGGCTCCGCGAGCTCACCCGGCTGAACAAGGAGATGGACAGTAAGTCTCTTTATCCTTTCTTTTTGTTTTCATTGCTTGTACCGACATTTAAGATATGCCGGTATATAACTCAATTCGGTGATAGCTTTTCTATCTTCAGATCACTTCGCCCACTCCAAGGCTGCTGCACTCAACACTGTTCGCAAAGCACGAGCAAAGAGAGCCGAGGCTGGCCCAATCCCGGAGGAATGGGATATTGAAGATTACCTGACTGCTCTGAATGCTCGCATCTCTCCTCTGAAAGCCATTGGCCTTGACCTTCTTGATGCTGGTATCAAAGTTTACCGAGCCTTATGGCCAGGATCCCAGACTCCGGCTACAATCGAAGAATTGTCCAAGTGTCTGTCGGGGGCCGAGGCCAGGGTCCGAGAGTGGAGATCCTCAGCAGCTCGTGCCGGAGCTGATCAAGTACTGACCTTTGTGCTCTCCTGGTATGAGTCCATGAACCTCAACGCCGTGCGCCCCCTGCGACAAGGCTCCAAATGGACCTCCGATCCGACACTGATAGAGAGCCGCAAAGATGCAGCCAAATTCATGGCCAGCTATGCTCCCACCTGACACTTCATTCTGGGTCCCGCCTACTCGGATGACGAAGAAGATGACCAGGATGATGACATCGATGAGGAGATCGAGGCCGAAGCTCCCGACGTTGCCACAGCCGGAGCGACCGAGACTGCTACTGCCGGAGCAACCGAGACTTCTGAGAAGCCGGCAACCGAGACTTCTGAGAAGCCGGTATCCGACACTGCTGGTGCCTCGGCAGCCACTCCAACGCCCGAGGTTGCTCCAACAACCGAAGCTTCTTCTGCCGCCGAGACTGCTCCCGAGCCTCGCACCGCTCCAACTGCTCCGAGCTCCTCCGAGGCAGCTGCCTAAGCTTATCAAACGTTGAACCATTAAATCCCCGGAATGCCGGGTGCAGATGTAAATATACTTTTAAGTATCTCGCAGTGCTACTTTTATCCGTGCTACTTTATCATATTAGTTTCAACAAGACAAGCTTAATGCCGGATCACTTTGCACCAAGTCCCCGAGTTTACTTTCTTGTTTACTATACTTAGTAATCTTTGCTCTTGTCTACCATTTAGGCGTTCGACAGTCGAGTCACAAGATCAATCATTATAGCACACAGTACTTGTAAATTTTGAGGTAAGGTTTAGAGTCATCCGATACAAGGAAAAGGAGCGAAAAAACCGGGTTAGTAAACGACATATGTCGGATCTTTTTAGGAACGACTCCCCGAGTCCATTTTCATGTTTACCATATACCATAACCTCTGCTCTTGACTGCCATTTCGGCGTTCGTCAGTCGAGTCACAAGATCACAACAAAATAGCATACATTACTTGAACTTTGAAACGAGGTCTCAAAATCATCCGACATATAAACAACACAGAAAAAACCGAGATAAAACACAAGCATATGGACAAAGGCTGTCCCCGAGTTTCTTATCGGAGTGCCGGCATTTTATTCAAAGGAAAACCGAGATACATACACTGCGCCCTTATGAGTAAAAGGGGCGGAGTAGAGCTACATTCCAGGGTCTTTTGGTCTCCTCTCCGGATTTGTCCATCACATTTTTCCTCGGTGCCTGTGCATCTATAAGATAGTATGAATCATTGTGCAGAGCCTTGCTCACAATGAATGGTCCCTCCCACGGAGGTGACAACTTGTGTCGGCCTGCTTTGCGTTGCACTAGCCTCAACACCAAATCCCCCTCTCGGAACACCCGAGGGCTGATCTTCCGGCTATGATAGCGTCGGAGATTTTGCTGATATATAGCTGACCGAGATAAGGTCAGTTCTCGTGCTTCTTCGAGCAAATCAACATCATTTTCCCGAGCTTCTTTTGCCTCGGTTTCAGTGTACAGCGCCACTCTTGGCGAGTCATATTCCATGTCGGTCGGCAGGACCGCTTCTGCTCCATAGACCCCAAAAAATGGCGTATAGCCAGTTGAACGATTTGGTGTGGTCCTTAGACCCCACAACACTGCTGGTATCTCCTCTATCCAACATCCCGGAGTTCGCAACAGTGGTTCAATCAACCGGGCTTTGATACCGGCCAACACCAATGCATTTGCTCTTTCCACTTGCCCATTTGCCTCAGGGTGTGCCACCGAGGCTATGTCCAACCGAATTCTCTTATCCGCACAGAACCGAGCAAACTCTCCCACAGCAAAGTTTGTGCCATTATCCGAGATAATGCTATGGGGGTAACCATATCTCAAAATGATGTCCTTCAAAAAGGTCACCGATGTGTGACCATCACACTTCCGGATTGGCTTTACTTCGATCCACTTGGTGAACTTGTCCACCATCACCAGCATATGAGTCATGTTACCTCGGGCTGGCCTGAACTCTCCCACCATATCCAGGCACCAAACTGCAAAGGGCCAAGTGAATGGAATTGTCTTGAGTGCCGAGGCTGGCAGGTGGATCTTTTTAGCAAACCTCTGACATCCCTCACACTTTCTGACGATATCTTCTGCCTGGTTCAAAGCACTGGGCCAATAAAACCCATGCCGGGATACCTTAGCCACCAAGGCTCTTGATGAAGCATGATGACCACACTCTCCCTGATGAATTTCCAGGAGCATCTCTTGCCCTTCCTGCGGCTCGACACAGCGCTGCGGTACCTCGGTCACACTTCTCTTGTATAACTCGTGGTTGATGATGGTGCATGCCTTGGATCTTCTTTGCACTTGCCTAGCTTCAACTTCATTACTTGGCACAGGGCGCACAGGAAAGATCAGATCATCCACCTCCATGAGATCAACCGACATTACTTCTTCCGAGATAGAGTAACCAGTCCCCGGGTTCTGCCAAGCAGTCCCCGGGTTCTCCCAAATGCATCCGACATCGACGTCCATGGGAACAACACCAGACTCCGGTTTCGCCGGGATAAAAATTGACTTGGACTCCGGCGACGGTTTGATTGAGGGCTTCCTCAGATGCTCCAAGGCTATGCCGGGTGGAATTGGATCCCGGGATGAACCTAGCTTGGACAGTACATCGGCGGCGTCATTTTCAGCCCGAGGTATATGCGTGAGCTCGCAACCTTCAAAGAACCCCGAGATCTTCTGGACATGAAACCGATACAACGCCATGTTGGCGTCTAAAGCATCCCAATTTCCCGAGACTTGCTGCACCACCAAATCCGAGTCTCCGAAACATTCTATCCGGCGAATACCAATTTCTTTGGCCACATTTAGCCCATGAACAAGTGCCTCATACTCGGCCACATTGTTAGACGCCGCAAAATGAATCTGCAACACATATCTCAGCTGATCATGCTTTGGCGAGGTAAGGACTACCCCGGCGCCTAAACCAATTTTTGTCCTGGAACCATCAAAGTGCATTCACCAATAATTGGGGTCAGGCAATGGTGGCTCATATTGCATTTCAGCCCAATCTACCAAGAAATCTGGCAGTGCCTGAGATTTAATGGCATCTCTTCTTTCATAGTGAGGTGTGTAAGGGGACACCTCGATAGCCCACTTGGCTACTCGGCCAGTTGCATCTTTACACCCAATGATCTCCGAGATAGGAGCCTCACATACCACAGTGATTGAATACTCTTGAAAGTAATGTTTCAATTTCTTAGCAGCCAGATAGACACCATATGTCATCTTCTGGTAGTGAGGGTAGTTCTGCTTGGACAACGAGATCACCTCGCTCAGGTAATACACTGGCCTCTGCACAGTTTTGCCATCTTCTTCTCGTTCCACTACCAATACGACACTCACAACCGGTTTGTGGCTGCAACGTAGAGCAACATCGGTTCTTTGGGTAATGGTGAGGCTAGTATCGGCGCAGTTGCCAACATCTTTTTTAACTCGGTGAACGCCGCATCTGCTTGCGGGGTCCACACGAAGTGGTTGTTTTCTTCATGAGTTGATACAAAGGCAATGCCTTTTCTCCAAACCTGCTAACAAACCGACTTAAGGATGCCAAACATCCGGTAAATTTCTGCACGTTTTTAAGACATGTTGGTAACCTCATGCTTTCAATAGCACGGATTTTTGTCGGGTTCACCTCGATACCTCGGCTGGACACGAGGAAACCGAGTAACTTGCCTACCGGCACACCGAAGGTACCTTTGTCCAGGTTAAGCTTTATCCGGAATTTCCTTAGATTCTCAAATGTTTCTCGGAGATCATCAATCAGAGTGGATTTTTCCTTAGACTTGATGACAATGTCATCGACATACACCTGCACATTTTTTGCTATTTGATCATGCAAGCATTTTTGCATACATCTCTGGTAAGTGGCACCAGCATTTCTCAAACCAAAGGTCATGACACGATGGCAATAAGCCCCATACGGGGTGATAAAAGCAGTTTTCATTTGATCAGCAGGGTTCCGTGGAAACCAGAATACGCATCTACAAAGGATAACAGCTCACACCCGGCTGTGGAATCGATCACTTGATCAATCCGAGGCAGCGGGAATGGATCCTTAGGACATGCCTTGTTCAAGTTTGTGTAATCAATACACATACGCCACACAATGGCCACGTTCTGGTCATCTTTTTTCTTTTCCACGAGGACCGGGTTAGACAACCAGTCCGGGTGCAGCACTTCCATGATGAAACCAGATGCGAGTAATCTGGCCAGTTCATCACCTATCACCTTTCTCCTCTCATCCGAGAGACGTCGCATAGGTTGCTTCACCGGTTTCATATCCGGTCTGACGAACAAAGAGTGCTCAGCCAACTCCCTCGGAACACCTGGCAGGTCCTGATTTGACCATGCAAAGATATCCGGTTCTCATGGAGGAAGTGACTGAGCTCGCCTTCCTATTTCTCAGTTAACCCGGTACCAATGATGACGTTGTGGTCCGGACATGCCGGGTCAACATTGATCTTCTTGGTCTCTTTGGGCACCTCGAAAGTTGCATTCTGCTCCGGGTTAGTCATACCTGGCATGCCGAGTTGTGCAGACTGAGCCAATGCCACCACTTCATGGATCTTCTTCTTCTCTGCAGCGATAATCAGTGACTCGGCTAGGCACGATCCAGCCGAGGCACACTCCAGTGCACGCTTGTAATCACCCGAGATAGTGATGATGCCATTAGGACCCGGCATTTTCATCTTGAGGTAACCCACATGGGTGGATATCATGAACTTGGACAATGCAGGCCTACCGAGTAAAGCATGGTATGGACTTTCGAGGTCCACTACCTCAAACTGGATACTCTCAGTTCGGCAATTGTCCTTGGTGCCGAATAACACATCAACCCAAATCTTGCCCATAGGTGCACATCAAACCCCCGGCACTATGCCGTGGAAGGTCGTGCTACTCGGCTGCAACATGTTTGCCGAGATACCCATCTTCACCATGGTGTCTCGGTACATGATATTGATAGCACTCCCATTATCAATGAGAACTCGGGTGAACCGAATATTGAGCGTGGGTCCGAAGAATGTCGGATCCACTACCAATGCATAACCTCCCGGAGTTGGCATAACTCGGGGATGATCCCTTCTGCTCCAAATGATCTCTTGCTCAGATCAATGCAAATACTTCGGTATGGCCGGCATAACTACGTTCGCCTCCAGTGCACGCCGATGCAAGCTCTTCTTGTCAGTTGGCTCGGTCACAAAGACCACATAGCTCTGATGAGCTTCTCTGTAATCTCCCTGGGGATACTCTCCCTGCCTGCTGGGACCCGTGTTGTTGTTGTTCCCTCCGACATTCACCTGATTCACAGGTTTCGGATCTGCTTGCCTCGAAACTGGTGGAATCACCGGGATAGCATTTGCTCCAGTAAGTGGCAAGTTTTGCCTCGGCGGAATTCTCTGAGGTGCCCCCGCCTGATTTCCTCCGGCTCTGGCTCCTTCGCCCCTTGTGCGCTGATACCAGCTGCACTGCCAAGTTGTATGGTTCGCAGGCCTGCGTATGTCTTGGGTGTGGAAACTGCAGGGCCCATCCAACATAGCCTCATAAGTTAAGGATGGCTTCTGGTCACCCCATGGCCTCTTCCCCTCTTGATTCTGGCCCCATGCTGGGCCATTGAACTTCGGACGCTGGCTATTACCGGCATCTGGCTGGTCTTGATTTACAGCTGCAACCTGGTTCGAGCCATACCGGTAATCCGGTTCTCTCCTCTTGTTACCGAAGTCCTGGCGATCGTTCTGCCTGACTGGCCCAGGTCTGTTATTCACCGGGTATCTTCTACTCGGCTCTCCCGAGTTCGGCAAAGGTTGCATCGGATCACCCAGTGCATAGCTATCCGCAATCCGGATTGTCTCGGCCAGAGTGGCCGGCATTTCCCTCTGTAACTTCTGCCAGAGCATGGAGCCGTGTCGGCACCCCTGGGCAAACCAAGATATGGCCTGTGCCTCTACAACTCCTTCATAGGAATTGCGAATAGTACTCCACCGGGTTAAGTAATCCCGGTCAGTTTCATTATCCCTCTGCTTGCACATCGCAAGCTGCTGAGGACGATTCGGTCTCTTGTATGTGCTGGAGAAGTTGCTAACAAATGCTTCTTCGAAGTCCAGCCAGCAATCAACGCTGCCCTCTCGCAGGTTGTTCAGCCAAATCCGGGCTGGCCCCTCCAACATCTGCGGGATATACTGTCGTGGGTTTGTCACGTCAGGTGTCATAGATGACTTCATAGGTGTGGGATTATGCGAGTCAAGCATCTCCGAGCTTGGGATCGCAGGAACAAAGATCAACACAGATTTACCCAGGTTCGGCCCCCTCAATGTGAGGTAAAAGACCTACTTCCTGCCTACCCTAGATTGGTATTGATATGATAATCGAGGTGTTACAATGGAGGCGATCCGATCTGGTACTCGCCGTATGAGCTAGGGTTTGGGGCTTGATAGCTTGACCCGCTCTAAGTCCTGCGAGTCCTCTTTATATACACAGAGGCTCGCTAGGTTACAAAAGGAAACTTCCCCCATAAGGAATACATCCACAGAGGCCTACTCGGAGACTACTTGGTCTTCACGTCCTCCGGGATATGTCTTCTAGATCTTTCTCCTTATGGCGGTTCAATATTGGGCTTGCTCCCAAGTGGGCCTTCGTCCGTGCGAGTAAGTTAAGTCGCACTGGGCCGCGGGTTAATCCAGAAAGTATTCCCCCGACATTAGCCCCCAAGTTTAGCTTGGATTTCGAGTGAAGGCTCCTTCGTCTTAACAAACCCCTGAGCCGCGCAGTGAATTATCCCAGCTGAACTCCAATTTTCTTATTTCCAATCTGCGGCTTATAACTCTTCTTGGCGGCTCAAGAACGCGACTTATCCTGTCTTGACGGTTGATTTTCAGATCTAAACGTCTTCCGCGTCTGGGTTATTTATCTTGGCTCATCGTTTTCCCAGCGTTCTGCATCAAGTCCTGCATTACGCATCCGCTACTCCTTTCCGCCGCCTCCAATCTCGCTTCTCGTACTCACAATCCTTCGGTGGATATCTCCATCGATCTGAGAAAAATGTCTCGCCGCAAGTGCAACTGGGAAGGCTCGTGGGTCGACGAAGATTTCCTGGAATCCCTATCTGCACGGGGCCTTCTTCCGCCAAAAGATCAATGCGAATGGCGGGCGGCCGGTGAGGAGGTAATCCCCAATCCTCAACCAGGAGAAGTAGTGATTTTTGCGGAGCATGTTGAGCGCGGGTTCAAGCCCCCGGGCTCTCTCTTCTTCCGCTCCTTGATGCAGCGGTTAGGTCTCCGCTTCCATGATATTGGCCCTAATTCGATGTTGCAAGTGAGCAACTTCCACGTCCTCTGCGAAGATTATCTGGGTATCCCGCCTTCAATAGATTTCTGGCTTGCTCTTTTCAATTGCAATAGTCAAAGGGAAACCACAGATGGTCCTTTTCTCCAATGCGGCGCCATTTCCTTCCAACGCCGTAGGGGTAGTATCTTCCCAAAACTAACTCTTGCCAAGAAAATCAAGGAGTGGCAAAGGACATTCTTCTATTGTAAAAACACTTCTCCTGAGGGTGAAATTCCTCTTCCTCTTTGGTCTCCTCTTCCCTTCGAGGCTACCGATGCTCTGTCTTCCAAACCTGATCCTTCTTCGTTGCCCTTTATCGAATCCCTTCTAGACAAGGTGAGAGCGCTGACACTCCATGGTCTCACTGGATTAGATCTCATATCTTGCTGGACTAAATGGCGAGTTCAGCCTGTGAGTCGCCGCTCGCGGCTTATGATGGATTTCACTTGTCATGCAAATGACGTCGATCGCACTTGCCCTGAAGATTGGGACAAAGGGGAGTGGATAAATTTCATTCGCCGAGTGACGGACGAGGATATTGACTCGTATGACAACGTCGGACTTGCTCCCTTCTGGGCTGAGCACAAGCCTTTTGTGGTAATGTTTACTTGTCACTTGTTTCCTCGAAAATTCCTTTCCCAAAATTGATTATTTCTGACCTGAGCTCCTTTTCAGATCGATCCCTATTTCTGGGTTCTTCCTTCAGAGGACGTCGACTTGAACCAAGGAACCGCGGCTGAGTCGTCAAGGCAAGCCGCAGCCTTTGGCGAAGATACAGTTATGCACGAGGGTAGTGCTTCTGAAGAGGAACAACAAATGGCCGACGCTCTTTTGTCCTCGACTCCAAATACACCTTTCCTGGAACTTCCTGAGGTGCCTCGCAGGTCCTCGAAACGTATTTTATGCCAGAGCTCAGAAGACCCCGCGCAGCCTGAGAAACGTCGCAAAGCCTTGGCTTACTGCAGAAACAAGAGCTGCCAAATCTTTAAAACTCGCTGATCCCAACAAGGCTACTTTTTCTTCCGAGGCTGTTGCAAAGGATTGCTTCTCAATAAGCTCGGGTAATTGTTTGCGACTCTTCTCCTTTTCTTTTTGTTTTACGTATTTCTGGCAAGGAATTGCTGATCACTACTTCTTTTCATACTCTGTAGGTTCAGATTTGCAAGGTTTATCTTCTCCTTCTCTGGTTGCCTGATGAAGAGTATCCGTGTCGCCTCTGGGTATGGTTCGCCTTCTTTTCAATGTTGCGGCTCTGCTAGGTCAGCTTATTAACCCATCAATGTTTTGCAGGGCTATGTCTGAAGAGGCTACCAAGTCTAATTCCCATCCCACTTCTTCTCAGCAAGCTATGAGCGAGGATGATGCTGCTGATGAAAACGTGGGAAACAGTAATGGTGCGACTCAACCAAGGCCCTCCCTGGAGGAAGGTATTGCAGACGCGGCTCCTGCCGCGACTCCAGTCGCAGCTCCATCCACAACTCCTGCTGCTGGTAGGGTATCTACTGAAAATAGAATTCCAGCTCCAGGAAATAGTTCTAAGTCAATCGCAGATGCCATAATTTCTGCTGGAGACAAGCATGCTGCTCTGCTGCGCGGCTTAGTTGAGCAATTTTCTTCAAGTCGCCAGGTACATATACCGTAGCCCCCAAGGATCAAAACCTTGTGTCATCGCACGGGGTGTTGATTCTTTTCCTGGCTTCAAATCTCGAGCCCCCAAATTCCTGGATAATTTACCTATGCGTTTTGCTCTGTTTGTTTTCAGCGTGAACTGTCCTTGCTTGATGCTTCTGGCTCAATAAAGGGTAAAGGCATTTCCATAGACCATCCTGAAATGATGCAGTCTCGCCTGGAGCAGCATAATGAGGTCATTAGGGACCAAGATCAGGAAATAAAATCTCTCAAAGGTCAACTCGACTCCTGCGAAGAGCAATTTAAAGAACTTGAAGCTGATATGCAGCAGCGACTCATGGAGAAAGACGAGGTCATTAGATCTTTGCGAGAAGGGCTGACTCTTAAATCTGAATTGATTGATCGCCTGAAGGGAGACCACGCAAAGGAACTCGCCGCGCGAGATGAAAAATATAACTCGCTGCTCAAAGCCTTTGAGGGTTTTGGCTCCATGGTCAAATCAGCCGTCCTGCAGCTTGCTGGTTGGTCTTTTATTCCTTTAATCATACATATTTTGGGTAACCAACGTTAGTCTCTGACTTGTTTCTTGCCTTTTCTTTCTTTGACATAGGACCTGAGGCCCCAGTGTCCCGCTCCAATTTGAAGGATCAACTGGTATATCTGTCTGACTCAGCCAGCGCTTCTTAAAGGTTACCAAGGAAGTTATGACGGTAATCTCTCCTGCGACTGATGGCCCAACATCTTGCGAGTATTGGATAAATAAACTGCTCAAGGCTCCACATTATGTCTCTGATTGGAAACGATCCTCTGCTCGCGCCGGAGCCGCGCATGTCTTGACATTGCTTCGAGCATATTATCCAGAGATAGATGTTGGCAAGGTTGCTCGCCACGGCCTGGCGATGAGCGCAGATGATACTGAACTGCCAATAAGCGAGTACTTCGATATCTGGAAAGGGATGCGCGGGTATGCCACAAAATTTGTTGATAACTTAGACTTGGGCACTTATCTGATAAATTCAATCTTGATGGGAGCAAGGTGTCAAAGGAAAAGTCCTCAGGAGCTGAGTCATCTCGGGCTGCCACTCCAGCAACAGTATCTGGTGGCCCTTCTGCTCGTCTGGCGGCGCCCTGATTATTAGGACACCTGCGACTGCAACTGCGAGACAAGCCGCGCCAATTCCCACTCCTGTTGCTCGGAAGAGGAAAAATAAATAATGTGGGACATGCCCGTTAGTCTGTAAGATATTCATGTATTATAAACAGTATTTTTGTGACCTATAAGCAGGTTCTTTTCTTGATAATTCCATTAAGTAGACGCTCGCGCGGCTCAGTATTTCCTAGGAACATGTGTGTTCAGGGTCGAGAGCGGCCATGATAGGCAATCAAGCTCGATTGACGCCACACCCCAGTACTTTGGTCGCATAATGCAAGACGCTTCTAGCTTAAGGATTGCCACTAGTTTGGCAAAATTTGAGGTGCGATTGGTACTCGCGATGCTCGTAAGGAGCCCTCAAGGGTCAGTGATATATGAAATTCAAAAGACTCAGCGACTCAATGATAGTTGAGGCGAAACGACAAACCCTTGAATGTCAAGGGTGCCGGCTTTATTTCATAATCACTCGATGTTTTACAGGGTGTTACAGGATGATGCAGGCCCTTTAATGCGGGTTTTCTATTCCCCGCAGGCCATGCATACTTGATACTCATCGCACTTAGTTGCGAATTAATACTCCTAACGGAGTGGGTTGAACACCTGATTGGTTCAATTTTGAGTCGCTAAAGCGACTCGGGTCGAGCATGATAGCTCCGATGTATGTCTCATGTTGAAGCAGAGAGCAACTTTGTTAGCGATTAGCCGCACTGAGCTGCGACTTATGTTGAGTTGAGTTTGCTTTGTAAGGTCTCACGATAACTGAGCCCCTTTGGCTGGGGTTGTTGATCGAGGCTGGGTCTATGCACATGCGCCATTTCTTGTCTTCTTTTTGTATCAAGGCGACCTCTGGGGCATTATCTTGCTGATGCGCGACTTCTCGGTGGGTATTTACCATCCGGTGGCTGCATCCTGTTGGCCGCTTCCGCGGTACCTCCAACGCGACTCGTTTTGAGCTGCGATCACCGATCTGCGACTGATACCATGTGAAGAGTTGGCGATACAAGCTTCTTCTGCGAGTACTGAGCCTGCGTTCTCGCATTCTAACGCTCTCTGTCTGTCTCCATATATTGTAATAACACCGTTTGGTCCTGGTATCTTTAACTGTAGGTAGACGTAGCAGGGGCGAGCGGTAAATTTGACATAGGCTTCTCTTCCAAAGATCGCATGATATGAGCTTTTGACTGCTACAACCTCAAAGTCTAGGAGCTCTGTGCGGAAGTTCCGCTCTGTTCCAAAGCTAACTTCAAGTGTTATCTTTCCGATTGGTCGCGTAACAGCTCCTGGGATTATCCTTGAATTTCTTTCCTGGATGGTCGCAGCCTTGTCTCGGGTATATTCATTCTTCGGAGCGTGTCTTGATATAGGATGTTTACTCTTCCTCCTCCGTCCATTAGGACCTTACTTAACTTGTATCCCGCGACTTCAGGCGTGACCACAGAGCTGGCTGTCCTGGATCTCTTACTTCTGGGGGGTGATCGCCGCGACTCCAAATAACCGATTGCTCTGTCCAGCGACGATACCTTTCGGCGTTGAAATCTGACCGCTCTTCCGGCTTCCGTCCGTTGTTTGTACTTCCACTGTATGAAACTGTCCTATGTTTCTTCTAGGTAAAACGTCAGGCCCTTGACGAGAGCTAGATTTTCTTGTGCTGCATCGATCCGCTGCGAGCCGTGTCTGGCGTGTCGCCTTCTTTCCACCTCCGGTAATAATGACATTGCGCCTTTGTGTGACCCGCTGGCCTGCCATCTCTCCTGCGATGTAAGTCGCAAGGCACGTCGAAGATCCCCTTGCAGTTATTAGGGAGTAAGGCCTTATCACTCTCTTGCTCCTGTATCTGGGTGTGCGATGTTCAATCTCGCGACTTGTAATTTCCCTGTTGGGTTCTGTGATAAGCCGCCTGCCCCTTTATCTGTCTTTGCGTACTTGTCAGCTACTGCCAAAAGCTGGTCGAAACTATCAATCTTGTGCTCAGCGCGACTTAATTTGTGCACCAACGGCTCAAATCTACAGTTCTTTCTCATAGCTTGTATTGCAGCTTGTACTGTTAAGTTTTTGGCGGAGCCAAGGATCTCCGCGATTCTCTTGATCCAGTCGCCGCTTGATTCGTCCTCTTTTTGAATGCATTGTCTAAGGTTTTTCATATCTTCTGTTTGGAATCTGCGGATGAACTTGTCCTTCAAGTCTTCCCATGTGCTTATTGTTTTGATGGCAGCCTTAACAGCCAATCCCTAGCTTCTCCCTGTATTGCCAAGTGGAAGTATTTCGCACGTACTTCTTGAGTCACGTCAGCCCCTGTTATGCTTGCCTCGTAATCCTCTATCCATAAGGCAGGGTCTTGGTCACTGCGATAGGTGGTGACTCGCTGCGACTCGTCGAAGTTCGGGGGGAAACGAGTGAGCCGTATTTCCTCTCCAAAACATGCTGGTCCTTTCAATAATGAATAGGAGTTTACTGGCGCTGAATCTTCATCTGAATCAGTTTCAATCTGGGATGGCTGAGTCGCTCCGGACGTCCCGACTCGCCTTCTATCTTCTTTTCTTTTTCCAATGATACCTGCAAACCTGCTAGCTGGTTGACCACTTCTTCGACGCTGCACCTTTCTCCTCCCCATGATACCTCGTTTTGCGGCTCATTGGGCGTGACTCCATACATATTTGCTTGTTGTAAAGCAGCGGTTTGTAGTAGGTCGATCGCATAGCGAGCTTCCTTATCAGCTCGTGTCTCCAACCGGTGCTATCTTTGACAATATCCCTATCGCGGCGTGCACGTTGCTCTCTGGGTCGCCGTGGAACTGTGATTTCATCTTTCCTTTGTCCATCTTGATCTGATGTTTTTGCTGCCAACGACGGAGTCGCCACTCTTCTTCTTGGAGTTTCTTGCGCTCAGATGTCGTCTTGGTTCGCACCGCCTGGTGCTTCGGCTGGCAGCGACGGAGTCGTCGACCTTCTTCTTGGAGTTTTTCGCGCTCAGCCGCGAGTCTTTGTGCCTCTTCACAGAGCTCCGTCCTGATAGCTTCAATCTCTTCAATCTTGAGGTCTCCTTCCTGATTTGGTAGAGATCCCCAAACAGGTCTTGACGGGACGGGGATGGGCAATCTTGCCGTAGCTTGTTGTAGCTCCTCCAACACGCGGACCCTGACCGGCCGCAGCTCCTTCACCGATTCGCTTCCTTGAGTCGCGTCCATAGATCTGCGACTGACGGATCCGACGAAAACTTTTACTGATCCGATGGGAACGATGTATCCGAACTCGATGCGATCTGCCTCGGGTCCCCACTCTGAGTCGTCGATGAAGGGGACCCCATTGATGTCTTCAACTTGGCCGATGGCGATGTCCTTGAAGCCTGATTTCGATCCTGCGCGGAACGTGACGCTCTTGACCGCAGGCCCCACGGTGGGCGCCAACTGTCGTGGGTTTGTCACGTCAGGTGTCATAGATGACTTCGTAGGTGTGGGATTATGCGAGTCAAGCATCTCCGAGCTTGGGATCGCAGGAACAAAGATCAACACAGATTTACCCAGGTTCGGCCCCCTCAATGTGAGGTAAAAGACCTACTTCCTGCCTACCCTAGATTGGTATTGATATGATAATCGAGGTGTTACAATGGAGGCGATCCGATCTGGTACTCGCCGTATGAGCTAGGGTTTGGGGCTTGATAGCTTGACCCGCTCTAAGTCCTGCGAGTCCTCTTTATATACACAGAGGCTCGCTAGGTTACAAAAGGAAACTTCCCCCATAAGGAATACATCCACAGAGGCCTACTCGGAGACTACTTGGTCTTCACGTCCTCCGGGATTTGTCTTCTAGATCTTTCTCCTTATGGCGGTTCAATATTGGGCTTGCTCCCAAGTGGGCCTTCGTCCGTGCGAGTAAGTTAAGTCGCATTGGGCCGCGGGTTAATCCAGAAAGTATTCCCCGACATATACCTCACCGCCCATCGGCGGTTTCCTCCCGCAATATGTACTACCGACACATAATCTGTCAACCAATCCTCCGGCTTAGTACTGCCGTCATATGTCTTAGCACCTCGGTTCAACTGAAAGTGCCTCACCGGTGGCTCCCTCATGATCCGAGGTCCAAAACATGCCGGACCAGGTGGACCTTGCTCTTCCAGCATCTCGGACATATAAATCCTGTCCAACTTGTAGCGTGCATCATTTGGTGACAACTGGCGAGTTCCCAACCGGGATCCCAGTGCACCTTCATATCTTGGATACCCGGCTTTCTCCATAGCCGAGTAACCATCATCATAACGGTTAGCCACCTGTTCAACAACTTGCGGCTGCTGGACATGCCTGACATTTTGCTGCTGCTGCTGGGCGAGATTTTGTGTCGGATACCGAGGTGGATAACCTCGGCCAGCCGAGTTAACTACCCCGGCACCTGGACCACCCGGACCGGGATTGCTTCTACCCGGCCGGCACTACCTCGCCCAACTACCTGTTTTCCGGCACAGGCCGGATCATACACCTGTATCTGTTTGCTCTTACTGGAGTTTACACTCCGGTCACGATCTCCACCGACATGCGGTGAAGAAGCTTGCCCCTTAGATCCACTGGCTCCCCTAGCCGAGTGAACAACATCGGACCCCCCTGCAACTGTGTTGACCTTGCGATAGGCCTCATTCTGCGGGTAGCCACAGCTACCAACTCATTAACTCGGTCTTGCTGCCTACGGAGAGCTTCTCCGGATAAGCCTGACAACTCGGCTCTTGCTTCCTCGGCAGCTCTTAGAGTCTTAGCAGGGGAACTATACTTCGGTTTTTTGACCGATAAGTTACTAGGAGTTTTGCTGGAGCTAGATCTACCATCTCTAGCAATCTCGGCATTGAGGTTTTTACCCCTCTTGCGCACATCCTCTACTCGACTAGGGCGAGCAGCTACCGAGGTAAAACCATGTGCTTGGTTATACTCACGGACAGTTATCCCGAATTCTCTCCTCACCTCGGCCATCTCCAGAGCCTCCTGAAGCAAGCTCTGACGCCATGCCTCCAACTCTGCCTCTGATTGGGCAGCATCTGTACCGGCAGCTACCGGCACAGCCAGTTTCTCTATTATCTCCTCGAGATGAGCTGGCCTAGCAGGTACATTGGATGTACCGGCCTGATCTCGGAGGTTTTCCCTCCTTTCCAGTGGCACTTTCGCCGATCTGGTAACCTTGGGGGCAGGATTACCGGCATCTCTTTTGCCGGGTTCTCCTTTACCGGCATCAGCCGTAGTGCCGGTCATCATGACCTCTGCGCAGCTCCCGGGGCGAGCGCTACGCCGGCCGCGAGCCGCACAGATAGCAGGAGGATCCTCAGCCACAAGCACCTGCTCGGGGTACTTGCAGACAACCTCGGTGGCGACGTAGGTCACGAAGGTGCCGAAGCTGATGAGCCAGCCGTTCGTCGGGAACGGCCTGCTGCCGAAGCATCCAGTGTTGTCGCTGATGAAGTTCAGCGCGCCGAGCTTGCAGACGAGCCCGCAAACGACGCGCTCGCCGGAGTCGGTGATGGAGCCCGTCCGGAATGTCACCCCAGCCAGCGCCGCTGCCTGCCCCACGGTGGGCGCCAACTGTCGTGGTGGTATCACGGCAGATGCCATAGGATGGCTAAAGTGTGGGGCCGATGGATGCTGGAGGATCCGGGAGAGGGCTAGCGCGCTAAGAAGCACACACGAAGAACACACAAGCACAAGCACACACAGGATCTACCCAGGTTCGGGGCCCTCGTGAGGAGGTAACACCCCTACTCCTGCCTATCTCTCTCTGAATATCTCGGTATCACACGTACAAAGCTTCTCCTCGAGCTGTATGATCCCAGCAATGGGGATAAACTCAAGGAAGAAGATGAAGCTATGGGGGGGAAATGTGTCTCAAGGTATCGTCCCTCACGCGGGAGGGGGTGAGGGCATATATATGGGCTAAACCGAGTTACCGGCATACCCCTCCACTTGCAACGGTCACTTCTCCGTACCGGCACTGCAGACGCGCACGCCTGCACGTCATGATTGTCTCTGCACAGTGGACAGGATGTGGCTTGCCCATGTCCTATCCCATATCTCTGCTCCAAAGTACGCCCGAGGTCAGCGTGTACTTCCCCTGCTCCTTGGTCAGCAGAGTAAGCCCAATCACCTCATACGTGTGCCGTACCGCACGCCGCGCTCCCGTGCCAGACGGGATGGGACAGGAGCATTGACTTCCGTCCGACATAAGGATAACCCGGCATGGATATGCCGGATTCCCCTTCCTGAATAACCTATCCTGCACATAAGAAAACACACAAGTTACCGACATACACATGTCGGTTATGATGTCTCGGATCCTTATCTCGGATCCTTATCTCGGTCGACCTATGCCGGTTGGCATCAGCACGGCACCTTGGTCCCTTCAGGCCCGGGTTATCTCGGTAAGCCTATGTCGGTTTGCACCTGCACCACACTCTGAAGCCCAGGTATGCCGGTTTTACTGTAACTTGGCCCACACCTGAGCATAGCTTTTACCACATCATGACCCTACCCGGGGGTAGCCCCCGACACGGAGAGTTCGAGAGCATCTCGCGAGTTATCTGCATATTCATCATCCATCCATCATCGGCTCACTGAGAAGATCGGGCAACCCCTTATCATATATTCTTGTTGTTTGGTTTCTTTTGTGGATTTCATAATTGTTTTGTGACTTCTTTTGTCTTTTTTCTTTGTAGGTCGTTGCCATACTCTGGAATACTTCAGACGTGGTGTTTTTTGCTTTCTTTTTGGCTTCGGGTTCCTGTCATTTAAGTGTTGAGTTATTCTGCTTAGTAGGCGCTGCCGGCTCCCCGTTCGAGCTTGTCGGCTTACTGGTCTGTTGTTTTTTGGTTAAGGTTTGTTCTGTTGAGAGTAGTTTGTGCTTTCTTGCTGTGTTTATTTGTTTGTTCGTCCTTCATTGTTTATTTTGTTGGTTTTGTGCTTATTTGTATTATTTGTTGGGTTTTTCTTTGTTCGCGGGTTGTTGGCTTAGTGGTCCATTCTTCTTCTGGTTAAGGTTATCTTCGTTGGATTTAGGTTGTTTTGTTGGCGTTCATTGTTTCTGTTGTTCGTTGTTTGTTTATTTTTTATTTGTTGGTTGCTTTGTTTGTTTGTAAGCCGTCGGCTTACTGGTTGTCGTAATTCTCTCAGTTTTTCTTTATTTTTATTTTTATCTGGTTGGGTTTTGTTCCCGTTTATTCTCTCTGTTCTTTGTTCATTAACCAACCGTTAAAATGGAAGGAGACGCGTTTGATAGGTGTTTCATTGCTCGGAAATGTGGCGTGTCTAGAAGGTTGCCGGCTTAAGTTATTCCCACAACTGTTGATTTGTTCAGATCAAACGCTCCACGTTATGAGTATAGAAATTATGAGGAGGTATGTCGATCGCGCAGATCCCATGAAGTGAAAAACCATGAAGTGAAGAAAATGGCCAGCGAAAAGTAAATGCGAGAGAGTGAAGGAAATCGCCGCACGGTGAAATCGCGGTCGGCAACCAAGGGCGACACGCAGGTAGGACGCGGCAAAACGGGCATGGTCCGACTCGACTGACATGGGATTCTCCGTCTCAATACACATTCCGAACACGCCGACTCCCTGAAGTCGGCGTGACTAGTGTTGCCTTACCGTTACTCTCGATGAGGAGTGTATTTGCACTGTGTGAAATTAATTTACATTACCCAGCCGGATGAAAGACAACAGTTTGATGGTAGGACCTTAAGCCGTCGGCTTTTGCGACCTGCGGATCTGTCAGCTCAAACGACCTGGTACCACACGCTGCTGGAACCGACTCCACCGAGCCAGCGATACCGGATAATACACAAGCGTTTCTTCTTCCACATGTCGACATCGGCGAAAAAATAAAATCGTCTCGCGATCTGAGCTATCTGGTCCCTGTGCACCGGTTGTCTGGAGCCGGCCTGAATTACCACTAGAGAAGAAATTCGGGCACTTCTTCTCTGCTCTAGCTGGCGTTTCTCCACTGTCATTTATTGCTTGGATCCGAGAGGTATTGTAGCATCGCGGGTTGTGTTGTTTCGTCCCCCGTTGTTGTTTGGTAAAGTGGTTCCTCTATATGTGTTTTTAGAGCACTTGATGAGTTTTGAAATGTGGTATGTCCATTTGTTGTTTTACATCGATTGCCGGTGATGTTTATAGTTAGGTTTCTTTCATACTACGTGTGAGATTTTTATGGCGATCGTTTGAGTCGGCGATGGTACACGTGAACGTTATAAGCGGGCTAAGTATAGACCAATATGAGACTTGATAGGGATAGAGTGTTCACTCTCCAAAGCCTCGATTCGGCCTGTTGGTCCTATTCTTTTGTCCTCATGTGTTGTTGACGCGTCCCTTGGCCGTCACTGTTCCGCCGACTCCCCGCGTTGGTTGGGCAAATGCATGGCAGAAGGGACACACACGTTAGCTGGACCCGGACATGTTGAAATCGGCTCCAGGGAGCCGGCGATATTGAATGGTGCGGATTGTTTACCTCGATGTATAGCTTCTCGTGCACGGGAAGCATCTAAGGAAACCGACAGCTGCATCCAGACTGAGGCCGATACAGAGTGCAAAGGCTTTTAATGTGCCCAGAGACGACGTGAAGCTTTTGGGGATCATTTTATGCGCGACACCGAACTTGCATTAATAATGTTAGCGAAAACGTGAGTGGAAAGTTGGGTGAACATCAAGAACGTCAACATAAATCTAGAGGGCGAGAAGGCTCATTGCGTCAGGAGTGAGCCGGCCAGATGGGAAAACCGCGGAGGGGTGGAGCCGTGGAGAGACCCATACCGGGCGGGAGATGGTTCGTGCCGGCTCGAGTGAGCCCGCAAGATCGGAAAGTGCCCGACATGTATACGGTACAGACGAAAACCTCAGTCATCTTTGTCCATGTCCTCGTCCTCCATCTCCTCCTCAGATTCGTCCGGTACTCATGCCGTTTTGAGAAGTCGGCACGATAGCACGAAACGATAGGCCGGAGAGAACCCTATCGGTCTGGTACAAACAACACAGGTGACCGATGACGTCCTCTATCCAGTATGCCGGCATACCGTGCCTGCAAGAAATGTCACGGTCAAACACGAAAAGTCAAAATACAAACGCGTGTAACATGAGTCAACTCAAGGAAAACAGACAAGTAAGCCGGCGACCTGAAAACAGCCAAATGTAACAACGAAAGAAAAACATAAGCCAATACTAAAACTCCAGATTAACCACCAGGCACGATATACGGTTAACTGACGCATAAACTTAGACCTAAATCTAGAGAGCCGCTAAGAGCGGACAATGTAGAGTGATGAGAAGGGCACAACTGGAGAAGGTGGTTGTCGGGGGAATACTTTCTGGATTAACCCGCGGCCCAGTGCGACTTAACTTACTCGCACGGACGAAGGCCCACTTGGGAGCAAGCCCAATATTGAACCGCCATAAGGGAAAGATCTAGAAGACATATCCCGGAGGACGTGAAGACCAAGTAGTCTCCGAGTAGGCCTCTGTGGATGTATTCCTTATGGGGAAGTTTCCTTTTGTAACCTAGCGAGCCTCTGTGTATATAAAGAGGACTCGCAGGACTTAGAGCGGGTCAAGCTATCAAGCCCCAAACCCTAGCTCATACGGCGAGTACCAGATCGGATCGCCTCCATTGTAACACCTCGATTATCATATCAATACCAATCTAGGGTAGGCAGGAAGTAGGTCTTTTACCTCACATTGAGGGGGCCGAACCTGGGTAAATCTGTGTTGATCTTTGTTCCTGCGATCCCAAGCTCGGAGATGCTTGACTCGCATAATCCCACACCTACGAAGTCATCTATGACACCTGACGTGACAAACCCACGACAGTTGGCGCCCACCGTGGGGCCTGCGGTCAAGAGCGTCACGTTCCGCGCAGGATCCATGAAGGGAGCTGAAGATCTTGTTGTTGGCCGTATCATCACGGTCAATGGCACACCCCTCATCGACGATTCAAGCTGGGGGCCGGAAGCAGATTATTTGGAGACCGGCCACGTCATCCCGTTCGGATCCATCAACGTCTTCGTCGGCTTCATCGGTGGCAGGTCCGTTAGATCGGTCCAGGAAGGCGATTCAGTAGAAGAAGTCGCCGATGACGGGGAAGAATCCGTGGAAAGCATGGACTCGCAAGAGTTTGGGTCCATCATACCTGCCTTTGAAGAAAGTTGCTGGGGTTACCCACCAGAAATCACATCATCACCAGATCAAGAGATGGCACAAGTCGCGGTTTACATGGCCGGAGGAGCAGGTGCATCAGGAACTGCTGGAGAAACCGAGGCATCGGCACCCCCAAGCAACCCACTTCTTGTCCCTGTGTCAGCCACGAACGCCGCCCTCCGTGCAACAGAAATTGAGGCCGCCAGGGCCGAGCTCCTGTATGAGGTTCGAAGGATGGAAGAAGAGCGCCGCAGGCTCGATCAGATAAACCAAGGAATCCAACAGGAGCGGCAGAGAGTAGCCGCGCTGGCTGCGACTCAACAACAGGTTGACCCGCAAACACAGCTGCGCGCGACTCAACCAACAGTGGAAATCCCGCTCACTCCAGCCGGGGACGGGAATCCAGACGACTGCGGAAGGAAGGGTACCAACAAATCAAGAGACCCAGCAACAACCAAGGAGGTTTCACACCCCACAGGGCCATTACCAGAACCCTGTCGATAATATGTATGCTGCGGCTAATATCTTGACTCAGATGGTACCAACAGGCGATGACCCGGTCAATGCTGAGGCGCGGCGCGCGATTCAGATGCTAAGTACGGCAGTCCTGCAACAAGCCAATAGGGCGGAAGCCGAAGCACAGCTGCCCCTCGTACCAGCCAATCACAGGATTACAGCAGAAAGAAGCGTCCAGAGCAGGCCACCAGAGGACGTGTCAGGAGTCGCACAGAGGCAGCAGGAGCAAGTCGCAGAAGCGCAGGCGAATGCGCCATTGATGCAAAAGCGGCCCGCAGATAACCCCGCAGGCGCGCCCACAGCCCTGTCCTCGCGACTCAAGGGACCGGCGTGTTTCACTGAGAGGATCAGATCGGAACCTTTTCCTGAAGATTTCAAAGGGCCACGCAAGGTGGCAAACTATAACGCCAGCATGGATCCAACCACTTGGCTCAACAATTACGAGATGGGCATGAGCATCCTAAACGCATCTGAAGAGATCTGCGCACGCTACCTAAACATGATGCTAGAAGGAGCAGCGCACATATGGCTGCAAAATTTGCCTCCCAACTCTATAAATACTTGGGAGGAACTGAAGGATGCCTTCATTAAGAACTTCCAAGGAACTTGCAAGCGACTCTGCAATATAGAAGATTTAGAGCGTTGTGTCCAGAAGGAAGGCGAGTCAAGTCGCCATTGGATGAAAAGGGTGGCAGAAATAATACACTCCTCAGATAATATACCACCAAGCTCAGCCGTCCTGGTGATGGAGAAAAACTGCAAGTTTGAGCCGCTGATTCATAAGCTGGGTCGCATGAAGGATAAAGTCAAGAGCCTCAGCGAGGTGATGGCTGCGGCTAACAAATATGCCAGCTCAGATAAAACCAGAGACGCGTCAGACGGAGAAGAAGAGGAGGTTGCTGCAAAAGGAAAGAAAAACTCCAACAAGCCCCAGCAGCAGCAAACGAGCCACAACAACAAGTCAAAACAAACGCAAAAGCGAAGATGGTCACTCAGGGCTCGTCGCCAATACGCGTGGAGGATTCAGAGGCCAGCGTGGAAGGGGTCGAGGATACGGCTCCCGTCCAATCAATATGCAAGAAGTTTTCAACCGGCCATGCGACCTTCATGCGACAGGTGATGGACGGCCAGCGGACCATACCAAGGCGCAATGCCATTATTACAAAAAGTGGAAAGAAGAGAGCCAACACAACGGGGGGAATTCCCATGAAGGAAACCCTAGTGCGGCTCATAACACAAATATTGGGCAGCACGGCGCGAGTAACCCCAGGCAGACGGGGCAGTATCACACAATAGTTATCGATACCTCCAAAAGAGAAGAGAAATTGAGCCGAGAAGTCAGCAGGTGAACGCCGTGATACCAGCAACACCCGCTTGGTTAAGGTGGTCAGAATACGCGGTAACCTGGAGTCGCGACGACCACCCGCCACAGGTACGGGAACCTGGCAAGTTGGCACTGGTTGTGGCACCATACGTTGCAGGATACAAGCTGACCAAAGTGCTTATGGATGGAGGAAGCAGCATTAATATCTTGTACTACGATACTTTCCAGCGTCTAGGACTCAAGGATTCCAGCCTGCAGCCCACGTCAACAGTATTTCACGGCATTGTCCCAGGAAGGTCCGCACGGCCAGTGGGGAAAATAACCCTAGGGGTAACTTTTGGAACAGAAGAGAACTTTAGAAGTGAATTCCTAAGCTTCGAAGTGGTAAAATTCCAAAGCCCATATCACGCCTTGTTTGGAAGAACGGCCTTTGCTAAGTTTATGGCCAGGCCATGCTACGTGTACCTACAGTTGAAGATACCAGGACCAAAAGGGGTCATCACAGTGTACGGAGATAGAGAAAAAGCAATAGAATGTGAGAAAGGAGATGCGGCTTTCGCAGAATCCGCCTGTGCCGCGGAAGAACTAAAAGGTTATAAGTCGCAGGTGGACCCAAACGATATGAGTGTGGTTACCACGCCATCTGCCGAGCCACCAATGAAATTCAAAGCGGCCCAGGACACTAAGCAGATAAATCTTGTTCCTGGCGACTCATCCAAGCAAACTAGCATTGGAGCACACATGGAAGAAGAGCAGGAGAAGGCCCTCGTCGCTTTTCTCCAGGAAAATAAAGACATCTTCGCATGGAAGCCGTCAGATATGCCAGGGGTACCAAGAGAATTAGCAGAACATAGCCTCAAAGTGAACCCTGCGGCTAAACCAGTGAAGCAGCCACTACGGCGTTTTCATGATGACAGGAGAAAGGCAATAGGAGAGGAAATAGCTCGCTTGCTGGCTGCAGGATTCATCACAGAGGTATACCATCCGGAGTGGGTGGCAAATCCAGTATTGGTTATGAAAAAGAACGGTACGTGGCGAATGTGCGTTGATTACACCAGTCTTAACAAAGCTTGTCCAAAGGATCCATTTGCTTTGCCAAGAATCGACCAAGTAATTGATTCAACTGCTGGGTGCGAGCTGTTATGCTTTTTGGACGCCTATTCAGGCTACCATCAAATCAAGATGAAGAGGGAGGACCAAGAAAAGACGTCCTTCATCACACCCTTCGGAGCTTTTTGTTACGTCAGCATGCCCTTTGGGTTGAAGAACGCAGGTGCGACTTACCAAAGATGCATTCAGAATTGCCTACATGAGCAAATAGGTCGCAACGTTCATGCCTACGTGGATGATATTGTGATTAAATCGCAAGTTAGCCAGGATCTTATTGGTGATCTGGCAGAGACATTCACAAATCTCAGAAAATACAACATGAAGCTCAACCCCACAAAGTGCGTTTCGGAGTACCAGCAGGAAAGCTATTGGGATTCATAGTATCAGAAAGAGGCATTGAGGCCAATCCTGACAAGATAAAGGCCGTGATGGATCTCCAAAAGCCAGAAAAGATAAAAGATGTACAGCGGCTTACTGGTTGCGTAGCAGCTTTGAGTCGCTTTATATCAAGATTGGGAGAAAAGCACTACCTTTGTACAGACTGTTGAAAAAATCAGACACCTTCGTTTGGGACGCAGAGGCCGACGAAGCTCTGACAGCCTTGAAACATCAATTGACAAATGCTCCAGTTCTGGCGGCTCCAAAAGATAAAGAGCCAATGCTACTATACATAGCGGCAAATTCCCGCGCTGTGAGTGCTGTCATGGTTGTGGAGAGACAAGAAACGGAAAGGAATACCCTGTCCAGAGACCAGTATACTACGTGAGCGAAGTCCTCACAGCTTCCAAACAGCGTTACCCACAGTGGCAGAAGTTGGTGTTTGGAGTGTTCATGGCGAGTCGCAAGCTGAAGCACTACTTCCAAGAGCATCCAATAACTGTGGTGAGTTCAGCACCATTGGCAGATATCATTCGTAATCGAGAAGCTACTGGAAGAGTCGCTAAGTGGGCGATCGAGTTGGGACCACATCACATCAGTTACGAGCCGCGCACATCAATTAAGTCGCAAGCCCTTGCAGATTTTATTAACGATTGGACAGAAATCCAAGTTGCTCCTAGCATGGCAGAAACCAAATACTGGACCATGCATTTTGATGGGTCAAGACAGTTGCAAGGCTCGGGGGCTGGAGTTGTTCTGACATCTCCCAAGGGAGACAAGCTGCGGTATGTGTTACAGATACACTTCAACTGCACAAATAACGTGGCGGAGTACGAGGCACTGCTTCATGGTCTACGTATAGCAAAGGAGATGAACATCAGTCGCATACGCTGTTTTGGCGATTCAGACTTGGTGGCACAGCAGGTCTCCGGAACGTGGGACAGCAAGGATGCGAACATGGCTGCATATAGGAGAGAGGTGGACAGAATTGCTGGACATTTCACTGGATACCAAGTTGAACATATTGATCGGAGACAAAATGAAGCTGCGGATGCCCTGTCTCGGCTTGGATCCAACAGACAGTCAGTCCCACCCAATGTTTTCCTGGATGAACTGCACAATCCATCAGTCAAACCTCCAGCAGAGATTGACATTGCAGAGCCAGAGGATGATTCAACTTTAGTCGCAGCCCTGCATGAACAGCCAGGATGGACAGAGCCATACATGGCATATTTAAGTCGCGGAGTGCTGCCGGACGATGAAATTGAGGCGCGCAAAATCATACGACGATCAAAGGCCTATACAATCATCAACAACGAATTATACAAGCGCAGCGTATCAGGAGCATTCCAAAGATGTGTCTCACCAGAAGAGGGACGAAAAATCTTGCACGAAATTCATTCAGGCGATTGTGGCCATCATGCTTCGTCAAGATCTTTGGTGGCAAAGGCGTTCCGACATGGATTCTTCTGGTTAACAGCATTAGCAGATGCAGAGCAAATTGTCAGAGTGTGCGATGGATGTCAAAGATACGCTAGGCAAGATCATATGCCAGCCCAAGCACTTCGCACAATACCCATCACATGGCCTTTTGCCGTATGGGGTTTTGACATGGTAGGGCCTTTCAGACGGTCTTCAAACGGAAAAACTCACCTCTTAGTCATGGTGGACAAATTCACAAAGTGGATAGAAGCAGAACCTGTGGGAGATTGCGAGGCTGAAACAGCAGTCAAGTTCTTGAAGAAGGTCATATTCCGCTTCGGTTACCCCCATAGTATCATTACAGACAATGGGAGCAACACCTCTGAAGGGGCTACACAGATATTTTGCGCAGACAATGGGATAAGATTGGACCTCACGTCAGTAGCACACCCGCAGAGCAATGGACAAGCTGAGCGAGCTAACCAGGAAATTCTCCATGGAATTAAGCCGCGCCTTATTGAAAAGGTCGAAGCATCTCCAGGATGTTGGGTGGAAGAACTGCCAGCAGTACTGTGGAGCTTGAGAACAACCCCTAACAGATCCACAGGATTTACACCATATTTCATGGTCTATGGAGCAGAAGCAGTCATGCCCAGCGATATCATACATGATTCACCAAGAGTTGCGGCTTACATCGAGACAGATAATGAGATAGCTCGGCAAGACTCGGTGGACACATTAGAAGAGGTTAGAGACTTGGCAGCATCAAGGTCAGCAGTATATCAACAAGACTTGCGACGCTATCATGCCAGACGCATCAAAACCCGCACCTTTCAAGAAGGCGACCTAGTACTGCGACTTAAACAAGATCACAAGGGAATGCATAAGCTGTCCTCTCCATGGGAAGGACCCTACATCATCAGCAAGAAGCTAAACAATGGGTCGTACTACCTGCTGGATGTAAGGGAAGAAAGCAGCGAACGCCATGATTTCGAGGATCGTCTCGAGGCACCTCGCCCTTGGAACGTCGCACACCTGCGACCGTACTATACATAAGAAAAGGCTAATCAGAGCCAAGCATCATCCTTTCCAGCTTTATAGCTGAGTATCATCACAGCCACTCAGGGCTAGAACTTCAACTTTGGTCGCCACCTAGGCGCGACCTATGCAACATCTGATCGCCACCCAGGCGCGATCGACCCTTGTATCAGAAACCGGCTGCCACCTAGGCGCGGCCGTAAACTTTGTATCATCTCTGGTCGCCACCTAGGCGCGACCGACCCCATGTATCATCGCCACCTACGCGCGATCCAACCCTATGTATAACACTCGGTTGCCACCTAGGCGCGACCTTATGTGTCATCATAATCAAAGCTTATCATAGCTTAGCCTATCATGGCAATATCATTATGTTTCTTGGGGTCTTTGTTACCCTGAAACAGCCGATTTATTGGCAATTATCAAATTTACCTTAAGTTGGATTGCTACTCGCATTATGTGGCCAAAGTACTGGGGTGTGGCGTCAATCGAGCTTGATTGCCTATCATGGCCGCTCTCGACCCTGAACACACATATTCCTAGGAAATACTGAGTCGCGCGAGTGCCCACTTAAGGATTCAGATGGCCTAACTAGAGGTCGATGTACTGCTTATAGTACGGCAACACCAATTACAATTACTTGTAACTTAACAATTGTTTTATTATGATATCAAGTTACAGGTGATGACCTTCAGAGTTCTCTGAGAAGAATTGAGATGATTACCACATAACATCCTCTCAATCCTTGGGGGCTATATCATATTATCATCAAAAATTTGAAGATAGATCGTCATCAAGTTCTGAAGCTATCAGGATACTCTAACAAAGAAGCTCACGAAGTCAGATGATCTTCCAGGTGCGAGTCAAGGCCAAACTTGCACAATTATAAGCCGCGAAACAAGGAAAAGCGCGGCCTAAGCATTCAAGATCAAGAAATACTATGAAGTTCAGGCCACGCTTGGGGGCTAATGTCGGGGGAATACTTTCTGGATTAACCCGCGGCCCAGTGCGACTTAACTTACTCGCACGGACGAAGGCCCACTTGGGAGCAAGCCCAATATTGAACCGCCATAAGGAAAGATCTAGAAGACATATCCCGGAGGACGTGAAGACCAAGTAGTCTCCGAGTAGGCCTCTGTGGATGTATTCCTTATGGGGAAGTTTCCTTTTGTAACCTAGCGAGCCTCTGTGTATATAAAGAGGACTCGCAGGACTTAGAGCGGGTCAAGCTATCAAGCCCCAAACCCTAGCTCATACGGCGAGTACCAGATCGGATCGCCTCCATTGTAACACCTCGATTATCATATCAACTAGCTGGGTGGCCCGCGCAATTGCGCGGCTAGCGTTGATATAAAAAACTTTATATCTAATGTTTAATGTTTGATTTTCTACTCCCTCTTTTCTTAATCATTAAGATATTGAATTTTTTTCTAAATCACATGTATAGAGATACACATTGTAGTGTGTCAATTCACTCATTTCAATCCGTACGTGCTCCACATCAGAAAACGCAAAGTATTTGTATCTAAAAAATTGAGGGAGTATATCATGAAACAATTAAAATATATATAAGAATGATTTAAGATACTCACTTTGTTGAGCTTCCAACTACTTCCACGTTCTAGTCTAAGCTATCTGTACATGTTAAAATGCAAAACCTGAATACACTCAAACTCGTGTTATTGTGTCTTCTGCAATATTAATAAAGTTCTACAATCATAAACATAAATTGAATCATTTTTCACTTATTTTATGAAAGATTACTTCACATTATAAGTATGAAAGTTTTTTCAACGGTTTTTATTTTCTCTAAATGTTCTTTTGCAAAAACCTTTACCTCAATATAATTTTTACCTCCCTTAAATCTGTGCGTCGCTAAAGGTGAAAAGAGAACATTTTTTAAAATATCTGAAATCAGTATCTACACACTTTAGCAAATATTGTACCCTACAGAAGTATGCCATGCACCTCTTCTCTTTAAAGATAAGAATTACATAATGTTAACTTTTGCAAACAAATCTTTTCCATAGAAAATATATACCATGATAGATAATGCTCAACAAAGAACTTAAGTTGACTGAATTCCAAAAAAAATGTAGTAGACGAATATAGACGTGAAGATTGGCGATGTCTGTTTCTTTTCCCGAGTTGGGATTTAACCTTACTTGTGCAGAGATGGTCGTCAAGCACTCAAGCCAGCACTTGCAGATGTCAGCTCTCGCACCATCAATGTGCACGTGTGCGTGACTCCAAGCCGACGGCCGGCGGACTTAATGTTTCCGGCCTGGACGATGTAGACTGTAGTATGGTTAATACGATCTCATCTTTCTCTGTTTCTTGAAGGAGTGAAGGACGGAACACTGATTTGTGCGTTCTACGTATCGTTCCATTCCATCCTGTGGAGACTGGAGATCGGTACAGAGAACAGCGCTTGGGGTTGGGATACTGCGGTGGGCAGCGGCCGGCAGCACTAACAACGACTTGCATCCCGGCGACCATATTAGCTATCTTAGCGAATTGAATAATCCTTCTGTTAGTAGCAAAGAGTCCAGGACCCTCACAAGCAGGCTACATGTATATCGATATGATGCAGCGGGCTGGCTCTTTTGTCCCTAGACAGGATTGATTAATCTGCACCATTGATGGGTTATAAACTGTAAATAGACGAATCCTGGAAAGTTGTGGAAGCCATGATAAGTGCATGAAATTACATAGTTGTTAAGCAATTAGCAGGGAGAGGTTGGCCTCCATCAGTCCTACAGAAATCAAGCATAAATGCAAAAAAAATGAAAAACAATGGCATGCTTGACTTTTGTTTATCAGCTATTTTATACAAAAAATAGCATCACCAGATTTATATTTTTGAGGAAACAACATAGCTTTATTTTCATTACTAAAAAAAGGTACAGCACAGCATCACCAGTTTTAAGTACTATGGCTGAATCCAATATTAGCTTCAATAGAAGCTACAGAGTTGCACTTTAATGCAGAAATTCAGTCAGGAAGCAAGACTTTAGACTATTGTGATTCAGACAATCATTGGCGTGTACCTTGAATTGAGTAAAAATAATTTTAGCAGGCGGGGTCCTCTATTCCTTCAAAAGCCAATATGTTCAGTGTTGCTCAAAGACATTCAGTCAGGAAGAGCAAGGCAGTTGCATTGAGATTCAGTCAATCATGTGACGCATCTTGAAATAATACATGGCAGTCGGGGTGATTTATTCCTTCAAACGGCAGTATGTTGTACTCTAAATCCATACTCTTTAATTAAATGGTGGTTCCTTCTTCTCCTCGTACAACTATTTTACAGTAAATTGCAATGTAGAGGTACATAATGAGAATCAGTAAAACTGAAGAGCGTAGCTTCGGCTAGACGATCATACCCTGCAAGCTGCAGCTATGTGGAATTGCAGAGCATCGGCCGCACAAACAGCGGCTAAAAGTGTCAGTCTTGTGATGTCTTTGGCGACCATGCTTTCACTGCCGGTCTGCTATCTTGAGCATGGAATATGACCACCATTATAAAAGCCGGTTGCATGGATCAATCTGATCGTCATCCTGGCCTGCTGAAAATAATGCATGTTGGACTATACTAACCTCTGTTCGTGCACTTTATCCCCGTTTAGATCAAGCGTGCTCATGAACTGCTAAAGATTGTCCTGGTGGTTGGTACGACAGAGCCTTCTCCGGACGGCAGGGGAGGGAGCAGTCACATATCTAGCAGCATGTGGAGTTTAACCATGGCAATGTACGTCCTCTCCTTCACCACGACCTAGATCTCCACATGGAAGGTTTCGGGACCTGATTTTCGCCGAGATATGTCTGCTTCATGGCCTTCCGCTCTCCTTCCTCGTAGCATTATAGAGGCATAGGAGAAATTGCAGGAGTCTTTGAAACTGCGATCTCAAAGTCGATCACCAAATCCCTGTCGTTGAGCGTTCCACATATGTTTGCCTCTTGGGGTCGACATCGATCCACTTCTTCTCAGCTTAAAATCGCCAATTCACCAAACTGACTGGTCAAAAACCTTGAGATATATTCACTGCGGCTTCGTAAACTACGTTGGTGCGAGATCGTCGTCTCCTCAAGTTAGCTTCGTTGGAGCCATGGCGCGAGATCGCCGTTGTCGCCTCAAGTTAGCTTCGTGGAGGCAGATCGATGTTGTCGCTTCGAGCTCATCTGTGATGCTAATCGCCATCTTCCTCGCTGCCGTGTTGATCGGATCGAAGCAGCACTAATCACGGCCTATATGGCCCAAGAGATACGTATGTTTTTAGGTCAAGATTTTGTTGGCTGGAGTTTGCATCGTATACGGTACAAAATCATCCTTTTCTATGTGGCACGTGCACGTGCTTCGGTGCCTGGTATTTTAATCCAGCCGTTTTTACCCTAGGTAACGTGTACTTCCTAAACTTAGCATTTTGCTTTCCCTATTCTTCAAGCGTGTTGAGGCCGGACGTCTATCCGCACGGTGTAGCTTCCATGTGGAATCACGGCAAATCTCCACCGTTTGTACATCCGAGTAATAGGGTGAAAAATCTTAACCGTGATTGTCTTGTGTTTTAATTATATAATAGATACCAATCTAGGGTAGGCAGGAAGTAGGTCTTTTACCTCACATTGAGGGGGCCGAACCTGGGTAAATCTGTGTTGATCTTTGTTCCTGCGATCCCAAGCTCGGAGATGCTTGACTCGCATAATCCCACACATACGAAGTCATCTATGACACCTGACGTGACAAACCCACGACAGTGGTCACTGTGTGTAAGCGAGTGACCTCTAGCTACAGTAAGTCCGGCTTAGTGCTATCTCAGAGCCGGCTCCACGTGACCTCTAGCTACAGTACGTCGGGCTTAGTGCTATCTCAGAGCCGGCTCCACGTGACCTCTAGCTACAGTACGTCGGGATTAGTGCTATCTCATAGCCGGCTCCACGTCATCTCTAGCTACAGTACCTTTGGCTTAGTGCTATCTCAGCGTCGGCTCCACGTGACCTCTGTGACCTCGCGCTTGCGCCTTTCCGGTGTCGTGTTGTCGTGCCTGCCGTGTCCGTGTGCGCCGTGCTCCTATGTGTCCGTGACCGTCGAAAGATCCGCCACGATGACGAAACGTGAATGACGACGCTCGTGACAAGTTCTTCGTGTCCATGACCGCCGACAAGATCGACCCCGTGTACCCCGACCACCGACAAGATCTTCGCCTCGTGACATCGCCTTTGTTCGTTTTGTGTTTGGTCGTGCGCGCTGCGAACCCTTGTTGTCCCAAAAGAAGAGAACCCGACAAGTTCGCCACCAACCCTGAGGCCGGTGCCCCATACGACGACGATCCGAGTACAACTGCTTCAACTACTTCCACGACACCGACAAAACGATGATGTTCCGGTTCGGCGACGACTACTTCCCCGATGTCGACTACTTCCTCTACGGATCGAAGATGCCGGCTTTGATCCCAAAGTTCTCGATCCTGACGTGCGAACCCGAACCCAAAACCTATACCTATATACCTATTTTATAAAATGTCACCTATCTTGTGCATCTCATATTTTTTCATGCATGTGTTGCATTGCATCTTGGGTTGTGGTGGTTTAGCATTCACCTAATAAATAAATATGGAGTGTGCGGGATATTCGATAAATGTTCCGACTTCATTTAAATTGAGTAGATCACCCATGCCATGTTTAAACCTGTTAATCAACATTTAATTTGGTGGTTAGATAAATAACTTGAACCCTAATAGTAATTGTCGGAATCCTGGTTCCGCTTAATTTGGCTTAAGTTGCATCTTGCCTTGATCTTGCCCTGTCATGCATAGCATATCATCATGCTGGATCTTTTGCTGTAGTAGTAAGTGTTGCATCTTTTGCGCTTTCCAGTGTTTGTTGCTTCTTCGCGGATAAGACGTTGAGATGATGTGAGCAACGACAAGTTCTGCTTCCATGCTGGATTCCAGGCAAGCAATGTTCTCTTCTTCCCAATGCATTGTCTTTCATCCTTGCCGTTGATCTCTGCTACCGTTATGTTACGATTCTTGTGCGATCCTATCCATGTTTACCCTGCTGCCATGATATAGCCCCACCTCCACATCCTATCACCTGTTGTTTGTTTACCTTGTTGGCCTTGCGAGTCATAGCGCCTGCTTAGGTTATTGTTACCTTATCTTCTTGTTATTACTTGTATCTTCGACGCCCTGGTAAGTGGCTACCTGTTTATCTGTTGTGGGACGATTGTTATCTTAAAGATAAGGCACCGGTGGAAGGCTAGTTTGGTGCTTTGTTCCGCTAGTGTCGCCTTAGGACCTGAGTTCTTGTCCTCGGATCCAAGACTGAGCGCGCTAACCACATGTGGGACCTATGGGACTCCCCGCGACCCGCGACCCGATCCGCAGCCTTGTCCAGGGCGCCGCAAGTAGTTCGGGCTTTCCATTTGGCGTACGCACATCCCCTTTCACGCAGGTGAATATGTTGATGATGTTGATGATGATGGTACTTAACCGATTTGCGTACATTTATATAGGTTTTGCGGTACGACACAAAGGGGATTTCCTACTGTGGATAGATTCCCCTAGTGCGTAGTCGCAAATGGCTAGGTCCGCCTCAGAGCTTCGGCCGAACTTATGATGCGGGTTCAACTTGGCTAGGTGGTTCCCTGGACTTAGCTCTAGAGAAGTGAAAGGTTGTGTCAAATGCTCCATGGCAATTTGATGCGTGTGGTTTAACAATAGTGCACCCCTGCAGGGATAAATCTTTTCGAAAGCCGTGTCCGCGGTTATGGACGACTTGGTGAAGATGCTGGCTAACAAGATCATAGACAACTTACACCTAATAATGATAGCTCTTAAACTTGCTTCGCTGTGTGAGTGCCTTTGGATTGCTTACTCGTGGGTTAAGCGAGTGAGTGATAATCGGCTGGGTATTGGTTGGCGTTAGCATCTAGTTGGTTCCTTGCTCGCTTTCTTATCCCTATCTTATAGACGAAAGTTGTAGCATGTCTTCTGTAGATGGCTTAGTGCTGCTGATTCAGTCCACCAATCCTTTATATTTTGAGAGCCTTTGTATTGGTTCCAAGTGTACTTTGCTTGCCAGGTAAATTCCGTTTACCTGACCCAATCTTTTTGGGCTGTTTTGCACTGAACATTCAACAGGTTTGAAGTCTGACGACGTTAGCTTGGGAATCCCTCGGCGAGGCCTGGGCAGGGATTGGACTATCTTCAGGACTCTTAGTCCAATTTGTATCTTATCCGTAGTCGGACACTAGATTTGTTTTTGATGTGCTTTGTATCTTTGTAATGTATGAGTTGTAACTTGACTCGTTTGAGTCGTTCTTGTATATATATTCTCTTTCTGCTGTTGTTGCGGATTCTTTCGTGAACTGTTGTAATGTTATCACAAATCCATCCACATAACGCGCATGTTTTGGCGTGCACGTTATGTCTAGTGGGCGTCCTAAGATCGTTATTATGCGGGTTTTGGCGGGATCGCTGAAATCCGGATGGTACCGATTTTGGGGCGCCACACCGGTGGCAGTACGTTGGCTTCGATGTAGGGCTTTAGTGTGACTCCTCAACTTTCGATCTGCTCCACTTCCAGCGTTTGTATTTGTTTCTTTTGCTTGGATCTGTAGGTCTTTTCTATCGATCCGTGCGGTTGGTGTGAGGAAGATGAAGCCGAAGAGGATAGGGATAGAAATGGCTGTTACTGTTGAGCCATCTGCCTTCCCGTTGAGTGCCAGGGGTTCACGTGTATTGACAGTGTAGACATCCAAATATTTATTACAGTAACACAGAAGCTCATCAGCCTGGCATACAGGATCCTACGGAGACTTCACGAAGCCGGACGGGGTAAAGCCAACGTTTGGTATGAGAGGATTGTTGTGCTATGATTATGTGAAGAACATGCGGGTAGGTACACAAGTGGCGAGCTGACACGTTGATCTCAAATGGTATTCTTGAAATAATTTTTAATGATAAACGATATTATGATGAACGGAGGGACTAGCACGGAAGATAGGGATGTCAATTAATTAAGCTGGACCGACTAAGCCGGCACTGCTGGTTGTAGGGAAGGAGTCTTCCCACACACCTACAAAACAACGGGCACATGTCTTAACACGCACTACATACAAAGAAACACTAAAGTAAACACCAACCCTAGAACCTACTTTTCAACCACATCTTCATTTTTCTAAACATCTTCCTGTGTTGTCGGGTCCATTATTTTTCATTCCGGATCCATTCTTTTTCGTTCTTCGAGCACCTGGACAAAAGGTCGTCGAAGTTAAGAGTTGCTGCATTGGACTGATTGAGCGAACTCGGCATTTTTCGGGCATCGTCCCCAATGGTAATATTCACGACAGTGTCGTGCGGTTATTTACTTGCACTGTTTCCTTCTTGGTTCCAACATCATCATCAGAATCTGCTTCCAGTGTAGTAGAAGAACGCAAAGAATCCATTTTTCTAAACATCTTCCTGCGTTGTCGGGTCCATTCTTTTTTGTTCTTCGACCACCTGGACAAAAGGTCGTCGAAGTTAAGAGTTGGTGCATTGGATTGGTTTAGCGAACTCGGCATGCTTCGGGCATCGTCCCAATGGGAATATTCGCGATAGTGTCGTGCCGGTTATTTGCTCGCACCGATTCTTTCTCGGTTCCAACATCATCATCAGAATCTTCCTGTGTATCAGAAGAACGCACAAAATGATCGCCAATAGTTCATGTAGCCTAAATTAGAAAATACTGTACGATATATATACTCTACTTAACTTTAAAAAAAATGGGTAACAGGTTGTAAGCAGAGAGCATATACAGAAAAGCATCTCAAAATTATAGAACCACAAAACTAAATGGTATGTATGTGGTCCATTGTTTATGTTTGGTGATGTCTGCAGGAAATCGTATCAGGTAAGCACGTATACTTCTGCGTGAGCTGCTTATTGGTTGGTTTAGTACATACCTCCTCTTCCTCGCCGTCGAAAGCCTCTTCGAACGCCGTCGTCTCTATGAGAGTTGCGGCGTTGTCGTGGGGGCCCTTGTTGCTCGGCTGCTGCAGGTGGTCGATGATGGCAGGGGATAAACTATTTTCCTCCACCTGCCCTGGAGTGGATTAACCACCGCGGTCACGACGGCCGGAGTACCACTCACGCGGCCCTTAGTATCCGCAACTACAACGATGGCATCCTTCTCCTGCAACTTATCTGCCATGGCGTCGTCTGTTCCTCTTGTCCGTTCTATCGCCGGTGGTGGGTGTGTGACTGTGTGAGTGACCGGGGAGCTGTAGTTATTAGACGCAGACGTGGTAGGTGATGCATCTGACGCTTCGAGCGTCCTGTGTCGTCTTAACGTGGTGTGTGGGTGTTCTCGATGCTTCTTTGCCAAGGTCTGTGTGTCTATGAACTCTGTGTGAGACGAGTTGGACTCGTTGGCACATGAGCAGACCGTGATTTAATGTTAGGAATAAATGTTGTGTTTGACCGACGATGCGGCGTCGCGGTACTGTTTATCCGCACAGATCTGTTTCCTGTTTATTTTTTGTCTTATTTTGTCATCGGCTTTACATATGGATATAATTATTTATACCCGTTGATTATTAGCATCGGGTATGGCGTGTCGTCAAAACAGGGCTCGGGGGGTCGTGCGCCAAGGCGCACCCTAAATCTAGTTTGGTTTGAAACTTATAGATGTATATACATGATACTTTTTTGTGAAGATTGTTTTTGAACAATTTGTCAAAAATTAAGTTTATCATTTTTCATAACAACTAGTACACATAAAAGGACTCTATGCTAGAGGATATCTTTTTTTGAGATTTTTTTTTTTACTTTATTTGATTTTTTTCAAAAAATGGTCAAAATGGCCACCATGACTATTCATCGAAAGAGGTCAAATTTTCTAAAACTATCGATGTTTGTTTGATATAACCACTAGTTGTGTACCTTAAAATGATTTTTAAAAAAAATTAGACCAAACTATCAAACACTTTTAGTTCAAATTTGGATTACTTTTAGAAAATCAGCATAAACTCTTTTAACTAGGAGAAATTAGATAGAAATAAAGAAAATTCCTAATACTTGGGGATTATCCATCAAATGTGGACTACTCTTTGTGAGAATTAGATGGGTGCCATTTTGCACCATATTTTTTGTACTTAGTTCACAAAAAAGCCATTTTAGCCACTTAGAAAAAGGAAAATGATATTTATAAAAATAATTTGAAAATTCCCTTTGGAACCATTGCTTCCTATACCAAGATACACCTATTTGTTGAATATGAGAATTTTATCACAAACTATGCCGTGGGAATTACCATAACTTGATCATTTGACTTCATGCTAGAGCTTTTTTTTCATAGCAAGTTTATCGATATTTCTGTGGTACAAAAGATGATATGGATGCCATATTTGAATTCCTCTCATTTTTCTAATCGATTTAGACATTTTATTGGTCAAATTTTGATCTACGGATTTAAAGATATGAATTATTCAATATTAAATATTATTACATAATCACTGTTATTTATTCAAAAAATATTTGTACATAATCATTGTTATTTATTCAAATAAATTTTAAAAATTTAAACAATAAAATAGTGTAACATCATGACCCATGGGTTAATATGATTGATAGGAAACTAATATCAGTAAGTTCTAACTTCTCATTTAAAAGCTAATTTGGAAGGAACTCAAAAGTTAAGCTGCTTGGACTGGAGCAATTTGAGGACGAGTGACCGTATGGGAAGTTTGACCAGGATTAGTACTTTGACCTGAGATTAATTGTATAATTAGAGTTTAAGTGTGTAGTGTGTGGCTAAGTGGGAAATTTCGGAATAGAATTAAAAAAAGGTCCTCCAGCCAGCACTCGACCGCACCCACGTGGAGTCCACACCAACCGGGACTAAAGGTCCTCTAGCTCCAGCGCTCGACCGCAGCCACGTGGAGGGCCTTTTGTCCCGGTTTGTGGCCAACCGGGACTAAAAGACGCAGCCACGTGAAGGGCTTTTAGTCCCGGTTTGTGGCCAATCGGGACTAAAAGACGCTAAAGGACGGGGCCTTTAGTCCCGATTTCGTAGTTCCGGCTGGATAACCGGGACTAGAGCCCGTTCCCAACCGGTACTAGAGCCCCTTTTTCAACTAGTGCCTCCCGACAACGAACCTCTCCCTCCACTACGCTCCGACATAAGTTAGCTATTATCTTTGTAGTCATGGTATGAATATGGATGACACCTCAACATTTAAATTCATAACTTAAAAAATATTTGGTATTTTTTGCCCGGCTAGACCTTGCGGTGCTCTGGAAACTCGGTTACCAGGCGGTAAATCCGATTACCGCCGGTAACTAAATCCCTGAACCTAACACTAATTGATGTATGTGTGCAAAAAAAAGGACTTAGGAAGCTAGCTAGAACTCTTAGTATCTGTGGCTATCTATAATTGTTGATGGTTCTCTAAGAACTTGATATACTCTACACTGTTTAACTTTTAAAAATAGTTATAGACAAGAGTAGTTATCTAGTTGCTACACATGTAGCAGGGTGTTGTGTATTGGTTAAGAACTATAGACCACGCTATATTCTCATGTAAAAAATCAACACCCATTCGTGCAACATGATTTATTTTGTTGCGAGTTCTGTCAAAATGCAAATCATGCACCCGATCCATCGACCTTATAATTGCATTCCATAGTGTCCTAAACCGAGGATAGAAGATACAGTAGTACTGAAAAATAATATAGAAGCGGTCGAACTACTTAGGCGTCTGAAGCATGCTACGAAGGATCAAGTCCTTCATGACCGGGGGGCAGCTCCTGCAGAGATGATCAAACCCGAACCGCGCCTTCACGGTGGTGTTTTCCGCGCAGAAGTCATCGTGGACAAGGCCAAGTGAGAGGAAGCCGTCGTCCGGGCAAGAGCCGCCCGGGTAGTAGAAGATGCACCAGCGATGGCCTCCGACGGTGAAATAGCGAGACGTGTAGGGTGAGTGGCTAGGCAGAGCTCTGGTGCGCGAGTGACCTTCGACGACAAGTAAGTGATACCCGCTGGCGGCGCCGGCGTCGATGATCGGCGAGGTGGAGTTAACGTCCGCCCCATCGGCGATGATGGATACACCAGCGAAGGGCATGATGGATTGATCCTCAGCGGATGAGTCTAGTGGTAATAAAAAGAACCGCCACGCACCCAGAGAAATGATCGGCCGCGCCGCCTGGAATCTCACGTCTGTATAGACTAGAAAAAAACCGAGTTTCAGTTTGAGTTTAAATTCCGTAACGAATTATTTGCGAATCATTTTAAAAGAGGAAAAAATGGTAATGGATTAATTGGATTATTAAATCATTTTACAAATTTATAACTTTGGTTCCCTGGACAGAGGATGTAATTCTTGACATTTAACAAAAGGATTCATTTTAAAAACATTTTTAGAACTCAAGTCTTGAATTATACGGCCGAAATGCATCTCTGTATTTTGATCAACTAAAACGGATGCAAAAAGGAAAAGTAATGATGCCAAATTAAACTACATGGTGAGAGCTTTGCAATGATGTAAAATTTGGTAAATTTGGAGTTGTTGTTTGAAAGTTATGAATTTACAAAGTTTAGTTTTTTTTATTTAAACAAAATTTGGAAAATTGGTTAATCTCGGCCGTCCATTCGAACTTAAACGGACGCTCCAGATTGTCCCGTACCGCTTCGGTGGGGCTTTTGCATAGAGGTCCCTGGGTTTTGCGGTAAATTGCGGCTAAGTCAGTACGACGTCCGCTCTGTGGACTGCGGGTTAGTTTCCCAGTTTGTCAGGTTTTTTTTGCAAAATGGTGTTTCGAACCGATATACACTCGGCGGTGGCAGTGGCTGTAATATGTCCGAACAGCCAGGGGCAAAATCGGAAGAAAAAAGTTGGACCGGAAGAAGTCTTACTTTCTTTTATAGTTCCTTTTATACTAGGTATAGATAGGCACGCGCTGGCAAGAAGGACACGTACTACGAGGCAAAGATAGGGAAAATTCATCCACGTTCACATCCTGTCTACACGTTGCCACGTACACATGCGTGGCTACACGTGTCCGTGTCCGCGGCGGCGCCGCTGATCGGTAAAATGACGGCAGCCGCTGACTCTGATGAGGAGAAAGAGAGCTTTTGGAGAGCTCTTACAGTACAGGTTGTTAAAAATTTGAAACTACTTGTTTTTTACTATACTCAGATCTACACATTTTTCATTTTTATGTATCTTAAAACGTAAAGTATGAACCCTTTTCATTTGGTGCTGTGGTATGACTTTGACTAGTTGTCACTAGAGGCCTGGATTATTTCTATGTTTCTGGTAGTGGAAAAACATTTGTTTGCTTACAGCTAACTTCTGTCCTGCCACGTAGTGCTCCTTTTTCGCAACTTGAAGAGTGTGGGTTGAGGGATGCTTCAAGCTCTGAAGTTTCTTCCGTGGCATTTAGATTGTTCTTTAAGGCTGAGACCACATTGTTAATGTGGCAGTGGTACAGATTGTTCTAATTCATGAGTTCGTTTTTGCCATAAATTAGACGCATACACTGCGTTGCAGTGGACAACTCTTTAAAGCCTATATTATGTTAACAAAAGGGTATACATAAAACATGAAATTCTTTTTTTTTTAGGAAGGATCTGATTCATATATTAAGGAGACTCACCACTTTTACAAACAGGCCCAGAAGAAACACGAAATTACAAAAGGACCCAGAAAAGTGCACAGAGCACCCTCAGCCACCGAGAAGAAAACGCAATCAGATCCACAGCCGCTCCCCAAACTCCTAGACGACGCCGGAGCCGCCGTACCGCTTGCCGCCGGGAAGAGGGCGCCACCACACCTTGTAGACGACCGCAGGAGCCGTCCGCCGCCGCGCGACGGAACTGAGAGGCGATGAACGCGCACGGCCACAGCTCCCTCTCCCCGCTTCCGCCCATCTTCCAGCCGACTCGCCGTCGTCGAGGACCACCACCAACAGCACCCAAGCACCTCCAACCGCCGCTCCCCTCGCCACCAAGGCCGGCCGGAGCAGAGACGTTGAAGGAGAACACCACCACCACCAAAAGCGGATAGCGAGCATCCACCAGCTCCTCCCCTCGCCACCACGGCCGGCCGGAGAAGCGAAGACAGAGGCTCGCACCTGACGGAACACCTTCACGACCTCCCCGGCTACGAAGCCGGAACGGGGAAAGGAGGGGAAGGACCAAACCCAGCTCACCGACGCCACCGCCGCCGTCTTCGATGTCGCCGGGAGGCACACACACCTATCTATAGAACCTATCTACACGCACAACGAAAACCGGAGCTCCCCCCCACCTCACGGTGCCTAAACGGCGACCGGAGGCGGTGGGGAGCAGCGGATCGCCGGCGAGACCTCGAACCTTCGAGTCGCCCTCCGAGTCGCCCTTCTCTACTGTAGCAAGGGACACGGGGAGGAGAGACGGCGGTGACTTATAAAACATGAAATTCTCTACATGAACAAGCATGATTCAATGGTGACAATAGTTGAGAGGGTAGATTTAATCGACGTGAATAGTTGTGTATTTTACCAATTAATTTTGTCATACAAATTAATTAAAATCATAGATAAGAAGAAATTAACGGGTGAAAAGTTTGATGATGTGCATAGATTGGACGAAGATATGCCTTGCACGTTTACTCATAATTATTTTGGGGGGGGGGGGGGATTCTGAATTTGAGGCACGTAAATGTGGCTTTGTTTAAAAAGTGGGTCGGAAAATCTGATATATCAGATGGAGGACTCGATCAGGGCTTCTAATATCATAGCCAAATATTCTTACTCTAGGGATATTTTCTCCGGTCGAGCCATGAGGGCTCGCAGTTTTCGTCCTCCTAGCTGAGCTTGGTAGGATGCATCAGCTCCACCCTCTTTCATTTCATTCCGGTGTATATCTGCTTTGTTACTTTTAAGTTCTCTTCTCTGCTCCTAGTTCAAACATATTTTCAACCTCTCCGCCTATGAAGATCAGCTACTTTAGAGCATCTCCACCGGCGCGCCCAATACAGCGTCCGTCAAAGTTGCGAGGACGTGTTCGCCCATCTTGCTGAAGTGTTTTTTTAGCTTAAGGGGGTGGATATCCACCGCTTGAATAGATAAAATAGGATTGACCCAGTTTATAAGGAAAACCAGGCCCAAAAACATACAAACTGTACAATGCCCTGTTTATGAGGAAAACAGGGCAAAAAATCGCACTGACGAAGCGACCCGCCGCCCACACGACACAAGCCGAACAAACGCCACAACACACACCACCCGCTCTAGGGTCACCGCCCCGGCGTAGCAACCAGATCGACCTTCGCATTGCCCGAAAGCGATCCAGTCATTGTCGACGAACCCTCTGCCCGCGCAGTCTTCATCTAGGTCGGCATCAAAACCAACCTGTTCCGGGGCCGCCGCCCTGCCGTAGCAACTAGATCGACCTTCGCATTGCCCGAAGGCGATCCAGTCGGGTCGACGAACCCTCTGCCCGCGCAGTCTTTATCCAGGTCGCCACCCAGACCCACGCTAAACAACGGCTCTGCCTCATGGAACCGTCATAGCGTGGGAGACCGAGGCCGCTGCCTCGACGCACCTCCACCGTCCGGGGCCGCCACCCCGACATCCATCTCCCTGACCACATAGCCAGCCTACCCATCCGCCGCGAACCCGCCGCACCGAGAGAGCCGATGACTCCAAGGCGACGCCTCCAACAATGTAGTGAAGCGTCCGTCACCGTCGCCCGCCCCCGACGGAGCTTAGGCTTTCACCTGGATACCATCGGACCCGTCGGGCCGGTTGTCGAAACTCCACGACAATGCCAACAAGAAGAGGAACGACGCCCAAGGGTGCCGCCATCGTCGGCACCGACCGGAGACGGTGCAAGGCTTTCACCCGGAGTTCGAGCCAGCCACGAAGCTTAGGGAGCTACGAGATAGGAGACCGTATCCGTGGCCGCCCACCGAGTTCCACCACTTGCCAAAGTCCCACAGCACCTCACGCCATGGAAGTCGACAAGTTTGCTGCACCACCACCGCACGTCCAAAGATCCGGGGCGCCGCCCCGGCTTCCACCTCTGCTCCCCTGCCTTCTCCACACCACGAGCAACCTCCCGCACGCCCACACGCCCTCCAGCATGCACGGCGAGCTCGCCGGCCACACGGGCCCGCCAAGCCCAGATCGAGCCCGACGGGCCCCAAATCCTGAGCTCGGGCACCTCGGCGACGAAACCCCATGGCACCGGTGGCGCCCACCGCGCCACACTGCCGCCGGCAGGTTCCGCCGGCCACCATCTCTGTCTGAGCCCACCGGCTCGGCTTCCCTTTGCCCCGACCGCCGCCGCCCCCATGGGTCGGTCCGCCACCAACGAGAACGCGAGGAGGACCCCCCCCCCCCCCCGACCACCTTTTTGGCAGCGGGGGGCGCGGCCGGCGGCAGCGGCAGGAGGGCGCCAGATGGGGGGGGGGGGTCTCGGCGGCGCAGTTTTTCTCCCCTGGCGACACCGGGGGAGCAACGCGAGGGGTCGGGTTGGGTTGATATATGGTTTTTGATATAGCAGATGAATCACATCTTATTGAAGTGTTCTTTAGCTACTTCCACATGTTGTGTGTTGCTCCGGGTTCTTTGTCAATCCTGGTGCCCTGCTAGTTTTACGCAATTTTTCGCTATTCTCTCGAACTTTTTTTGGGTCAACTACGTAGACTTGTTTGGGTGCTTTTTGTTGCATAGTCATGGGCTTTATGGCATGCTCTTAACAAGCTTACTATTGAGGCCAAAGTAAAAAAATTACCTAGATGATGTTATCTTCAAAACCATCATTTTCTTGAAGCTATGGGACCCCCACTCTCAAGCTCTGGGATAATTAAGGAAGGAGCAAGGTGGTTAATCAGGGAACAAAAGAAACTCCACTCCGCAAGACTTTCAAGTAATTGATCGAATTAAGTTATGGTTGGGCCTGGTTATATTTGCTCCTAAGTTTAAGGCCCCTCTGTTCTTTTACTTTTGCGAAGATGTATGCCCCAACATTTTTTCTAAACTTGTGAAACCAGTGTGGCTTTTGTTTGATCTGAAATGAACCCTAAACTTACAGCGAAGTTCACTTTTGGTTCTAAAACTTCTGTTCGATCTGAAATGAACCCATGGAGTTCTGAAAATGTATAAATCACATCTAACTTAAGAAAATGCCTGCGTGGAAAATATGTAGCAACAAAAGGATAAACTAGGCAGAACTGGAACCAAATCTTGATCATATGTTTCGACGATTCAAAATCTGACTTAGGCTGTAAATTCCCGAACCTCTAGAGGCACTCGTGGAACCCCATTATGTTATTGTCTGCCTAGTGTGTGTTCCCATTTCTTGCATGACCCGTCCATGATGCAAATCGCCCGCGTCCCCAGCCCATATGCACATCCGCACCTAGCTACTCGTACGGGCTAACATGCTGACATGCTTGTTCCATAAAGCTGGGAGGTGCAACTGGTTGGTCGGTTTCTATATATATATTTTTTTAAAAGAAAAGGCATCACGCTTTATTACGATAACTGGGGTAAATCACCCACCACAACTTCGGTTAGGGTTACGATAACTGGTTGGTTGGTTTCTATAGGGTTAAGTGATGTAGCGGTTTTTGTCACCGTTTTTCTTCGGTTAGGTGGGATGTGGACTTTTTTAGGAGTTCAAGGTCGTTTTGGACCAAACATAAGTTTTATGATGAAAAGTAAATTTCCTCGGGAGTTCAGGGAAGAAAAGTGGGCTTTCTTCATTAATTTATAAAGTCGGGCATATGATGCCTTTTATCTAAAAGGTAGTTTTTAAATATACCTATTGACACCCCCCCCCCTCTCTCTCGGCGACATCTCGACCTTTCAACCTTGCACGAGATGCACTTTGTGCCTTAGCCATGTTCAGCACCAAGACACTTTTCTCTTAATCTGTACCCATCTCATTCATGATCTCTTTTCCGCTACCTCATAGGGACGAGCCTACATTGGCAGATCAGTTCCTTGCCTCGACAGTGGGAGTAGCTAGGATGGCAGTCGGCTAAGCCCGAGCGCTGTCATCTCTAGCCAGTGTTGGGGTCGCCTTTTGGTGTCGGCTTCAAAGCGGAGCCCGTGACGGGGGCCAAGGTCGCCTTCTCTTTCAGCCATGCCATGAGGTAAAACATCGAGCAGAAATTGGGCACTGTGGGAGGTGGCTCTGGGCGTTGAGGGTGAGGGCCGCTCTGATACTCTCCGCCGAGATTTGTACAATCACTCCCGTATCCTTGATCCTATGATTACTCCTTCCAAAAATAGCATGGTTGATAGCAAAATTTATTGTCTTTCGTGTTTTTTTTAACACCTTTACCGTAGGGGACGGTGTAATTTGTCTTCCGTGGGTCTATGCTGCAATGTTCGTAGCCAGCAGCGATTCCTCGGTTACTGACCACGGTTTCTCTTTTCGACTATGTGGAGCGTATATTGGGGGCTCTTAGAGGATGGGATTTTGTTCCGCATGATTTTGGGGATCTTCGACAGGCTAGGGGCGTAGGTGCTGAAAGGGACCATGAATCTCGCAGGGTGGTGAGGGCACTTGCTCAGTCTTCACTCTCTCGAAAAGGAAGGTGTCGAATTTGGGGTAGATACATGACCTTTCGTGGATGTGGGATCTGGTTTTGGCATCGTCTATGATAAATCTGGCGGAGAACCACGATCAAAGGGGACATGTGGATTTGGCTTCTGTTGGAGTGGGCGAGCGGGAACAACGTCTCACTTATCTCCTCAATCACACTCGCAATCACTATGGGTCATGGGAACCGCCTACAATTTGAACACTATCAATAGCTCAATGAGATATTTATGTGCTAGATGGTCAATGGTGGTAAAACACAACAAGACCTCAAAGGAGGGCTAACGGTTTGGACTTTGAGTAGGTTGAAAAAAGACGTCCAACCTTGGCAAGAAAAATCTGATATGACCGAGGCATCACGTGAGAAACAAAGCAACATCCCGTCACTTGGTCAAATTTCAACCCATTCCTCTAAAACTTATAATCCGGTTGTTCAAAACCCGACTAGAACTTGGTATCTAGAGACATCGTGGGAGGTTTATGTGGCTTATGTCGTCATGCACAGCGCATGAATAGGTTGAACTATAGCTTTTTATTTAGATGCATCGACAAATTCGTGACATGAAGGCGAATCAACATTTTCTTAATGATCTAATGGAGGACATGTGGGCACACCATGGAAATGTGTAGTTTGATGATCATCTGGTGCAATGCAAAACTTCTCTATTTTAGTATTTCTGAATTGAATTCAAACTTGTACTATGTTGTTTGTAAACTTGTACTCCCTCCGTTCCGTAATGTAAGACGTATAGTTTTTTGAGGAAAATTCCAAAATATATGATGTATTGCGATTTATGGATAATTTTACACATAAAAAATGAGTTTCAATCCATAACGGAGAGATTTAAAGGATTGTTTTCAATTTGTGATTTTTAGGCACTCCTCTCTCCAAAAAATATCCAGAGTAAAATAATTCCACCGTAGGCAAAATTCACACGTCTTAATATTCGTGAAAAAAACTATAGCCTTACATTCTGGAACGGAGGGAGTATTGTTTTTGAATATATGTGTTTCAATATTTATCTTGGCAAAATATCATGTGCACATGGATAATGAGGGAACATAAACGCCTCCGGGAGTTTATTGCAAAACATACAACGATTTAGTCTGCAAGCGGGCGTGTAAATGCAAATTAGTTCGAATTTTGATGTCGTGCGTACGATTTAAATCGGAGGGCTACTGACGTACGGATGCATGGATACACGAAATTCAGGATGCACATGATATGTTGCCATCTTTAAACTATTAATTAATATTATTAGATCATATATGATGTTGTAGTAGAGTAGAAACAAAGAAATTTGGAAAATAAGGTACACAACGAAGCTCACCCGAGTTGCCCTGTCGGCCTGTCTACATCGTCTCATTGGATTGGGAACGGCTCACAAAGATTTTGTCATGTTGTTGACGAAACTAGCCAGGTGGCCCTCGCAAATGTGAGGGCGTCATCTTAAGCCCACTCAATGTGTCCGAAAATGGTTCTAGAGACGTTAGCCCTACTAATTTCTGTCAAAAATATAATATATACATTGCACATCCCTTTCCCATCAGTTCGGACTTTTGGGATAAATGGCTAGTGCATCAATTCTAATATGGTATCAGAGCCAGAGGTCTAGAGTTCAAGTTCTGGCCAACGCAGTATTAAAAATTAAATATCTGCGGACACCCTAAAATCCACGTCCTAGGCTCGTGAGAAAAAGTCCACGGCTTGGACGTGAGGGGGAGTGTCAGAAATATAATATATACATTGCACAGCCCTTTCCCATCAGTTCGGACTTTTGGGATAAATGGCTAGTGCAGCAATTCTAATAATTTCTAAATGATATTATTTACTCGCATAAATCATCAACAATTACAAACCATCGAACCTAGAATAGTGTATTTGACTACATCATGAAAACTGAATTTGATTACATCATGTAGAATACACTCAAAAGAGAAAGGTCTAGGTTATGTTTTATTTAAGATAATATCATTGTTTTTATATGGTTCATTTTAATCTATGGACGAATTATTATTTCTAATTCTCCAAAATACCATGTCGCCCTAGTCATCAACTCTTGCAGGTGCACAGGCTAGTGATGTAAAATGAAATGAAGTATTGTGTTGTTTTGGGTAACAATATTTATGTGAACAATATAAAAATTTGCAAGGGCATCATATTAGCATATTGCACATGTCACGGATTTTATTTCAGAAAATTAATGCCTATTTGAAATATTTTTACAACATATTTAACTTGTTGCTTAATATTAATTGTGACATTTCCAAAAATACCATGTCACCATTTTGTAACGGAGATAAGTGGTATCTAGATTTTTTTACTTCCTTCCTACTGTTCCCAACTCTTCAATCCACGTGATCTATAAGCTCACTCACATGTATATGTTATATGCAGTCACGTGACTACGCCGATTTAGATTGCTCATAATTAAAAGGAATATTGTCTCCGATTATAAATTACACCTAAAGAAAAGTTTATATTCAGTTTATGTGTCATCCATACAGAATATTTTTTTAGATTTATCCAGTGCAGTGAACATTCTCAAAAGAAGAAAAATCGTAGGAACAAATATTCTTCAAAATACTTTCAGCACAAAGGGAATAGACATACATTGTCTATACCAAGTTGAAACCTTGTGAATGAGTTGTTATAAAATCAATCGGATAGGTTGACATTGATACTTCTACAATAGCAACACCATTTTCTCTAATTGCGAATCCTAACCTCTGTGCACATATTGCGCTTGATTTTCTATTTTCTGGTTGAGACCAACTGCGCTAGGATCTTATGAACGGCCGTGATCAAATCCAATTGCGCGATTAACCCTGATAATATTATACCAATGTTGATTAGCACAATATAATCTATCAGTCTAATTCTTAACCCTGATAATTCAACCATAATGTATCCATCTAATTCTTCGTGTTTCAGTACGGAGGTGGTCGGATTTTTCTTTTCTTGTCAGGGTGTGTCCTTGGCAGCACTACCCCCGCCACGACTTCTTTTATTGTCTTTGAAGTAAATGTCTCTTGTAACTTTTCTAAAGTTGTAATAAAGATTATTTTAACTTTCAATGTATGAAGTTAATTATATACATATTACCATATATGATTTTCGTATATGGCGCAAATCGGGGGTGACATTTTGACACTCGGGAGCATATGATTTTGGTTTATTAAATGCATATTAAACTTAATGTGAGATTTCAGAAAACTCGGACAGAAAGTTCTCGTGTGCACGTCGAAGTTATATATGCTCACAAAGTCGTCTCACGGAAAACCGATATTTTTTGTATCGTGTGTAAAAAGACAAAATTCGGAGCTCAATTTTTGTTCACGAAACATTTTTTTGTCTTTTTTATAGATGCCTGAAAAAATGTCAGTTTCCCAGAAAATTGGCGTGCGTACATAGAGTGTTCAACGATATGCGTCAATTTTTTTCAGAAATCTTTGGCATTTTATAATATGTTTTCTGTCGGCAAATGCATACACACCAATATCCAAATTAAATATTCTAGGCAAATTGTTTTACATTTAAAGCCTTACAGGTCGCCACCATGTTCTACTATAGTAATATTGTTCTAACACGTACATGTGCTAGCTAGTAATAGCCGGTCGTACACGTTTGGAATGGATCAGTTTTTTTTTTGTCACTACCGATCAGGCTACGGGTACATGTATCCGGCTGGACTCTATGGCCGTGACGTGACTCTCGATTTTTTTAAATCTGACTCCCGATTTGGTTGTACGTGTTGAAAACAACTTGTTTGTACCCGGTTAACATTGTACGTAATTTATCTATCTTTTAATCTCAACCGTCACTATGAAAATCAACGGATTATATATTTCTAACCTATGTGGATTAATGTGGTGCCTCTAAAACCCCCTCATTTTGCTTTTAGTATATAACTAGCATGGTGGCCCTCGCAAATGCGAGGGCATTTTCTTTAATATGTTGAAGGCCCAAAGGAATTAAATAGTGTTTTCATTGATATCATATTATGTACTTAGAGCTAATACGGCTCTACTAACACAAATTTAAATATGACATATGAAAATACGTAGTATCTTCAAACAACATTATTTAAGCCAAGAATTATTATGTTATTTCTATAAACACCCATATATATTATTTGTGTCGTATTACACATAACTGTAATTTCTATATGATCTTAGATTAGTAGGCGAGGTCAATGTCGGTATTATATATATATAGATACAAAAGTTTTACTATTTTGGTTGAAATAACAATAATAGTTTCGAGCGCGTCGACTTTGTTACGTTGGAAGTTTCGCAAAAATGAAATTGTGTTTTACGGATATCACATTATGTGAGAAGAAATAGTACGTCTCTAACACAAAAAAATGATATAGTAAATATCACATGTGTCGGCAATATCTTTAATTCCGAGGCACATATTATTGTGATTTGGGGTATACTCAATATTCACCATTCATCTGCTCTTTTATGTTCAATGTTAATTAGAAATGCACACATCTTAGAAACCTAATGTGTGGTTGTATGGCCAGAAGGGAGCTTGTATCTCTAATCACGACATGTCAACAACCTCAATACTAATGAACATATGACAACTGTGAGATTCATTAGGATTCCACGTCGGACCTATATTAGCCCGATCATATCTTCCTCTTAGCTCCTCTTCATTCCTTTTGTCACTTTGTATGCGCAACCATCGCATTTTCCATGATCGCTGTCAGTTCTAGTTCCAATATTATTTGATCCCTTTTTTGTGCATGCCTCTATTTTTCTTATTAATTTTTTAAATATTTCTCTTGATAATATATTAGTGGTGATACTTGTGAATATATATTAATTAGGGTCTACGAATTATTTATTATCCAACAAATCGACAATAGCAAGGCTGCCGTTTTATAGGAATTTCTGTTATCTCTCTATTTTTCAAGTTGTACTATGATTTCGTCATACAATAATTTGAGAATAACCTGATTATTTCTGGTATTAGCTATTTTATCAATTTGATGTGCCCATATGGTTTAGATTCTTAGAGTTAATAAAATACACAATCGGGAACCATGTTTTTATAACTAAACGGAAATGTGTGAAGATTGTGTGCTTCATTATGACGGTGTGAAACTTTTAAACTTTTAGTATCATCACAATAAGATGTGCAACCTTCAAAAGAATGTTTTCTCATGAGTGCCTCCTCCCGGATAAGCCGATTTATCTCTTCTCTTGGGTCGTCCGATAAGTTGCCGAGAAGCGATGTCCCAAACATTTGCAAAAATATTTACTATGTTGTTTCCTTAATTTAATGGCTAGGAGTGAACGATTAAATTAACTAAATATGATCGGGTCATGCATGTATATAGGAAAGTCATAGCCCCTGAAACCTATGTCGAAAAGTCTGCGCTAACGCCAAGCCTAGACATTGACGCTGATCTTTGGTTGGTAGACGATGCCAATGGCTCCGGCGACAACCAAATAGATCGGAAGCCATGGATAAGTTGGCCCCACAGTGCTCCCAACCCTTTAGTTGTTTCAAAACATAAGAATGTTTTTTCATGAGTTGATCTTAAAACCATTCATAAACTCTTCTATGTTTTAAACTCAAAATTAGAGAAGTAGATGTTTTAGAGAACTAATGTGTGGTTGGATAGGTAGAAGGGTGCATGTGTTTCTAATCACATCATATCAACACCCTAATTTTTTTAACCTAAAAGTCTCATTAAGCGAGATTATCTTTTAAATGGAAGATGGTGTTCTTATCGGTAGATTAGTGGTTGCTTATCCAGTGTTGAAACTTCCCGACGTTGGTCTCCAGTGTAGCTTGTTTGATTGTCTGCCAGGATCGACGAATCCTTGGAAATAATGTTTTCACTAATTTGATTTTCAATTTTTTGTATTTTTGTACATATAAATTAGAAGTGTAATTATTTTTTGGAGAACCAATGTGTGGTGAGATGGGTAGGAAGGTGCTTGTCCCAACCCACCAGTAATGAAACATATCTTTTTGCACCATGTCGTGTCTCGCTAAAGCAGATTATATTTAGAACGGCAAACGACATTGTCATAGTGGTGACTTTGCTAATACTGAATATTCTGTAAGAGCAAAAATTAGGCCAATTTATGTGGTTTAGTGTGAGTGCCAAAGTTTATATTGACTATTTATTTTTCATGCAATACTCCACATTAACCTTTTTTGGAAACACTTGGTCCAAGCTGGTTTTCCTTGTTTGGCAACTCTTGGTCCGATGAGTTGGTAACACAGATGAATAAGAGCTTAAAGGGGAAGTGAGCTATATTAATTATTATTTTTGTGAATATTAAATTATTTTCTTTTAATTTGGAAGCTATGCTTAAAAAATCACACCAAAGGCATCTTTCTCGTACTCCCTCCGATCCATATTAATGGTCTCAACATTGTCTAGATACGGATGCATCTAGTCTAAACACTTAACTAGATACATTCGTATCTAGATAAAGTTGAGTCTATTAATATGGATCGGAGGTTGTATTTTACAATTCGCCCAAAAATTAAATCTGACTAAATGGGGATGCAAAAAAATACACGCACGTAACAGTAGGAGTAGGTATGTTGCTTGCATGCATACTAATCAATTTCTGATAGACATCAACCACTCGATATTTTAAGGTACTAAATTGGCAAGTTAATTGTTCGTGACATGCGTGACTTCATATAAGCACTATTGTACAAAGGAAAAAAAAACTGATGACGTGCAACGTTTTGTGCAGCCACGTTCTGTGCAAAAAATAAAATTGTACGAAGAAAAAAACTGCTGATGTCATCCATGACATCGTCATGTGAAACATTTTGTGCAGCCACGTTCTGTGAAAAGAAGGACTTTTCTAACGTATTGGGTAGGTTCGTAATCCAGCTATAAAATTAAATCGTAGCCGTAGATTATAGACTAACTGTTAATATAATCTAGATGATGTGGCTTAAGCGTGGAGTAATAGATAGATGAGGAGGCGCTGCGTCCGACACCCCCTCTCTCCAGATCTTTGACCTCCGGAACCGGAAGGCCCCGGCGGGCGGCGTTCTAGCTCTCGTCTTGGCTGCAGCTCGCCTGACCAAATGACCCAACCAATAACGTTGCTGCCGGAGTTCGATCCGGCGGACACGGGTGCCGGCCGCGGCCTGGTCGATCGCCTCACCGCCGACGCCGCGGCGCTCCAGCGGGACGTCCTCACGGAGATCCTCACCCGGAACTCCCACACGGAGTACCTCCGCCGCTTCCTGGACTGCTTACCACCAGGCGCCTCGGCCGCCGACCTACGGGAGGCCTTCAAGGAGCGCGTGCCCGTCGCCAGGTATGAGGACATCAAGCCGTACGTGTATCGCGTTCTCTCCGGCGAGCCGTCCAGCATCCTCTGCTCCGAGCCCATCACCGAGCTCGTCAGAAGGTAAGTCATTCATTTCCGTGTGTCCTGTTGTGTGTGTGTGTGTGTGTGTGTGTGTGTGTGTGTGTCTGATTGTGTGAAGAAATATACAGTACAAAACTGATCTGTATATGTCTCATGGTGGGCAGCTCGGGCACGTCCGGGGGGCACCAGAAGCTCTTTCCATCCACCACGGAGAAGCTCCGCCAGAGGCTGTTCTACAATTCCTTGGAGGCACTCGTTAGGAAGATGTAAGCACTCTTGAGTTGTTTGATAATCGTTGTCTACCAAGTGTCATATGCATTTGTGATTCCAACCTGCAACAAAAAAAATGCTGATCAGGAGAAATATGCATTGCTGCCTGCAGGCACTTGCATGCTGACCAGGAGAAATGCGGCAAGGGAATGTACCTCGTGTTCACCTTCCCAGGGAACTCGACCGTGTCCGGCTTGCCCGTGCACACGTCTAATACGGCCTACTGCTACAGCAGCCATTTCCGGGACCATGACATCCACAGATACACCAGCCCCATCGAGGCAGTCCACTGCCCAGATGCCAAGCAGAGCATGTACTGCCAGTTGCTCTGCGGCCTGATTCACCGCGGGATCGTGGACCATGTCGGTGGCGCCTTTGCAAATGGTTTCGTTAATGGGATCAGGTTTCTTGAACAGAACTGGGAGGAGATGTGCTCTAATATCCGCACTGGGCATCTCAGCGACTGGATCACACATGCTCCTCTTCGTGATGCCATCGCTCAACGTTACCTGCAACAACCTGACCCAGCACTAGCCGATGAGATTTTATCGGAGTGTGCCGGGAAGCCATGGAATGGGATACTCAGGAGGCTATGGCCAGGAGCACGGTATATCCTCACCATTGCGACCGGCTCCCTGGCGCAATACGTTCCGATTCTTGAGAGTTATGGTGCTGGGTTACCAATTGTTTCGCCCGTGTACGTGTCCACGGAGTGCGCTGCAGGGATCAATCTGAATCCTCTTGATCCACCTTCTTGTGCATCGTATGCACTGCTTCCAAACATTGCCTACTACGAATTTGCAGAGGCTAAGCGTGGCGATGATGATGAAAAGGTACAAGGAACCACTGACAATTCGGACGGGATAAAGCTTGTGGACCTTATGGATGTCAAAATTGGTCGGTGCTATGAGCTGGTTCTCACCACATTTGCAGGTTAGCTGTTGGACTAATTATATACCTTCAGTCTGATTTCTTGCATGATTTACGTTTTATCAGTGTTACTCCAAATACATTATCATAGTAGTTACCTGGTACCCCAGTTCCATAGTAAGTATTAAGAAACCCAATTGAACTAGCACTTAATTTACAGCGTCACCGTTATCCCTGAAGTACAACTTTATGAGATTGCTGCCGTGCTGCAGTAATTCACTCCTGCTTGTGTAAGCCTGATTTCTTTTACTTACATTGCTTGGTGGCTTTTTTGTTATAAGAATTAAAATCAATGACCTCAACAATTTCTGAAAAAATTTAGGCCTAAGGAAATGAATTTAACTTCGCATATTGCGGTGCATACCAGGTCTTTACAGATACCGAGTGGGCGACCTATTGACTGTGAGTGGATTCTACAATGCAACGCCACTGTTTCATTTCTCAGGGCGGCACAATGTTGCCTTAAGCATTGATTACGAGACTGTAAGCGAGGAGGACCTCCTCAAGGCCATTTCACAAGCATATGAGCTGCATCTTAGGCCTCTTGGTTACAGGTTTGGTGGTAGCACCGCATATGCGGACATATCCACCTTGCCTGGCCACTACGTCCTGTTCTGGGAGCTGGTCAGTGCAGCGGGTAACCATATTGCCAGTGATGTCGATCAGACTGTCATGGAGAAGTGTTGTGTGACCGCGGAAGGATGCTTCGATCAAATGTACCAAAAAATCCGACACCGTGGATCGATCAGTGCGCTCGAGATAAGGGTGGTGAAACATGGTGCATTTGATGCTCTGATGGATTTCTTCGTGTCTAGGGGCACATCACCCAACCAGTACAAAACTCCAACGGCTATTCGATCAGAAGAAGCACGGATGGTGTTAGAGGAGAGGGTATCAGGAAGGTTCTTTAACCCAGAAACGCCCAGCGGTCCTGTGAATGATTACGAGAGGAAATGATTATACGGAGTTGGTTATAGCAGGGGTGCTGAACATAGAGGAAATGGTAGGATTCATACGAATACATGATGACGCACTCCCGGAGGATTCCGCGAAGCGCGAAGCTATGTCCATGCCGTATGTTTCGTTCTTCTGATGATGTAATACCTCAGTAGCTGTGCAGCTTTAGGTATGTCTTAGTACTTAGCTAGCTAGATCTTGTCTGTAATGCCACAAGGAAAAACTTGGTCGCATTCCTCATTCATGAGCTACAGTGGTGGATCTAGGATCTTAAAAATGGGGGTGCCACGGTTTGCTACACAAGACATTGACAGAAAATTTGGGAGAATTACACTATAAATTGCATGATTTTGACGTTTGTTCTGCCTTCCGATTATTTACAGAGTTTGGTTTCGAGAGAAGATCTCCCGATTACAACGCATCCCTAATCAAACTGCATGATTTAGTCTAACTATCATCATAATTATAAGAGAGAGGTTTTAAGCTTTTTATAGAAGTAGTGTTAAGTATATAATACAAATTGTTTTTTGGAGGGGGTGCCATGGCAGCCCCGTAGACCCGCCCCTGATGAGCTATAAGATCGTCCTCTTTTCCTATAGTTAGAATTGCCTTATATTGTTTAGATCGTGCTAGATCAGAAAACTGGAAGTGTATATGTGATCAAGTTTTTTTTTAGAACCATGCAAGAGCGCTGCATGTATTAATATAGGAGAAGAAGAAAGGCTCGACGAGCCAGAGTTTACTGAGGCGCTGGAAACCAGCAAAAAAAGGAAAGGAAAAACCAGCATGATCTTGAAAAAGTGTATATGTGATCAAGTTGATGACAATATAGTCGAGGTCAAACCAGCATGATCTTGACCCTTCAGGCTTCATCAAAAAAGATTTGGTGGTTAACCTTTCACGAAGGTCCATTGACTTACTGTTATTCATTTTAACCACAACAGGCAAATTGCAAACAATCTGGCGCCAACGGTTCTACTACTAGCAAAATACATTTGCTGCAGAAAACCAGAGAGAAAATAGCCATTGATAACCAAAGGTTCTGACAAATAGACGGGAGCACACACCTTGGCCCTTGCTCCCCTATCTCCGGCGACGACATGCTCTCCATCTGTTGCCCCCATTTGTGCAGATGGGGGCTTATCCAAACAGAGGGGGAGAAAACAAGAATTTTACTTAAAGGTTCTTTGTTGTCACTAAAATTTCAGATATATTCCTCACATAATGTAATATCATTTCAAATTATTTTTAATTAAAACCAAACTTTTAGGACATCCTAAATAGGGAAAAGATACATCACACCACATGTTAGTTCTACATAGCACACATAATATATTCATGATGTGTCCACATGATCATTAAGAAGTTTTTGACGCACCTCCCTGTCACGAATTTCTCGATGTATCTCAAGAAAAAAAATTAGTTCCACCTTATTGATTTTCTAGGTTGACAAGAGGTTTCATGAAATCAATCTCAAGATTGTGGTTTTGATCATGCTCATCCTCCATTGTGCATGATGACATAACTGATCATGATGTCTCATGTTTGATATGTATCTCATGTTCTACAGTTCTAGTCGGGTGACGAACAATAGGCCAACAAATGTTTTTTTTAGAACACAATAAGGCAACCAATGGGGAGCACTACAAAGTCCTCGCACCACCTTTCCAAGATGCCGGAGAAAAAGGCCAGCGGCCCAGCCCATGCGAGCCTCCCTCTGCCGCTCTGCTACACACGGCCACTCCCCATTTCTTTCCATCTTTTTCCCTCTCACGCCCATTTCAAAACCTCCAAATCCGGCAACCACCGCAGCCCCCACGTACCTAGGGTTTGCAAGTCTCCTCCCACGCCAGCCGCACCGAGGACGGCGACGGCGACCCTCGGGCCATCGGAACCGTGATGGAGAAGTACGAGAAGCTGGAGAAGGTCGGGGAGGGCACCTACGGCAAGGTGTACAAGGCGCAGGACAAGGCGACGGGCCAGCTGGTGGCGCTGAAGAAGACCCGCCTGGAGATGGACGAGGAAGGGATCCCGCCCACCGCGCTCCGCGAGATCTCCCTCCTCCGCCTCCTCTCCAGCTCCATGTACGTCGTCCGCCTCCTCGCCGTCGAGCAGGCCACCAAGGGTGGCCAGGCCGGGGGAAAGCCCGTCCTCTACCTCGTCTTCGAGTTCCTCGACACCGACCTCAAGAAGTTCGTCGACGCATACCGCCGCGGGCCCGCCCCCAAGCCGCTCCCCACGGAGGTCGTTAAGGTACCGATTTGAATTCGCCTCTTGTTTAGGTGTCCGTTCTGAACTCTGAGTTTTCGCTTAGGAAATCTGCTGTGTTTTCATTTCTCAATGGCATTTTTAATGTTGATAATGGATTGAAGATATGAAATAGAACCATCCGATTGTTAGCCAATTGTGAAATCAGAACACCAAAATGTACTATGAAATAGAACCATCCGTTCTGAATTCTGAGTTTTCGCTTCGGAAATCTGCTGTGTTTAACTTGTGAATGTCATTTTTAATGCTGAGATTGGAGATACGGAATTGAACCATCTGATTGCTAGCCAAATATGAAATCAGAACATCAAAGTGTACTATGAATTAGGTAAGTTAGTCTAAATTATTCATTAAATTTTTTTACTGCAAACTCTAGGCTAGTCAGAAGACAAAATTTAGGGAATAAAAAGTGCGATCACGCTTGAAACTCAACTTCGGCAATGCGACAATGTTCTGTATTTTGCATATAACCATGCACACATGTACGGATTTGTGATTTCAATTCTTCTCCACACCTTTGATTTGTGGATGTAACAGATCTGATGTGCCATGTGATCATGTCAATATACAAGAAGATTTTACATAATGAGATATAGTTCCGCGTCATACTTGTTGCTTCCATAGGAACTTCTGTACTGATCTATTTATAAGTAGACACTACATTATACCCCATAGTTTATCCATCAACCAGTTGTTCATATATTTCAATGGTTGCTAATAATTTATCAGTAGATAGCAGGTACCGAGTAAATTCTCCTTTTGATAGGTTTGTTTCAGGCTAATGGATAACTTTCTTGTAGAGTTTCCTGTATCAGTTATGCAAAGGAATTGCACACTGCCATGGCCATGGTGTCCTTCATCGGTTGGACTTCTACTCTCTGATTTGTGCTGATTTCCATATCATATTTCGTTTTTTGCTGATGTGATTTATACTATTCCTCCTTCATATCATAGGGATTTAAAGCCACAAAATCTATTGGTTGATAAGGACAAGATGATTCTGAAAATTGCAGATCTTGGGTTAAGCAGAGCTTTTACTGTTCCTATGAAAAGTTACACCCATGAGGTACTGTTTACTTGTCTAGTCAATTGTACACTTAAGATAGTGAACACTCTGTTCCACGTAATTTATCCGCATGGTTTAGTTCCTCATCCGTATTCTCCTTTTGTATTGTAGATTGTGACACTTTGGTATAGAGCTCCTGAAGTACTGCTTGGAGCAACCCATTATTCAACTGGTGTTGATATATGGTCCATTGGATGCATATTTGGTACTCCAGTTTTTCTTTTAACCAATTTATCCATAACCTCATCCTTGTTCCGAACCTGGAAACACACTTATGTACAAGCAGAGCAAAAATATACTAGGGGATGCATGCTCACTCTTCTGTATAGCCAAATACAGTACTAGTTAACCTTTTTTTTTACCTTACATCAACAGAAGTTCATTTACTCGAAAAAAGTTTAACAGTAGCGGCAATTCTAAGGCTTTGAGCATATCAATGTCAAGAATTGTGGTTAAGAACTATCTACAAAATGCTTCTTGAAAAAAAACCGCAAGACAAATGCTTTAATTTTGAATTACCTTAAGATTTTGAGCTCCAGTGTCACATAGGCTTGGAATTCTGGCCAACTGCTTTACTTCTTCCCTTCCTCTTCTTAATTTACGATACATATTTTCCTTTTTTATGAATTCTTTCTCCCCATTTATATATTCTTTAATCTCTTTATACAGCTGAGATGGTCAGAAGACAGGCTCTTTTCCCTGGTGACTCCGAATTACAACAGCTGCTTCACATTTTCAGGTTATTCTTTCTCCCATTTCTCGTGAACTGACGTAGTTATAAGCTTATCATGATAAAAGTTAATTGAAGAATAGTGTGTCAGTAATAATCGAGTTCCCACAGTCATTGTCTTGTTCTGTTGAAGACATTCAGTTTCATGAGTTGATGCTTGCTATTATCTGAAAATGTAACCGAACTTGTGTCAAACAGTTAGACCCTACTCTAGTGACTGAAACTTGTGACTGGAATCACTACCCTTACAGTTTTCTTGCTCCCCATTTCTTCTGTCAATTTATATTGTAACTGTGTTGAGCCATTAACTAAAACTGCTTCTGACAAGGCTGTTGGGAACTCCTACTGAGGAGGATTGGCCTGGAGTGACTGCTCTGAGAGACTGGCATGCTTATCCACAGTGGAAATCACAGAACATGACTCGTGCAGTCCCGACGCTGGAACCGGAAGGGGTTGACCTGCTATCGGTAATCTAAACGACTGATCTGAAATGCAAACTATTTATGTCCTCTTTACTAGAATTGTTTTCGCCTGTCAACTGAATAGACACTATGCTTCAGTATTTCCTCTATCCATGTTTGCCGCAACTTCAGCTCATCAAATTGAAGTAATGCTTGTCCATCCATTATAATGCACTTCAGTTCGTTTTTTCATTCATTTGCCATGGCTATATTAGTTGAGTTTCGACTAGGAAGCAGATCAGTTCCTAGAATCTGGCTATGATGATCTCACGATGTTATATCCCTCCCCCCACCCTAAGCAAGTGGTGAGCTGACCATTTCCATAACCTGTTCCTTGCAGAAAATGCTCCAGTTCGATCCGGCAAACAGGATCTCAGCCAAGGCTGCGATGGAGCATCCCTACTTCGACAGCCTCGACAAGTCTCAGTTCTAGCAGAAATTTCGGCAAACTGTCTGCCATGAGATCGACGCACCAGAATTCTGCACCCAGCAATGCCGTGTTGCTCGTAATTGGCTTACCTGCCGCCGTGTCCTAAATCTGCAGCAGCGCAATTTGTCTTCGCAGCTGTGAACTCAAGCCGATTTGCTGTTCAGATCAGATACATATGTGTTTTCTATGCTCCGTACCGAATTATTTGGTTAGGCGGATTTGCGGACAATATGTTCTATAATAATAGTGCATCCTTGTTAAGAGGTGGTGCAGAATGTTGTGCGACGTGCAAGAATTTTTTGCTTCGATGAGTAGACCTGGAAGTGGCAGGTCGTGACTAGTTTCAGACAGGTGTGTGTGTGCTTGATGTCGACATATAACAGAAGCCTGATTCTGACGAGGACGTTTTACCAGCTCCAGCGCGGGAATCTAAAGGTACACATATCGATTATGTCATGAAACTGCAAATATGTATAGCTCGTGAAACAACAAGAAAACAGCAATGCAGCTACAAATTGTAGCTAATTCGGGAAGGCTGTAATTTGAGGCCAGTGTTACTGTCGACAATATTTATGAAGTTGCGCTTTAGAATTTGAATTTCGATCTATAATTTGTACTACTCCGTACATGATTTGTCCAATTTATCATTTTTTCGTTGAAATCCTTCACTTCCTTTTTCTTTTCAAGAACCTCTCTTTGCTTCTTCTCCGTTTCTCTCTCCGAAAGAGCAAGATACGACAGCCAGCCTCTTTGGTTTGTTTGTTTTTGTGGCGCCACGCTGTGGTCTGTACATGTCCATCGTCAACAGTTCCCCTGCCACCCGAATTCCCCAAATCGAAATCGAGCTTCCCCCTCCCCGGCCGCTGCCCACCGTAATGGCGTCCTCCAAGCAGCCTCTCACGCCCTCCTCTGCTAACCGCCACCGCCGGCGCCGCCGGTGCCTCACCGGCAGCCTGTCCGCGCTGCTCGCCCTCGCCCTCCTCCTCCTAATCCTCTTCCTCACCGTCCTCCGCGTCCGCGACCCCACCATCCGCCTCGTCTCCACCGACCTCGCCGGCGTCGCCCCGCGGTTCGCGCTCCTCCCGGTCCCGTCCCTCCGCCTCAACGTCACGCTCCTCCTCACGGTCTCCGTCCACAACCCGAACCCGGCCTCCTTCGCGTACGCGGAGGGCGGCCACGCCGACCTCTCCTACCGCGGCGCCCACGTCGGGGACGCCCAGATCGGCCCGGGCGCCGTCCCGAGCCGCGGCGACGCCGAGGCCCGCCTCGCGCTCACGCTGCAGGCGGACCGGTTCCTCGCGGACGGGGACGCCAGGCAGCTCGCCGAGGACGTCCAGGGCGGCGCGCTGCCGCTCGACGCCGCCACCAGGGTCCCCGGCACCGTGGTGCTCTTCGGGATGTTCAGGCGGAAAGCCGTGGCCTACTCCGAGTGCAGGCTCGTGCTCGCCGTCGCCGAGATGCGCGTCCAGAGCCACGAATGCAGCGGACACACCAAGCTCTGATTTTCCCGTCGACCGACGGATGTCGCTCGCCGGAGAAGAAGATTCGATGGCGCATTGCCGTTAGGTAGGGTGCGAGGAGGCGCCACGTGCAGGCGTGTGCGGTGTACACATTGGGTTTTCCAGACTCGAACGCAGGATTTTTTTGCTCGGCTCCTATGAGACTCGTGCGTTCGTTGTAAACGGGGACTGGGGAGTAGTAGATCTCTTGGTGTGTCGATTCCTTGGTACTTTTTCGGGCCAAGGAATTGATGGCCCGATTCGTTCAACGTGTTTGTCGATTCAGTGCATCAAGTGCATCGATCTGGATATTCTTGTTACGAATAGAATGAAACTTGTGTTCTCATTGATCTGGGCAAAGCCCTATTTATACAAGGTTGGAAACGGTTACAAAAGAGGTGGCAGTTGCCATTACAAGAGAGAGAGAGCAGTTGTTTGTACACAAGAAAAACGTGGGAAAACTATATGTCGGTTGCCTTCAAGTCGGTTCTTTAGGGTGTGCCGTTTTGATTCTCAACACTCCCCCTTGTACAATGTTGCTCCTCGTATTTGTTGTATTCCTTGTATAATCTTGAGAATATTTGATCTTTGATCACAAGTCTATATACTGTTGAATAACTCCTCCAAAAAAAACCTGTGGGAAAAATATGAGGAGAATATTGTGTAGGATATGTTGCTAAAACTCCTTTAAACCCAGTGGGAAAATAAGGAGAAAATGGTGCAACATATAATGGTTATTGTCTCTTTGGTAACTCATATGATAAAACCTTGGAGAGGAAAAACTCATTAGTGAGTTTAGAGATCAATAAATATGTCTTGTATACTTCCTTTACAAACCCAGTAGGGAAAACAGAAAGTATGACATATGTTATTTGAAGTTGATTATTTCTCCCCAAAAACCCTTTGGGAAAAATGTGAGGAGAATAGTATTTGATATGTTGTTAAAACTCCTTTAAAACCCAGTGGGAAAAGTAAGGAGAAAATTTCACAACATATATTGTTCATTGTCTCTTTGATAACTTATATGAGAAAATCTCGAAAGGATAAAACTCATTGGTAAGTTTAGAGGACAATTGATATGTCTTGTATACATCCATTAAAAACCCCGGTGGGGAAAATAGGAGGTATGACATACATTCTTGTGTTGATATTACCTCATTAAAAACCTTGATGAGAACCTTGAGAGTAAACTCATAAAGGGAAAAAGAGTGTAATATAATGTTTGAGTTGGTTATAATTCAGGAAGAGACTCCCCCTGATCCTTGCAATATAGGTGCAGTATGCTTAGTGATATTGCCTTTGTATAACCTGTTTGCATTTGAGCAACACAAGTATTATTATCTTGTAGATAATAGTTGGTGATTCAATATGAATGTTGAATGTGGTTTATCATTCCGTAAAGCCATATATATCAATGTGAAGCCTTGTATTTTAGAATGATAGGTGGTTGTAGCCATTGGAGTCTGTTTGGAAGACATTAATGGAATGGAAAACCCACCATGTAGGTACATGAAGCCCTTATGTGATATAGCCTTTTGTGGGGATCATATAAGTTGCTAGTATCAGCAAATCCGATGATAATGGAGTTTAGATTTCTCTAAAATAACAAATAGGACAAGATATTTGGTGTCTTGGAGATATCGAAAGATATTCTTGAATCTATCCACTAGAGTTAGGTTCAATGGCACTGAGATTTGGAACATTATGTTCCAACATCTCTTCTCCATCTTTCATGGTTTTGATTATATGTTTCTCTACGTCTAGAGATTGAACAACCATAGAGTTTAGATGGATATGACTTGTCCATGATTTGAAATTCTCCAATTATTTCTGGATATAGGCTAAATGATGTACCAGATTTCTTGAGTGAAGGTGCTCGAATTGTAGCTAAAACAAAGTTTGATACTTTGCTTACATCCTTCATCTACGATTCCGTCTCTAGATGATTACGTGGCTCATCAATATCTTATGTGTTGTGAGTGACGTTATAACCATCAACATACACTGATTTGATGAATACCCTATTGAGTATTTATTAATGAACACGTATGAGCAATCACCTTTCTGGGAGTAATCCTTTTGTATAAGAAACTCACTAAGTCGGTTGTACCAAATTTGCTCCGACTATTGTAAGTCATGAGGTGACTTATTGAGTTTACACTATGCATGTTGCGATTTGTATCTAGATTCAGAATTTGGGATTGCCATGGGGAATCTATATGTCTGAATCAAGTGACACAGGAATATATGTGGTCACTACATCTATCAACTGCATAAATAGATTATTTGTACTGCCATTGAGAAAGTTATCGGAAAATTGATTCCACTGATATCCGGAGAATGGATTTTGGGTATCTGCGTGAACTCTTATGCTACAAGCCTTGCTATTGACTCACCACCTTGTTGTTCTCATTCGGTTTTTGGATGAAAACTGGTGTAGGTATTCCTTTTGTGTATACCTTCCTTTATTGAGCAAGACTATTTGTTCTTGGATTGCATCCTTTGATTGAGTCCAGTCCAAACGAGCGTTTTTCGAACTCTGCCATGGCCATTGATACGGGCATGACGGAGGAGGTGAAGCCCAATTTCAGGACTCCACCAAGTTAGGCGTTCCATTAGTCGTGTCGTTGTTATTTTTAATAATTAGTCTTTATAATTATGTGAGTTGGGTTTGGGCCTGTCCAACCCAACAAGGCCGGTACTGTAGCGCGTGGTACTGTAGCGCGTTCCTGTAGCGCGGTACTGTAGCACCCCTCCATATAAGGCTAGGGCCTGCGAGTTAGAAGGGGGTTCAGAAAATTAGGTTAAGAACTACTACGTGTGTTTCTTGGTGAAGCATCCCTCCGGGGACGGCGATGCCGTTTATCAGTTTGTAATAAAGATTGCTGCGGAGGTTCTTGTGTTCATCAAGGATTGTCGTACTTTGGTTGGAGGCGTGGTGATCTTCATCACGTTGCTTGCTGGATTCGTTCCTCTTCTCCAGGTTTGCGTTCATCGTGTAATTGGGAGAATTATTACCTTGGTTGTCTCGCTGTGAAAGATCGGGCAAAACTCTAGGATCGACGGGGTTGATCCTTATCATGTGGTATCAGATTTCTGGGTTGCTCACAGTGAGGTTGTGTTGATCGATCTCATCTAGATCGGTTGACTGGGAGGAGTTTGATTAGAGACTCTTGTGCAGATTGCTTTGCTTGAGGGAAGATCGGATCGATTCTGGTTTTGATTTGCGTGGTTGGAGAATTTCGAGGCCGATCGGATTGGAATCGGCGAGTTACTGCGGCGAGTGGAGTTCACCGCAATCAGGTTGATCGCACAACGCCAGGGTCCAGGCGTTCGTTTCCTGCTGATCGGTGTGTACGGCAGCAGTGTACGTGCGTGAAGTTCCGGCCGATCGATCCCTGCTGGATCTGCTAATCCGTTCCAAACACCAAACACCGGATCAGAAGCACCTGGTCGTGGGCAGCTGCCCATCGTTTCCTTGCCAGATCCGTTTGAGAGGTTGAGGAGTACACGCGAGCTGGAGAGCATTAGAACGGAAGGAGTACCGTGTGCGTGGAGTCCTGACGTCCTGGTGCGAATCGGATTGATCGGGAAAGGATCTGTTTTCTTGCGTGCATATTTTTCTTTCCGTTGTTCGGATCGGAATACAAGGAAACAGACCAAGGAAAGATAATAAAATAAGGAAGGTTTGGTGCGGTTTGATTGCTTCGTGTAACAGCCAGGTCGGATAATTGACTGATTTTTTTCCAGCCGTGTTGAAAGTTTTGCCGCGGTGCGACATTTGTGGCCGACCGAAAGTAGAGGAGAGAGAAAAAGTTTTTTTACTGTTACTGTAGCAGTACGTGAATTACACAATTATGTTTGCATACATGGAGAGTTTTCCGGGTGATTACTATGGCAAGAAGTGTCAAAGTGGCAAGAAATCTGGTGATGTGTTCAATGACTATCTCGATACATTGCGCGGTGTGACTTTAGTTGCATCGAAGGTCACGTGGAGACTTACTCATGTTGCAACAGCTCAAGAATATGAGTCATGGGAACGTCTTATGCTTCAGGGTTTTCACAGATGTGATACTTGGGAACGAGTGGACCAGCCTACGCGTGTGGTTCTTGCACTCCGACGTGTGGATGAGGAGGTGACTCGTTGGTGGAATGAGGAGATGTATGGGAAGGACAGCACATATGCAACTTGGCATGACTTCACTAATTTTTTGCGTTCCTGTTTTCTAACTCCTCGTCGTAAGGTATCTTGTACAAAACCTGTGACGGCGACAAAGGATTCAACACAAGTTTTATGGTCTGATGCGCAAAAGGCAGAATTGCAGAAAATTCAGGATACACTTTCTGTTCTCCGGAAGAGTTTGAAGTTACCCACAACGGCAACTGCTGAGAAGATTGAAGTCCACAAGGAAGCGCACATCATGGCTCTTTCCGAGGAGAAGAAAGCTGGCGTTGACAAGGTTGTTGTATGCGCTGAAACTGCAATGGAAAAGGTTGCAGGGGAAAAGGTTGAACCATTGAGTGGGCTGAATATGCAACTCAAGCGGGTTCATGATGAGGTTTGCAAAACAGTTGACAAGGGTCAGCGATGGAGTTTATTTCAGACTCAGTGCATTATAAAAGGCAAGGCGTGCAAGCTCATGGTTGATGGTGGTAGCTGTACAAATGGCATCAGCAAGGCAATGGTGGCAGCATTGGGGTTGTCCACATGGCGTATTCCTGAACCTAAGCATCTTGAGTGGTTGAATAGCTGCGGTATGCTGAAGGTAACCCATAAGGTGCGTGTGCCATTTACAGTTGGTGACTATGTTGATGAGGTTGAGTGCGATGTGTTGCCATTGGAGGTGTGTGGTTTGCTACTTGGTCGTCCATGGCAGTATGATCGCAATGTTAACCATGCTGGGCGAGCAAATACATATTCTTTTGTGCATGATGGTAAGCAGCGGACTTTGAGGCCTATGAGCGATGATCAAATCAAGTCCGATGTGGTGCTGGTGATACACAAGGAGAGGTTGCATAAAGCTGAACCAAAACAGCGGTTAGCTAAGTTGCAGCAAGTGGAGCATGATGCAAGGAGCGTTGGTACAGAAATTGATTCAACTATGCATGTAGATGACAAGCCTGTGTTTGTTGGTGACAAGCTAGTTGAAGACAAACCTCTTAGTGGGGAGACGAAGGGTATTGCAGCGAGTGTTCCAGTTCGTGTTGACATGGGTGTTCAGACCGATGACAGTAGTGCTGATCGTGTTCCGGTGCATATGGTGCCGCGGGTAGTCAGCCACAGTTTTGTGAGAACACCTCGGAGACGTTTTGTTGGAGCAGCAGTGTGTGTGCATAGAGGCAAGGATGGACGTGTTCGTCAGTTGTGTGGCCCGGGCATTACTACTTTGCAGGGTCGTGCTAAGCAGGTTCATGTTCAGCAGCAAAGAGCTCCATCAAGTGTTGAGAAGAAGAAGGTGGTGGCGCTGAAGTCCAAGGATCAACCCCGTCGATCCTAGAGTTTTGCCCGATCTTTCACAGCGAGACAACCAAGGTAATAATTCTCCCAATTACACGATGAACGCAAACCTGGAGAAGAGGAACGAATCCAGCAAGCAACGTGATGAAGATCACCACGCCTCCAACCAAAGTACGACAATCCTTGATGAACACAAGAACCTCCGCAGCAATCTTTATTACAAACTGATAAACGGCATCGCCGTCCCCGGAGGGATGCTTCACCAAGAAACACACGTAGTAGTTCTTAACCTAATTTTCTGAACCCCCTTCTAACTCGCAGGCCCTAGCCTTATATGGAGGGGTGCTACAGTACCGCGCTACAGGAACGCGCTACAGTACCACGCGCTACAGTACCGGCCTTGTTGGGTTGGACAGGCCCAAACCCAACTCACATAATTATAAAGACTAATTATTAAAAATAACAACGACACGACTAATGGAACGCCTAACTTGGTGGAGTCCTGAAATTGGGCTTCACCTCCTCCGTCATGCCCGTATCAGCCATGGTCTTTGAATCCGGATCATTGTAAAGGTTGTTTGCAATCATGGTTGAGAAATGTATGTCGACAGTTGTAGGCTTTAAATTATATGTTCTCCAGAATGTATATAGTTGTGAAAATATTGTTTACCCTTGATGACTCTTCGTGGTTTCCCAATACGGTCGAGTCTAGGTATTCCGATATCCCAGTCATTGTGTGCACTATTGAGCTGGGTTGTGATTGTTTTCCATCCATAGGGTGTATACTACCCATTTTATTTCTATCAACGTGAAGTTGACTTGCATTTACTGTTTCCTTTGTTACTTGCAAAAAAGCTGAATCCTTCTATGTGGCCGTACTTCTCCCCCTGTTGTTTTGAACAAGGAGTTGAGTGGTTTTTGTTGGTACCTCCACTCCTTCAGGCACAATTGTTGCAGAATTATAGGAATTTGTGATCTATTTGTAGCCAGTAAATGAATTTGGCAGATTAATTGCAATTTGTTACAACTAATAAATTTGTGAACGTGAAGTTCAATGTTTTGAGTACGTGAATTTGAGGCGAAATGTGTTGAACATTCCAATTGATTTCTTGGCATTCTTTTTGGTACTTAAAATCTCCCCCTAATGCCCGGAAATTATCCTCACTAAGCATACTAGCCTTGAATAACTCCCCCTGGCAGGGGCATGAGGTATTTATAGTTGACGGAAATACAGTTATTCCTCACATAGATCCCAAATTTTCTGTGAGGGGCCATTGATGTATGCCGCGGTGGTGATATCGGTATGTAACCGAATTATCGCAGATGGGAAATACTTTTGATTTGCACGTACTAATTTTATTGGGGAAGTACTACGATATGTAGTATGTCGCAGTTGAATTAAGTCAGCAGGGTGTAAATTTGCATGACTCCAACGCAAGGTTGGTATTTGCAATTCATTAGTAAGAGATGTGTCATGAGCTTAATTCTCTCTTTATTAGAGATTCAACCAAGCCATTTTGAGTGTGGAAATATGGAACTGAGTGCTGAAATTCAATCCCTAGTGCAATGCAATAATCATCGAAGGCATGTGTGGAGAATTCAACAGCATTGTCCATTCGAATCAATTTAATTCGATTTTTTGAATAGTGAGAGCTTGTAGTTTAATAGCTTGTCTCATTATTATGGAAAATACATGGTTACGTGTGGATGATAATGAACACATGAGACCATCATGGAGATGTGTCTATTAGAACCATGAAATTAAAAAAAAATCCACACACAATGGTTGGATCTACCCACAAATTGTAGTGGTTGAGGAAATTTAGCATCATTTATTAGATCACGACCAATGAAATGGCCGATAATTTTCTGCATCATCTCTATGGTGAGATGACCAAGGCGATCATGCCAAGTTTGGAATGCATTGACATTTTGAAAAATTACCTTGTTCGCAACATGTGTTACGGTATTGATGTATTTGTAGTGCAATCCTGACGAGAAAGAGGGATTTTGCAATAAATTGCTTGTCATATCCGTTGCTCTGGTAAAAAGGAGATACTCCTCATTTGTTGTCATCATGGGTTTCGTTATGGAAACCATTCTTATGGATATCTCTACATTATGTAGGGTACAAACTGAATCAAGATACTATCAAGCGTTCTTGATTAATATTTGAGTACCCCATTGGGGGTGTAATTATGGCATCATCAGAGCCAATAACTACAGTATCGCGTGCAGCGATTAAATAAATATATCATTATCTCTTAGTAAGAGTTTTGCATATATTTCCCAATGTATAGAGTTTGTGGTTCATTTTACACAAAGAACGTTTCCTCTTTCATCAGATTGACTCCCGTAAAATTCTATACATAGAATTGCAGATTTTTCAGTGTGAAGATCTTTATCATATATATAGAACACATACACATTTATTTGTATCTTGAGTGCTGATACAATATACCGTGATTTGTTGTATTTGATGACAACGACTTCATATTTATTACAACAATAGATAGTCGTTCATAAGGAGTTGGGAGACTAGTAAAGCCTCCAAACAGGTCATTTGAAGCATATTCGATAACCGTGTTCTCCTTGTTCGTGGTATTTGTGACATTTGGAGAGCCCGTTGTTACATGATGTGAACTACTAGCTTCCTAGGTATTGTCATATTGAAGATTGAAGCGTGCTTCATATCTTTACCCATGAGTAGGTCAGTTGCGTCCCACGGAATATTGGTACAAATTGACCAGATATCGTGGAGTACAGGGAGTGCTACTATCATTCCATGTGGCGCTGGGATTACCTCAACTACCACATCCCATGTAGGTTAGTTCTGACCGTCAAGACCAAGCTCATTGAATCCTGGCCATCTTGAATTACAAGGGGTTTGAACAATAGACTTGTTTAATTTACTTGTGTGTAAATTAGAAGTCGTCACGGTAATGTCGTAATAATGTTGCAAAATTTTGTGAAGACTTAAGTGTAGACCTCAAACATCTATCATAACACTTTGAAGATATCACCATTTTTATGGAGTCCGTCTCGCGTGGAGATATCACCATTTTTATGGAGTCCATCTCACAATACTAAGAAGCATAATCTGATCGAAATCAGTAGACGCCTTGATCTTAGTATCTTATGTTATGATTTAATTTAAATATATGGTAGAGCACGTTGAAGGTAGTCATAATGTCAATTTTGACAAAATGTAGACCTCACAATAATCGTGGATAATCTGCACATAATGCAGTAGATTCCACATTACCTTGTGATCCCATATATAAATTTGAGATAGTCACTTCACAATTTTGCATATCAAGTCAATTCGAATTAAGTCAATTTTATGCTTTTTAGGCATTTTTGGACTTAATTGATGGTGAGTTGATACTAAATTTTGCAAGAAAAATGAATCTCAATTGCAAAATAATATTATTGTGCCATTTGTATATGTTTGTAGGGATTGCATATTGCAAACACATTGAACATATAATCATTTATAGACACAATTTGGTCTAAAACATCAATTCAGTACATGATGTATTTACACAGATATAGAAAGTCTAGAACATGACAAGTACTTAATTATAGCACTGGTAGTTGGACCTATCTACGAAATCTGGATGTACTAGTGAAGCCACGTACAGACTTATCAACTGAAGTACTGAACAGATAAGGGAGAGCGATAGAGATAAAAATCCCCATTAGCTTCCATCCCCAATCCATGCGAAGCAGGCGAGACCCTCACGGCCGGCCGGCCGGCCGGCCGCATCACCGGCGACGTGCTCCGTCGACTTTCTCTGAAGAGGAACCACCGAGGAGGCTGTGGCTGGAAGCCATGCTGTTGGAGACACCATTTGCGAGTCCGAGCGTGGTCGGGCTCCTTGTGCTCGCGCGGTTGCCACGGCTGCTCGACGGTGGGCTGGCGAGCAGAACGCCGAGGGCCAAAAGGCGGCGGCGAACCCCCGCGCGAGCCGAAGATGGAGGAGTGGCAGGGGAGCCGCGGCCTATGGGAGACGGCACATATCCCGGCGGCACGGCATCGTCCTCGACGGCGGGTGTTGGCGACTGGAGTGGAGGCGGCGCGACGGAGTCTGCGGCTGCGGCGTTGGAGAAACTTCCCACACCCGAGCCGAAGGCGCCGCCGGCACATGGGCCTGCACCGGCACCGGCGCGAAAGGCTGCGTGACCGTGACCGGCCCTAGGGCCTGCGCTGGCAGGCGTGCGGCGCCGTTCTGGTGGTGGCGACGAGGGACGCGAGATCCTCCTTCACTGTGGCAGCGACCACGGTAGCCTCGTTCACCATAGCGACGTCCGTCGAAACGACGACGAGCGCTTGCGCGGTTAAGGCGGCGGCGAAAAGCGCCTACTCCACGACGGCGGTGAGCGACGAATCGACTGCGCCGATCATCGTCGCGAGGGAGTCGAAGGAAAATCGAGAGAAAAGCCCCAGACATTGTTGTTCTCACCTTTCGCCTGTAGAACTTCCTGTCGAGTCGCCGGTTGGTTCTTGCTCTATGGAGAGCAACGTGCTGATAACGTGTTACGAATAGAATGAAACTTGTGTTCTCATTGATCTGGGCAAAGCCCTATTTATACAAGGTTGGAAACGGTTACAAAAGAAGTGGCAGTTGCCATTACAAGAGAGAGAGCAGTTGTTTGTACACAAGAAAAACGTGGGAAAACTATATGTCGGTTGCCTTCAAGTCGGTTCTTTAGGGTGTGCCGTTTTGATTCTCAACAATTCTAATTGCAACGGGATCGGCATTTCAGGTGTAATTGTGAACCCAGTTGGAGCCTGGAGGATGGTTTTAGCAACATCTCCCGTGTTATTTCCATGATCACAAATTATACCAAACGGATCTTTCTACCTCTACATGAACTCATGTACATTCACAGACCAGAGCATGATCGAAAGATCGTTTATTAAAAGGAAATCAATTTATTAATAACGGGAGATACGATGCAATAAAGAAAAATCGCAAACTGGAGGAAAATAATAGAAAAAACTGTCAGCAGTGGGGTTCGAACCCACGCCCTCGTAAGAGGACCGGAACTTGAGTCTGGCGCCTTAGACCACTCGGCCATGCTGACTTGCTTGCTGATAATTCTACTTCTACCATATTGTACTTACTATATAAATCAGCAGGCCAACTTCCAATCATCGCTGTGTCTTTATTCGACGCAGACTCACCTGTACAGTACGGTAACAAGTAACCACAATCAACTTGCAGTCATCCTTTCACCCTGAGAGGTATGCCCAGCCTGATCGATAACAAAGAGTTAGCAACATTAAGGTCAACAAATTTTCAAGAACCACAGTTCCGTTTCCTATGCTGATTGTTTTCATTTTTTTTGAAAGGCCATCATGGCTAGCTTTATTAATTTAACACAACTGTTACATCGTTCACAATTAAGGGTAAAGCAAAATCTGGAGGTACGTCCAGCCACACAGTTGGCGGATTGTTCCTCCCAAAACTAGCTAGCTCATGTGCTACTATATTTGAATTTCTATTACAATGTTGAAAGACAACCTTCCCAAAATCTATCGCCAAATCACGACACTCTTCAAGAATAGACGCGCCAACTGATGAAAGGGCTTCACATGATTTCATCGCTTCCACAACCGCCAGGCAATCAGACTGTACCACTAAAGAATGACATGCCAATCTTCAAGCAAGAAGTAAATCTTCACGCAGGGCCAGCGCTTCCATTGTGACATATCCAGGTGAGAAAATTCGACATATATGACAATCATTTTTATCCTGAACCAGTAATTGCCTATATACATCATGCCAGTTTCCAAATGTTATCTCAAATCTGCGACAATTTTTTCCATACACAGAGAGTAAATATCACAGCTGCAACTTGCAAGGAACCAACAACAGACTCTTGAAAGCAGAACCACCCATACATACATGTGTTCAGAAAATTCTGAATTTTCAACTTGAGTTTCACCGCAATCATCCTTTGTCCATGGAAAAAGAATAACATTTGGGGAGATACCATGTATCGCGAACACCAACCGGTGTACTTTGTTTTGCCAATGCTGCCTGAACTTCTCAAATCTTCAGCAACAAAATTTATGGACGATGGTGGAAGCTTTATTGATCTCCATGTCGCATTGGGAGACACAACCATAAGAGTTCACTCCCAGCCTTAGCATTATAAGATGCACATAGCCACTGCCTTGCTGATTAAAAATGTTGTGTTTTCATCAGGCCGAGGTATGTTCTGGCCACAGATGACAGCCATATATCATGGCAACCTTGTGACCATGAGCGGCATGCCAAACCCGGGCTCGATGGTGAGCCGGAACAGAGGTGCGTGCCTGTACCCTGGTGACAATGAGAAGGCGAACTTGCTTAGAAGGCGCACAAGCAACACCTTCAGCTCCACCAACGCCAGGTGCTGCCCTGGACAGATCCTTGGCCCGTGCCCAAAAGGCATATACATGTGCGCCGGTTTGCATGCCGCAGCGGCACCATTCATGAACCGGTCTGGCTGGAACTCACCAGCATCCTGGCCCCAAATGTCCTTGTCAAGGTGCAGCACCGAAATGGGAATCTGGATGATTGTTCCTTGCGGGACGTCGAGGCCTCCGAGTTTGACGTCCGTCAGGGCTTCACGCATCATCAGTGATGCCGGAGAGTACAGTCGGATAGTCTCCTGAATCACCATCGTGATCTGAAAAAAAAGGAATGCAATGGTTATGCCAATGGGGTGCAAGTTGATAGCACTGATTAATGCACATAGGGATGATTTCTCACTGTTTTCAGTTGCCGGAGGACGTCAAAATCGATTGATGTGTGTCCAAGGCACACCTTTAGAGCCTCGGCACGTGCACGGTCTTGCCACACCGGGTGCGTGGCGAGTAACATCAGGCACCAGGTGGCAGTGACCGCCGTGGTCTCGTGGCCACCAAAGTAGATGTTCTTACAGTTGTCAACGATGAAGTCCTCAGCGGTGCCAGGGTAGCTGGGGCACTGGTGAGCACCATCAACAATTGAGCGCAGAAGGTCGTTATGGGTAGTGTGCATGCAACCGTTGCTGTTATTGTTGCTGCTGCTTCCGAGGCTTGCAATATCCAGGATGAGTAACCGACTTCTCGCTCCAGCTCTCGTATTTCATTATTGCCCTTGGTTGGTAAATACTTCCTGTAATAAAAAGAACAAAAAAATGACCTAATATTATTTCAACTTTTGACAAGACCAGACTAGACTTTGCCCTTTAGCAGCACATCATATTAGTTTAAGCAACCAAACTATTTTGTATTTTTTTAAATGTGCATCTTGAATTTTGCGATTGTGTATGGCACTGTCTTCCTGCGTCCCGTCGAATGTACGCGAATAAATGTTATTTACCCAAATCAAGATTTCAATTAGATATTCACAAACGAAGCGCATTTCCCATTTTGTTGCATTACATCGGTTATTGTATACTTACCACAGTGCAGATAGTCCAACAAGTGTATCTTGCTTAGAAATCGCCTTCTGAAGCTGCCTGAGCTTGCAGAATATTTCTTGCCCTGTTGCGAAATCACTCCCGAAACAGGCTCTGGAGATTACATCAGGTGAGAAGCTCCGCAGATATTCATCAACATCTATCTCTCTAATTCCTTCCGAGTTGTCAAGCATGCTCTCCCATGCTTCCAACAATGGGACAGAAGCCTCCACGATTAGTCCAACCATGACCTGCACATATCATTTTGTGCAACCGTAATGTCCTGATGATACGCAATTATGATGGTTAACCATTTTTTAGTTATCCAGCCCATGTTTAAGGATTGTCTTAGCCAATTGATATCACCTTAATCTTCTCCATGAAGAACTCCGGTGCAATGATCTTCCTCTCATAGGCCCATATAGCGCCACTCGATTTCATGATGCCTCCACCGAAGAGTGGTTTGTGAGATTTCTGAAGATAAATAGGCTTCCCGAGCTCTGATGATGTACAGTGGCTCATGTCCTTGATCATGCCGGGGTCAGAAACATAAAGAATCTCCACAGCTCCTATTGAATACAGGAACACCGGCCCTATGCAAAAATCACAATCCAACAGCATCATCATAAGAAGAATGGACAAACATAAGGAATATCACAGAAACATATTCTGAATACTCTTACTCTACACTTATAGTTGCATACTAAATATTTGTTAGCGAAATGGATCTGGGAATCTTTGACATACTTTATACTATACCAAATTTCCGTAGTATATAATTAGCTGGGAAATGTAGGGTCGTTGTATACAAAATGCCACACATTTTGTTAAGTGTTAGTTGAACAACATCTTCATAGATCAGGGCAAACGAATGTATAGAGGATCACTTGGCTCTAACAGTACTCCAGATTAACATTTCACTGTACTCGATGTTCAAGGAATCGTTGAGTTCATTCATCTATATGAGATTGTCAATGCCACCACCTTGGTGCTGAGCATGGAGGATCAATTTGTCTGGCGTCCGCGAGGTCGGCATAGCCGACACTTCTAGAGTTGTGGATCTATAACGCTCCATTTTGCCGGGCTGGGCACCACTCAAATGTAAAAACTTAAGGCATACAAAACAACATAAAATTAAACAAAACACTAATATTGTACGAACATGTTTAGGGTGTAAGTGGTTATATCATCAGGGTACCGATGTTCAAGAGCAAATTCCAACATCAGAAGATAGCTTCTAGCTTTCAATCTTTCGCACTCGAAAGATCCCTAACTTCTAAACTGACTATCTGAGTTGCTCTCCTGTCTTGTCAGAGACCATCCATATACCCAGCTAAAGTGATAAATGGTCAGGGTATTCCTTGGCAGTAACTACAACACTACCCAGTTGACCAGGGTTCGAATCCTATCAAGAGAATTTTGCTATCTCACCAAGGTGGGCTCTACTTAATTAAATTCCACCGCCCCCTAACTTTAAGTATTTAATGCTGGAATATGTTAATCAGTCATTTTTTTATCGAGTTTTGCTAGTCGAGAACAGTATACAGGATAACAACATCGTGAGTCATCTAATCCAGAACATATTATAAATGGCTTCCAAACAAAGAACATGTTTTACTGTTAAAAAGACCAAGAGAAAGGTATGCTTTGATGGTCATTGTGCAAATTTTCTTTGGACCTGCTTTTCAAAAGAAAACTATATAACAAAAATGTTGATATTGATGCCTTAACCATATAAAGTAAGCCTTTTGTATTTTTTTAACGAGGCAAAAGATGCCTTTTCATTGATATAGTAGAAAAGAGTTGGCCAGTTTATAAGGGAAACTGGCCGAAAACCGAAAAATAAGCCTTTTGTCGAAGCAATAACATCGTTGGAGCTACTTTTCAGTGCGAAGGTCTATGGTATCAGAACCTCCCTAAACTTGGATCATTAATTGATTATAATCATTCATGAATCTGATTGGCATACTAACATATAAATACAAGAGAAAACACATGGATGGAGCTTCAGAATAAATGCATACCATATGTTTCTCTCCAGAGAAGCAAATGAGGGAAGAGGGTGCATATGTAGTTATTGGTGTCTTGCTTCTGCTCAGGAGAGAGATTTGTTGGATCCTCTTCATCTCTTGGGTGTTGCCATAGAGCAAAGTAGGTCTGGGACCCCTTACACCCTGCTTCCTCCATCTCCTTCTTGTCCTCTCTCGCCTTAGCCATAGAATGTCACAGATGTATAACAGAGCAAACCCAAGAAGGACGGGAAGAAGAACTAGTAGGTTAAGTTTCTCCATGAGACAGTGAGGACGAGGGGGAAGGCTACTTGTCAAATATATAAGAGAAGTGGCTACTAATTTATGTCCAACTACTACACTGTGTACTCTAGTAGCTTTCTGTGTGCTTCTTCATTCGGTGATTGTTTATTATTCACTAACTTTCAGTATGTCTTTCAGCGTATGGTGGTCAATATTAATTCATCATCTCATTTTAGTTACAGCTTAAAAAAAAGGAGGGTCAAATAAATAATGCAAAAAGATTACCTGAAGATGGACTCTGGCTAATTTCCTAAAAGGAGGCAGGTCAAGTCATCAGATGCTGAGGCGGCACAGGCAAGCAGAACTTCAGAAGGTAAAGTAACATATACCAAAATTCAACAATAAGCATCAGTAAATGCTTGGGCGACTAGACTCCTATTAGTGCAACTGCTCCATCAAAATCGACTCTAGAGAACCATCTGAGTCATCTTAATCTCACTTATCTGTTCCTGGTATCAATATATGAACCTGCATTCACGTAACTCTCGATGTCAGGTAACCAAAACTGATAGTATTCGTTTCGATTTGACCAACCGAATCTGACAATCAACATTTACTTCATGATCCTGTTACAGTATTACGCATTTACGCATGGAACAAAGAAACATCAATGTAGTTATGCATCATATTATTACAATAGCCTAAACCATATGGCTATGATAATCAAATCAAGGAGATTGGATCTAATCGATAAGCATCTAGTCACATAAATCAAACTAAATAATGAGTTTGGCCCAATCCTACAAGAAAAGGACCAACCCTATCCAAATTATTCCCCAGCCCCTCGCTTCCTCGTAGATTCAACAGATAATTCTTTATGGTACACGGATCAATAGCTCCGAAGGAAAGAGAGACTTAACAACCATCCCATTTTGCAAGCACATAGATTCACGCAATGTAACGGAAAAACAAGAACTAAGGTAAGCAGTGGAGCACTGAGACACTGCTCGCTCCACAAAAGGAACCGAGGAAGTGTAAGATGAAAATCTAGGGCAGGGGGACTGGAGTCATGGCGACGGAGTCAGTCGACTGGATCATGTGTGGGTGGCCCCCTTGGCCGGAGGAAGAAGACGACGGAACGGAGTGAGCACTGAGCAGATCTCTTTTCTCTGAGGAAGAAAAAACGGAGACGTGGGCCTGCTCCAATCGGCCCATGAGAGAAAATCCGACTCACTCCGAGCGAGATCAGGCCCAGCTTCAAGCCCTCATGGTCACCGGAGCCAGATGACTGTTTCTGCCACCGCCGACCAGCCGGAGGCCCGGAGCGCGTCGACCTCCGCCTCCGCGGCGCCATTGCTCACAGCAGGAGCAGCCTCCTTGAGGCGCGTGCCCGTATTCTGGAGCGCCAGGTTATTTGACGCCGGAGGTCGGTGGGGCCGTGCGGCTTGTCGGCTTCGGAAGGGCCGTCTCCGGCGTAGCTAGGGCTCACCGCTTCCGTCCATGGGCGCTGTCCGTGGTAATTTTCGCTCCAATTTTCTTGTACTCTTCTGTTTTGGATTGCCGACTGATGTTGCAATGGTAAATCGCGCGCGCGAATCGAACACGAGTTTGCTGTTATTGATAACCTGATCAATCGGCACTTCCGCACTTGCATTTCTGCGGAACAAAGGTTGTTTCTTATTGAAAATTCTCGACGGCGCTCTCGATACAGAACTGCTCTGTGTCATTGCCGCGTGTACTACTCCGATATCTGTAAGGTTATGCTACGTAAATTTTCATATGAACTCTAAAGAGCATGTATTGAAGAAACATTGATTTCATTATTGTTGAAATTTTTATATGGCATTAGACTTGTGCTTGAATTTATGTAAGAAGGATTTTTTTAGGTAAATAGAACCTTTTTATTGTCAAGAAACAGGAAAAAAAAGATGCACACTTGTTTGGATTGTTGAAACATTGCGTTGGGAGTTTGTTCGTAGCAAAGCATGATTGGTTTACAGATAACTGAGTGGTCTTTGTAATTGTCTCCGAGTTTGGTTTACGGGCTTACTTTTTATTTATTTAGCCGCATAATCAACCTGCATGATCAATGTATTGCTGGATCAAATAATCTTAGGGTAATAGTGTTGGAGAAATGAGCAACTGTATTCTCAGGGGGCCAAAGGCCAATACATGTACATGTGTGGTAAAGTGCAGTAAACCCCTTATACAATGGGGATATACAGAAAATGACCAATACACATCTAACACCCCCCCCCCCCATCAAACTCATGATGGGTCAACAACACTGAGTTTGGAGAGAAAGAACTCATGTTGCGCTCGAGTCTGTGCCTTTGTGAAGAAATCCGCCAACTGTAACACAGAGGGCACATAGTGAAGAGCGAGAATCTGGTCCTGCACAGCAGCACGTACAAAGGAGGCATCCACACCGATGTGCTTGGTGAGCTCATCCTTCACCGGGTCACGCGCAATGCTGATAGCACATGTACTGTCTGACAATAGAGGTGTCGGGGCAGCAACAGAAACATCAAAATCCTCTAGTAACCATCGCAACCGTCAACATAGCCATCGCTCGCAACTCAGCCTCTGCACTGGAGCGGGAAACTGCGGTATGTTTCTTCGTCTTCCAGGCAATGAGAGATCCTCCAAGAAAAACACAATAGGCAGACAGCGAGCGGTGATCAGAAGGATCACTAGCCCACGTAGCATCAGAGTAGGCCTGGAGCTGGAGAGATGGAGCGAGGAAAGAAAAGACGGTGAGAGATCGTGCCATGAAGATATCGTAGAACACGGAGGAGGTGACTATAGTGGACAGAGCTGGGAGCTGTAACGAACTGACTCAGAATGTGGACGTGATATGATATATCTGGACGAGTGACAACTAGATAGACAAGACTCCCAACGAGGTGGCGATAGCGTGTGGGATTAGTGAGGGGATCACCATCAGTAGCACGAAGCTGAACGTTGAGCTCCATAGGAGTCTCAGCAGTGCGCTCATCACCAAGAGCGGCACGAGTAAGAAGATTATGAATATATTTTTCTTGGGAGATGAAGAAGCCATCAGAGGTCAAAGAAACCTCAATCCCGAGAAAATAGCGAAGTGGACCAAGATCAGACATCGAGAACTGCTCGCGGAGGCGGGCTTAACAAAGGCAATATACTCAGAATCGTTGCCAGTGATGATTATGTCATCAACATATAAAAGGAGAAGCGTCCGACCACGAGGAGAGGTGTGGACAAACTGAAAGTGCATGTTGCCCCCATGCGTGGTTTTGGCAATTAATGACAATCCTTATGGACTAATGTTTGTATTGAGATACTTGTAGATCTTGTACATAGGAAAAGATTGGAGTTCATGTGTTGGACTCTAGAAGATTACATGATGATCAATGCTCTATTCAAGCGTTTATATGAAGAATGGTCATATGTAGAGTTGAGCATATTGCAAGCATGTCTTGAAGGATTCAAGACATCATCTTTGTGAAACGGAGCTTAGCGAGGCTCTCCGGCGAGCATTTGGAGAAGTCTTCATCAAGCATGTGCTAGCAAGCACAATCAAGAAAGGTGTTCCAACTTGAGGGAGTCAAGATCGTCATCATCTATCTCAAGTCAAATGCTCAAGGCAAAGGTATGATCTTTATAGGGTTTCTATTTTATCGGTCTCGTGGTGTTAGTGGGAGACCGGGTTATAGGATAGTCGGCGTACTATCAAGAGGGGTTCTCAAGTGAGTACCTTGATCGTATCTTTGTGGAGATCTCAAACCTTTGCATATTGGGCATATCATCTTTCTTGGTTCTTATTTGGATTTTATCCATGTGAGAATTTAGAGCTTGTATTCATCTCCATACCAAGGTCTAGTTCATCAAAAACGGATCTCATTTGAATATCTTGTGATGTTGTTGGAGATTTTACCGGTTCGTCTTTTGTATAGAGGTCATACTCTCCTCTTGTGTTCTCCTCCTCACATGATGGACTATGATGTGTTTATGCATGATCTTGTAGAGCTTGTGATTATCTTCGAAACAAGCCCAAGATCATAGAAAACGGAGTCCGGATGATAAACTTGTCGTGTTTCGGGTTTGGAAATATTATCGTTTTATCCTTGAGGAAAGTTCCACACCTTCCCATGGGTGGTGACTTTACTCTATTTAAGGAAAGCTCTTGTCGCTATCTTCCCAACAAAATTGGTTTCATCCCATTTGGAGTTTTCTTGCAAAAGTTAGAGGTCAATGAAGATCTCTTTCTGTTTCTGGTTGGCCGGCCTGGCCGGGCTCAAGGTCGGGCGCCTCGGGTACCCTGCCGGCCTCCGCCCCTCCTGGCCGGCCTAGGCGCGGTCCAAGGCCGGGCGGCTCAGGTGGGTGGCCGGCCTCCAGGCCGGCCAGGCTCTCTGCAATTCAACACGCTTCTGGGAAGAGGCCGGCCTCCAGGCCAGCCAGGCCGGGTCCAAGGCCGGCCTCTCGTTCCTCTTCAAACGGGCAAATTTTCAAGGGACCTATTTAAGGGGCTTTTCCCCCAATGGTTCCCTAACAAGCTGAGCACGTTTTTTCCCTCTCTCTCCTCCATTGTTGACCTTGCAAAAGCTTGCCTTTCTCTCAATCCCTCCCATGATTCTTGCATATCTTTGAGGAAAGAAAGAGAAGATCTAGATCTACATTTCCACCAATCCATCTCTCCTCTAAGTGAGGGGAAGTCTCTTGATCTAGATCTTGGAGTTCCATTTGTTGAGTTCTTCTTTGTTCTTCCTCTCTTCTCCCTCAATAAGTATTAGTTGCTTTTGGTGGGATTTGAGAGTGAAGGATTTGAGCACTTGTGCTCTTGCCATTGCTTTGTGCATCGGGTTGTGCTCTCCATGAGGATTCGTGGAAGTTGAAAGTTCGTGAGCTTGTTACTCTTGGGTCTTTGGACCCTAGACGCCTTGTGGTGGTTGAGACCTTTTGTGGTCACTTGTAGCCGTTCGGGAGCCCCCAATCTAGTTGTGGGTTGTGCCCCGGATTGTTGTTGTAAAGGCTCCGGTTTCTGACTCGAAGGATTCCGATAGTGGAAGGTGAACCAAACCTTTTGTAATGCGGTTCATCGGAGAAGAAGGTGAAGCTTTTGTGGCGTTGAGACCAACCTGTTGTGGTGGCTCACACCTCTCCAACGAGACGTACTCCCCTAAAAAGGAGGAACTCGGGAATACATCATCGTCTCCGCGTGCCTCGGTTATTTCTATACCCGAGCTCTTTACTTATGCACTTTACATTGTGATAGCCTTCGTGCTTGAAGTATTCTATTTTGCTATCACCTTGTTGCTTGTCTTGCTTAGCATAAGTTGTTGGTGCACATAGGTGAGCCTAGTATATTTAGTATATTTAGGTTGTTGGCTTGTTAATTTAAACACCTAGTTTTATTCCGCAATTATCAAGCCTAAACCGGAAAAGATTTAATCGCCTATTCACCACCCCCCTCTAGGCGACATCATTATCCTTTCACAAACAACACCGGGTCATGGTCGCTAGGCGAGAAACCAGCGGCAGTCACCACAGAGGCGAAACGCTCAAACTAGGCGTGAGGGGCTTGTTTAACGCCATAGAGGGAGCGCCGAAGGCGGCAGACCATACCATCAGGAACAGAGTACCCGGTGGTGGTGATACGTCTCAAACGTATCTATAATTTCTGATGTTCCATGTTGATATTATACCAATTGTTACATGTTTTATATACACTTCATAGCATTTTTATGCATTTTCTGGGACTAACCTATTAACAAGATGCCACAGTGCCAGTTCCTGTTTTCTGCTGTTTTTGTATTTCAGAAAAGCTAGTCTGGAAATATTCTCGGAATTGGACGAAAATTGGACAGAACCTCCTATTTTTCCAACACGTACACGGAGTCCAAAGGAGAGATGGAGGGGAGCCACGAGCCAGCCACACCATAGGGCGGCGCGGGCCCCCCTGCCGCGCCGTGGGGTGGTGTGGGCCCCACGGGCGTCTCCAGCCGCCGCCCTTTCGCCAATATAATCTTCCCGACGCAAAAACCCTAAACACCCGAGCCATTATCCACGAAAAGTTCCAGAGACGCCGCCGCCGTCAACCCTAACTCGGGAGGGTTCAGAAGCTCTTCCCGGCACCCTGCCGGAGAGGGAATCATCACCGGAGGGCTCTACATCACCATGCCTGCCTCCGGAGTGATGCGTGAGTAGTTCATCCTTGGACTACGGGTCCATATCAGTAGCTAGATGGCTGTCTCTCCACTTTATGCTATCATGTTTAGATCATGTGAGCTGCCTATCATGATCAAGATCATCTTATTGTAATGCTACATGTTGTGTTTGCTGGCATCCGATGAATATTGAATACTATGTCAAGTTGATTATCAATCTATCTTATATGTTATTTATGATCTTGCATGCTTTCCGTTACTAGTAGATGCTTTGACCAAGTAGATGCTTGTAACTCCAAGAGTGAGTATTTATGCTAAATAGTGGGTTCATGCCTCCGGTAATCTGGAAGAGTGACAATAACTTCTAAGATTGTGGATGTGCTATTGCCACTAGGGATAAAATAACCGATGCTTAGCTTAAGGGTGCGCCGTTAGGTCTAATGCATTTGTTTACATTACGCACATTACTTAATGCGATTATCCGTTGCTTGCAACTTAATACCAACGGGGAACTCGGATGACAACCTGGAGGTGGATTATTAGTCATAGACGCTGTTGGATAACGGTCTTTGTATTTTGTCGTAATGCCCACATGAATATCATAGTAATCATCATGTCATATATATGCATTGTCATGCGCTCAATATTTTGTCAATTGCCCAGCTGTAATTTGTTCACCCAGCATGTTAGTTATCTTTTATGGAGAGACACCACTAGTGAACTGTGGACCCCAGTCCATTCTTTTACACTGATAATACAACCAACTGCAAACATTGTTCCTTTTCATTCTCTGCAATTTACTACTGTTTTCCACACCATATGTTTAATCATTTGTTTTCAGCAAGCCGGTGAGATTGACAACCTCATTGTTTCGTTGGGGCAAAGTAGTTTGATTGTGTTGTGTGCAGATTCCACGTTGGTGATCGAGTAAACGGCGCCACCAACAACCTTCAGAAGTGATTTCTTGCTCCTACTGGTTCGATTAAACCTTGGTTTCATACTGAGGGAAACTGCTGCTACACTGCTTCATACCTTCCTCTTGGGGTCTCCCAACGAACGTGCGATCCACGTCATGAAGCACTTTTTCTGGCGCCGTTGCCGGGAGCAAGAGGATTTCTGTAAGGGGAGTTTCACGCTTTCAATCTCTTTAATTTGTTATTGTCTTGCTTAGTTTATTTTTATCTAGTCTTGTTTGCTTTATTTATCAAAAACACAAATAAATTAGTTACTTTTATTTTCAAGTTGTTATCTTTCTGTTTTGTTTTAATTTTGCTAAAATGAGTACCCCTGAGAACACTAAGTTGTGTGATTTCACTAGCACGAACAACAATGATTTCATTAGTACACCTATTGCTCCACCTGCTTCTAAAGCAGAATTCTATGAAATTAAACCTGCACTTTTAAATCTTGTTATGAAAGAGCAATTCTCTGGTGTTAGTACTGATGATGCTGCTGCTCACCTTAATAATTTTGTTGAACTTTGTGAGATGCAAAACTATAAGGAAGTAGATGGTGATATTATTAAACTGAAACTTTTTCCTTTCTCTTTGAGAGGACGTGCTAAAGAATGGTTGCTATCTTTGACTAGAAATAGTATTGATTCATGGAGTAAATGGAAAGATGCTTTCATAGGAAAATATTATCCTCCTGCTAAGATCATATCTTTGAGAAGTAGCATTGTGAATTTCAAACAATTTGATAATGAGCATGTTGCTCAAGCTTGGGAGAGAAAGAAATCATTGGTAAAGAATTGTCCCACCCATGGACTGACTGCTTGGATGATCATCCAAACCTTTTATGCAGGATTAAATTTTTCATCAAGACCCAACTCTCTAGTTCTTGAAGAAAAATCGAAATGGCGGCTCCCTCCCACGACTCCCATGGCGACTCTAGGGCGATCTAGGGTTTCCACCACCTCCATCCATGGCGGCCCGCACTTTGCCGCCGTCATCCACCCACTCCTCCTCTTCTCCCAATGGTTTTCTCTCCACTCCTGGTTGTTGGCGATGGAAGGCTCTTTTCTCTCACATCCTCACGAGAAGTATTGATCATCTGCATGGCGGTTTTATCTGGCTGGATCCAAAGGGCAAGAAGATCCATCTTTTGGACGAAAATGGTTTCATTGTTGATCGTCCCTTGAAGGTACGTGAATGTGTGCATCCTGGATCTGAGGTCCTATTTTCTTGCCATCGTGTTAAGGTCCAAGGTCGGCTAGTTCTTGCCGGTGGGATCCTATACCTTAATGGGAAGGTTGTGACCATTGATCTCACGAAGAGGCCGGCTAGATTTCTAGATCATACACCCATTGATCCGTCCACCATGCTAGTTCATGTCGCAAGGGTTTTAGATCTGGATTTTTCACGTGGCATGGCTTTCTCTAAGGAGGTTCGGAATTTATTTGGTCTGGATGTTCATCCGTCGAATGGATCTGGGGGTTTTACTATGGTGATATCCTTTGCACGAACGTCCTTTCGCCTAGATGATGACATGGTTGGTCTTGCTTTGGAATCTGTGATCGGGGTTTCTGTGGTCTTCTCAGAGTTCACCGTTTATCTGACAGAGTTTTCTCCTTTACGGTTTCATCACCAAAAGTTGGTTTTCTCATTCTGAAGCAGAAATGGTTTGAGTGCTTCCATTTCAAATGCTACTTTCATCTTTGGGGTTATGGAGGTCCCAATTGGCGTTTGGAATTCAGAAACTGGCAGTTGGAATGTGTTAAGGAGTGGACTACTGTTTCGCATAAGAAGAAGAAGGTCTCGGCACTTAAAATTAGGGCTCCTGGCAAGTATAATGCAGGGACTTATGTTAAGAAGGTGGCTTCGGCCATTGTCATCCCAACTCCTCCTCCAAAGCTGGTTATTGAGGCCCCGGTTCATGCTCCTTTACCTGCACCTGTTTCTGCCCCTGTCATTCAGTTTGGGTCTATTGATCTTTCTGCGCTGATTACTCCTAGTTCATCGGCGGATAGAGTGGGACCTTCTGTTTCAATTAATGCTGGGCCGGAAGTGTCTGGGCCATCGAAGCCACCCAATGGGCAGCTGTCTAATGCTGTTGTTGGGCCAGATGGAGACGAAGAATTTGCCAAGATGATTGATACAATGGCAGCCCATGTTTATTCCTGCTCTCGTTGTTTAAGCTTTAAGCATGAGACTACTAATTGCACTAGTAAAATTAGGTGCTGGTCTTGCACACGTTTGGGCCATATTCAGAAAGAGTGCCCATGGCTAAAATCGACCGCTTCTTGGATTCCTAAGCTGTCTATTCAGCCGACCATATTACCCGTGGTGCTCGAGGAGGGTCCACCAAACGTTGATCTCCATGCTCAGGCTGTTGTTCCTGTTGTTGATCTAGATGTACCCGATGCTGTGATGGCTAATGAGAGGCATTAGGAGATAAGGACATCGATGCTGAACACATTGATGAAGAGATTCTTATGGAGGAGCCGGTTATGCAACCTGAAGATGCAGCGGATGATAACCCTTTGGCCATTGTTCCTTTTGTGCAACCGGCAGTGGAGATACATGAGCAGCATTTTGATGTTCAGAAATTACAGGTCTTGCTGCCTAATCCAGTTTTTGCTTGGACATAATATTTAACAGGCAGAAAGCTCGTATGCTTTTTGAAAACCTATTCCAAAATTCTATTCTGGTGGATTTTGTCGGACCCCCTTTGCCCCTGGTTCGGATTGAGCAGTCAGTTGTTGAGGTGGAAGCCACACCCCCATCCAAGAAGAGAACCAGGGTTCAGAAAGCTCCTTTGATGGTTGTTCCCGAGAGAAGGAGAACGACTAGGAGTGCAGTAAGGAATGGAGGTTTTAAGCTGGTGCCAATGCAGGACAAACCTGAGCCAAGGAAGAAGCCAAGTGCTGCCAAGCCTGCGTGTGCTCGTCCTCTTATTCCTAGCACACCAATTAACATCCTGCAGAAGGCCGGAAGACTGTTAGAGATTGATGACAAGGAGTTGACAGAGGAGAAGCTTACAGCCCATCCTTCAGAGTCTGACCCAGTTGTTTCCAATGACGAATAAGGCCCATACATCTAACTGCATGCTTGATTGGTTGGTTTTTGATTGGAATGTGAGAGGCCTAAATGATAAGGACAAGAGGATAATTGTCTACAATAAAATTGATGAAAGTAATGCTGCAATTATCTGTCTTCAGGAAACAAAATGTGAATCTTTTGATCATTCCTTTATTCGGAGTTTCTGTCCTAAAAGATATAACCAATTTGCTTATTCTCCCTCTATTGGGGCTTCTGGTGGTCTTATTTATTGTGGAACAGTTCTATTTTTAAAGGAGATTTACTGGAAGTTCATCGTTCTGCCATTAAAATGAGCTTCACCTCTGTTCACAATTCAGAAACATGGAATTTGGTGAATGTCTATGGGCCTTGCACTGGTATTGAACGAGATAATTTTGTAACTTGGCTTTATAATTTAAATATCCCAAGTGCTGAGAACTGGTTGATTTTGGGGGATTTTAATTTTATTCGTTCAGTGGAAAACAGAAATAAACCTGGTGCAAACATGAATGATATTTTTCTTTTTAATGATATCATTAGTCACCTTGGTTTGCAAGAGCTGCCAGTTAAAGGAAGAGCCTACACCTGGTCTAATATGCAGGATAACCCTCTACTGGAGCAATTGGACTGGTTTTTTACCTCTCCTGCGTGGACTCTGAAATATCCCAATTCCACTGTCACTCCCCTGGCAAAACCCACCTCGGATCATGTGCCCTTGCTTGTAAGGATCTCAAAAAAATACCTAAGGTAAAAAATTCAGATTTGAGAACCATTGGGCTCAGTAGCCTGGGTTCAAGGAGTTGGTAGAAAGGGTCTGGAACCAGCCGGTCAGGGCCAATTCTATAGTGGGAACTATTTCTAAAAAGTTCAAGAACCTAAGATATGAATTAAAGAAATGGGGCAAGAGTTTATCACAGCTAAACGGGTTGATTGAGAAATGCAACATGGTCATTTTATTTTTTGATCAGTTGGAAGATGATCGATGCTTGAGCATTCCAGAATTTAATTTCAGGAATATTGTTAAGTGCCACCTGAAAAAGCTGTTGAGAATACAGTCTGATTACTGGAAGCAAAGATGTACTGTGAGATGGGTCTAGCTCAGTGGGGAAAAACCAAATATTTTCATGCCAGGGCAACTGAAAGATTCAGGCAAAACACAGTCACATTGATAGTTAATGAGGAGGGTGACAGTATGATTGCACATGATGAAAAGGCTACTGCTTTTTGGCAGTGTTTTAAAAACAGAATGGGAATTTCTCTTGGCTCTCAGAGCACTCTGGATGTCCATAGATTCATCCAGCCGGTGTCTGACCTCGCCTCTCTTGGAAATTGCTTTACAAAGGAGGAAATTGAGGATGTTGTGAAGTATCTAAAGCCTGATAAAGCTCCTGGGCCTGACGGGTTTACTGGACTTTTTATTAAGCAGTGTTGGGGCATCATTAAGGAGGATTTTCTCAAGCTGTGTGCAGATTTCTCAGTTGGGGGAGTTTCTCTGGAGAATATAAATGGATCCTTCATTACTCTTGTCCCAAAAAAGAATTCCCCTGAAACAGTTAATGATTTTAGGCCCATTTCTCTCACCAACACTTGCCTCAAATTTCTCACCAAGATAATTGCTAACAGATTTCAGAAGGAGATCACTAGATGCATCCATGCAAATCAATATGGTTTCATCAAAAGTAGGACAATACAAGACTGTTTGTCCTGGTGTTTTGAGTATCTGTTCCAGTGTAAGCAGTCCAAGAGGAAAGTGGTTTTTTTTAAAATTGATTTTGAAAAAACTTTTGACACAATTGAACATGATGCAATTTTAAAGATTCTTGAATGCAAAGGCTTCCCACCAATTGTTATTGCTTGGGTGAAAGAAATTTTATCCTCTGGCTCCTCATCTGTTCTTTTGAATGGAATTCCGGGGAAAACTTTTCATTGTAAGAGAGGGGTTCGGCAAGGGGACCCCTTGTCTCCCTTGTTGTATGTGCTTGGAGGAGATTTGCTGCAGAGCATTGTTAACCTGGCCCTGCAAGAGGGAAAGCTGAAGTTGCCAATTCTTTCCGATGGAGACTACCCTATTGTACAGTATGCAGATGACACTTTGATAGTGCTTCCTGCTGATCCAGATCAGCTCATTGTCTTCAAGGAACTTTTGGAGCAATATGCAGGGTTCACTGGCTTGAAGGTGAATTACCACCAATCTTCCATGATACCAATTAATCTGGGTGAGGAAGAAGCTGTTGTTTTAGCACAGATAATGTCATGTCAAGTGGCTGCTATGGCTTTTACTTATTTGGGTCTGCCAATGGGCACCACTAGGCCCTCTATCAAGGATTTTGCACCTTTTATTGATAGAATTGAAAGGAGACTGATACGTCTCCAACGTATCCATAATTTCTGCTGTTCCATGCTTATATTATACCATTTGCTACATGTTTTATATACACTTCGTATCACTTTTATGCATTTTCTGGGACTAACCTATTAACAAGATGCCACAGTGCCAGTTCCCTGTTTTCTGCTGTTTTTGGTTTCAGAAAGTTACTTCTGGAAATATTCTCAGAATTGCACGAAACAAAAGGCCAGGTCCCTATTTTTCCAGCACCATCACGGAGTCCGAAGGAGAGACGAAGAAGAGCCACCAGGTGGCCAAACCACCAGTAGGCGCGGCTGGGCCCACAGCCGCGCCTGGGTGTGGTTTGGGCCCCTCGGGGGTCCGCCGACATCGCCCCTTCGCCTATTTATTCCCCGAGACGCGAAAACCCTAAAACACCGAGCCTTTCATCCAGAACATATTCGCTGCCACCGTCGTCGTCAACCCTAACTCGGGGGGGGGGGTTTCTGAAGCTCTTCCCGGCACGCTGCCGGAGAGGGGAATCATCACCGGAGGGCTCTACATCGCCATGCCCGCCTCCGGAGTGATGCGTGAGTAGTTCATCCTTGGACTATGGGTCCATAGCAGTAGCTAGATGGTTGTCTTCTCCACTTGTGCCATCATGTTTAGATCTTGTGAGCTGCCTATCATGATCAAGATCATCTTATTGTAATGCTACATGTTGTGTTTGCTGGGATCTGACTTATATTGATACCTATGTGGAGCTGAATATTATATTATCATGTCTATGTCATTTGTGATCTTGCATGCTCTCCGTTACTTGTTGAAGCATTGGCCACGTGAATACTTGTAACTCCAAGAGGGGGTATTTATGCATGATAGTTGGGTTCAACCTCTATTTAACCTGGGATAGTGACAACAAGTTCTAAGGTTGTAGATGTGTTGTTGCCACTAGGGGTAAAACAGCAATGCTTTATTCAAGGATGAATGTATTGTTTACATTACGCACATTACTTAATGCAATTGTCTGTTGCTTGCAACTTAATATTGGAAGGGGTACGGATGTTAACCGGAAAGTGGACTATTTAGGCATAGATGCATGCTGGATAGCGGTCTATGTACTTTGTCGTAATGCCCAAATGAATCTCATAGTAGACACCACAACTCACACATGCATGTTATATGCACTTATCAATTGTCAATTGCCCAGCTGTAATTTGTTTACCCAGCATGTTAGTTATCTTATTGGAGAGACACCACTAGTGAACTGTGGACCCCGGTCCATTCTTTTACATCTGAAATACAATCTACTGTAATCATTGTTCTCTACTGTTTTATGCAAACAAACATCATTTTCCATTCGATACGTTTAACCCTTTGTTTTCAGCAAGCCGGTGAGATTGACAACCTCACTGTTAAGTTGGGGCAAAGTAATTTGGTTGTGTTGTGCAGGTTCCACGTTGGCACCGGAATCCCTGGTGTTGCGCCGCACTACACTCCTCCACCAACACCTTCGAAGCAAACCTCGTTTTCCTACTGGTCCGATTAAACTTTGGTTTCATACTGAGGGAAAACTTACTGCTGCACTCATCATACCTTCCTCTTGGGGTTCCCAACTGACGTGTGACGTACAAGCATTGTTTCTGGCACTACTAACCTAGAGCCACCAGAGACTCTCGGCCACAGTCTCTTTTCTTTCATATGGGGACAGTCTGGTGCTAGTTAATTATGTCCTCTCCTCGTTGCCGACATATTTTATGTTGACGCTAGTAATTCCAAAGGGGGTTATTGAGGTGATTGATAGAGCAAGGAGAAGATGTCTATGGAGGAAGGACAAGAATAAAGAAAGGGTAAATTCTTTAGCTGCATGGGACATGGTTTGCAAGCCAAAGGAAAAAGGAGGTTTGGGCATTATTAATCTCCATGTTCAGAACAGAGCATTGCTGCTCAAGCATTTGGACAAGTTTTATAACCATGCTGATTTACCTTGGGTAAAACTGATCTGGGATTCTTACTACCATGAATCCGTTCCTCATTCTGTGGTGTTAAGTGGCTCCTTTTGGTGGAGAGCAGTCATTAATCTTGCTGATAGTTGGAGATCCATCTCGCATTGTGTGATTGGAAATGGTTTTTCTGCTCTTTTCTGGGAAGATGTTTGGCAACAAGCTCCTCTAGCTGCAAAATTCCCTCGGCTCTTTTCTTTTGCTAAAGATACAAAGGCCTCTGTCAAGGACATTGTTAGCCTGGATCAATTGTCAGATGCTTTCCATCTACCTCTGTCTGTGGAGGCGTTCCAGGAATATAATAATTTGCAAGACATGTTGGCTAATATCGACTTACAATTTACTGACGACAGATGGGTCTGCAATCTAAATAAAGGAGTTTATACCCCGAGCTCTTTTTATAAGATGCATTTCTCCCAGCTAGTTAATCACGCTCCATCTCAGTGGATTTGGAAATCTAAATGCATGTCCAAGCATAAGTTTTTTGCGTGGTTGTTACTTCATGACAGATTGAACACAAAGGACATGATGTTGAGGAGGAATTGGAAAGTCACAGATAATAATGATTGTGTTCTTTGTAGTGCTCATGTAAGAGAAGATTGGAACCATCTTTTCTTCAGCTGTAATTTCAGTATCAGAATTTGGAACTACTTGCAAAGGGAGTGGATTGATGGTTCAATTGGGACCAGCTTGGCTCATGCAAGGAAACACTTCTCGGGACCTTGCTTTACTGAGATACTCATCCTCGCTTGTTGGAACATATGGAAGCAGAGGAATGCTTGGATTTTCAAGGCATTAAGGCCCTCTTTCCGAGGGTGGAAGGCTGGTTTTGTTTGTGATATGACCTTGCTTAAGCATAGGTTAAAACAATATGTGGTTCCTTCCCTTATTATATGGCTAAGTAACCTAGTGTAAGTAGACCCTGTACATGCTGTACATTCTGTAAACCCTGTAAATATTTTTTGCTTTCAATAAAAGGCTGTGGGGGTCTCCCCTGCAGTAGTTAGTTTCAAAAAAAAAATCTTCAAGAAACCTATTGGATTCGGCCCCTGGATGTACCTTTATGTCCATCACTTTGGGTGCTGCAACAAAGCTTCTTGATGATATGATGATAAATTATTCTGAATGGCACACCGAAAGAGCTCCACAAGGTAAGAAGGTAAATTCTGTTGAGGAAATCTCTTCCTTGAGTGATAAGATTGATACTATTATGTCTATGCTTACAAATGGAAAAATGCATGTTGATCCAAATAATGTTCCTTTAGCTTCTTTGGTTGCTCAAGAAGAGCATGTTGATGTGAACTTCATTAAAAATAATAACTTCAACACCAATGCTTATAGGAATAATTTTGGTAATAGCAATTATAAGCCCTATCCTTTTAATAGTGGCAATGGTTATGTTAATTCTTATGGTAATTCCTACAACAATAATAAGAGTGTACCCTCTGATCTTGAAGTCATGCTTAAGGATTTTATTAGTACACAAACTGCTTTCAATAAAACTGTTGAGGAAAAGTTTGGCAAAATTGATGTTCTTGCCTCTAAAGTTGATAGTCTTGCTCTTGATGTTGATTTGTTAAAAATTAAAACTATGCCTCATGATGTTAAAGAGAGCAAAACTCTCAATGCTATACAAGTTAAAATTGATAATAATGCGAGGATGCTAGCTGAGTTACATGCTAGGTGGGCAAGAGAGGATGAAATTGCTAAAAAGAATAGTATTGCTAGAGTTTATACTATTACTACTACTGAAAATGCTGTAAACTCAAGTGTTAACAAACCTTCTACTATCAATGATAAAGTAATTGGTGTTGGCAATGTCTCTACTTCTGTTGCAAAACGTTTAAAATTGCCTGAAAACACTGAAACTGTTCCTGATAAAAGTGCTGAAATTTTTCAAAACATGGGAGACAATGGTCCCATTACCTTTGATAATAATGATTTTGATTTTGATGGTTGCAATATTTCTGAAGTAATTAAGTTCTTGCAAAAGCTAGCTAGAAGTTCTAATGCTAGTGCTATAAACATGGCTTTTACTAAACACATTACTAATGCTCTCACGCAAGTTAGGGAAGAGAAATTAAAACATGAAGCTTCTATCCCTAGGAAGTTAGAAGATGGTTGGGAGCCCATTAAGATGAAGATGAATGATTTTGATTGCAATGCTTTATATGATCTTGGTGCTAGTATTTCTGTTATGCCTAAGAAACTTTATGATATGCTTGATTTAGCACCTTTGTAACACTGTTATTTAGATGTTCATCTTGCTGATAATACTATAAAGAAATCTTTGGGGAGAGTTGATGATGTTTTTATAATGGTTAACAATAACCTTGTCCCCGTTGATTTTGTCGTTTTGGATATTGAATGCAATGCTTCTTGTCCTATTGTTTTGGGAAGACCTTTTCTTAGAACTGTTGATGCTATTATTGATATGAGAGAGGGAAATATTAAATATCAATTCCCACTCAACAAAGGTATGGAACACTTTCCAAGAAAGAAGATGAAATTACCTTTTGATTCTATTGTTAGAGCAAATTATTTTGTTGATGCTTCTTCACTTGGAAACACTTGATTCTTACTTTCTGCGCCTAGCTGAAAGGCGTTAAAGAAAAGCGCTTATGGGAGACAATCCATTATTTTATTTCTGCAATTTTTCTTTTCTTTTCGAGTCAAGGATTTGTTTACTTCTGTAACAATTCCTTTGTATCTTTATTTTATCGCATTGTTGTGCCAAGTATTGCCTCTAATAGGAAGATGATGCTAGATTTGGATTTCTGCGCAGGAACAGATTTCTCCTGTTCACCGTTTTAATTCTGTAAAATCACAGAAAATTAATTAAATCTGAAAAAATTTGTGCGTGATTCTCAGATATGTACGCATCTTTCGTTAGTTTAAAGTTTTTCGATCTGAGCAACGTAAGTGACTCGAAAAAATTCGTCTTTACAGACTGTTATGTGTAGACAGATTCTGTCTTTTATTTTTCGCATTCTCTCTTTTACTAGTGTTGAGTGGAATTCTTTTTTAGTGTGAAGAGCTTCACATAACATCAGTGACAATAGTTAATGTTAAAAGTAACGGTCATGTTTGTGTCCTTATAGAACATGTGAGTTTTTGATTGTGCACTAACCCTCTAATGAGAATTACTCTGAGTTTGGTGTGGCGGAAGTTTTCAAGGGTCAAGGAAGAAGGATGATATAATGTGATCAAGAAGAGTGAAGAGCTTAAGTTTGGGGATGCTCCTATGGATCACCCCAGCATATTTCAAGAAGACTCAAGCGTCTAACCTTGGGGATGCCCAAGGCATCCCCTTCTTCATCAGCAACTTATCAGGTCATCTCTAATGAAACTATATTTTAATTCTTTCACATCATATGTGCTTTACTTGGAGCGTCTGTGTGCTTTTATTTTCGGTATTTTATTTTTCTTATGGTCAACTTGATTGGACCCTAGCATTCTTGATTGGGAGAGAGACACGCTCTGCTTTTTCATATGAACTAGCTGGGTGGCCCGCGCAATTGCGCGGCTAGCGTTGATATAAAAAACTTTATATCTAATGTTTAATGTTTGATTTTCTACTCCCTCTTTTCTTAATCATTAAGATATTGAATTTTTTTCTAAATCACATGTATAGAGATACACATTGTAGTGTGTCAATTCACTCATTTCAATCCGTACGTGCTCCACATCAGAAAACGCAAAGTATTTGTATCTAAAAAATTGAGGGAGTATATCATGAAACAATTAAAATATATATAAGAATGATTTAAGATACTCACTTTGTTGAGCTTCCAACTACTTCCACGTTCTAGTCTAAGCTATCTGTACATGTTAAAATGCAAAACCTGAATACACTCAAACTCGTGTTATTGTGTCTTCTGCAATATTAATAAAGTTCTACAATCATAAACATAAATTGAATCATTTTTCACTTATTTTATGAAAGATTACTTCACATTATAAGTATGAAAGTTTTTTCAACGGTTTTTATTTTCTCTAAATGTTCTTTTGCAAAAACCTTTACCTCAATATAATTTTTACCTCCCTTAAATCTGTGCGTCGCTAAAGGTGAAAAGAGAACATTTTTTAAAATATCTGAAATCAGTATCTACACACTTTAGCAAATATTGTACCCTACAGAAGTATGCCATGCACCTCTTCTCTTTAAAGATAAGAATTACATAATGTTAACTTTTGCAAACAAATCTTTTCCATAGAAAATATATACCATGATAGATAATGCTCAACAAAGAACTTAAGTTGACTGAATTCCAAAAAAAAATGTAGTAGACGAATATAGACGTGAAGATTGGCGATGTCTGTTTCTTTTCCCGAGTTGGGATTTAACCTTACTTGTGCAGAGATGGTCGTCAAGCACTCAAGCCAGCACTTGCAGATGTCAGCTCTCGCACCATCAATGTGCACGTGTGCGTGACTCCAAGCCGACGGCCGGCGGACTTAATGTTTCCGGCCTGGACGATGTAGACTGTAGTATGGTTAATACGATCTCATCTTTCTCTGTTTCTTGAAGGAGTGAAGGACGGAACACTGATTTGTGCGTTCTACGTATCGTTCCATTCCATCCTGTGGAGACTGGAGATCGGTACAGAGAACAGCGCTTGGGGTTGGGATACTGCGGTGGGCAGCGGCCGGCAGCACTAACAACGACTTGCATCCCGGCGACCATATTAGCTATCTTAGCGAATTGAATAATCCTTCTGTTAGTAGCAAAGAGTCCAGGACCCTCACAAGCAGGCTACATGTATATCGATATGATGCAGCGGGCTGGCTCTTTTGTCCCTAGACAGGATTGATTAATCTGCACCATTGATGGGTTATAAACTGTAAATAGACGAATCCTGGAAAGTTGTGGAAGCCATGATAAGTGCATGAAATTACATAGTTGTTAAGCAATTAGCAGGGAGAGGTTGGCCTCCATCAGTCCTACAGAAATCAAGCATAAATGCAAAAAAAATGAAAAACAATGGCATGCTTGACTTTTGTTTATCAGCTATTTTATACAAAAAATAGCATCACCAGATTTATATTTTTGAGGAAACAACATAGCTTTATTTTCATTACTAAAAAAAGGTACAGCACAGCATCACCAGTTTTAAGTACTATGGCTGAATCCAATATTAGCTTCAATAGAAGCTACAGAGTTGCACTTTAATGCAGAAATTCAGTCAGGAAGCAAGACTTTAGACTATTGTGATTCAGACAATCATTGGCGTGTACCTTGAATTGAGTAAAAATAATTTTAGCAGGCGGGGTCCTCTATTCCTTCAAAAGCCAATATGTTCAGTGTTGCTCAAAGACATTCAGTCAGGAAGAGCAAGGCAGTTGCATTGAGATTCAGTCAATCATGTGACGCATCTTGAAATAATACATGGCAGTCGGGGTGATTTATTCCTTCAAACGGCAGTATGTTGTACTCTAAATCCATACTCTTTAATTAAATGGTGGTTCCTTCTTCTCCTCGTACAACTATTTTACAGTAAATTGCAATGTAGAGGTACATAATGAGAATCAGTAAAACTGAAGAGCGTAGCTTCGGCTAGACGATCATACCCTGCAAGCTGCAGCTATGTGGAATTGCAGAGCATCGGCCGCACAAACAGCGGCTAAAAGTGTCAGTCTTGTGATGTCTTTGGCGACCATGCTTTCACTGCCGGTCTGCTATCTTGAGCATGGAATATGACCACCATTATAAAAGCCGGTTGCATGGATCAATCTGATCGTCATCCTGGCCTGCTGAAAATAATGCATGTTGGACTATACTAACCTCTGTTCGTGCACTTTATCCCCGTTTAGATCAAGCGTGCTCATGAACTGCTAAAGATTGTCCTGGTGGTTGGTACGACAGAGCCTTCTCCGGACGGCAGGGGAGGGAGCAGTCACATATCTAGCAGCATGTGGAGTTTAACCATGGCAATGTACGTCCTCTCCTTCACCACGACCTAGATCTCCACATGGAAGGTTTCGGGACCTGATTTTCGCCGAGATATGTCTGCTTCATGGCCTTCCGCTCTCCTTCCTCGTAGCATTATAGAGGCATAGGAGAAATTGCAGGAGTCTTTGAAACTGCGATCTCAAAGTCGATCACCAAATCCCTGTCGTTGAGCGTTCCACATATGTTTGCCTCTTGGGGTCGACATCGATCCACTTCTTCTCAGCTTAAAATCGCCAATTCACCAAACTGACTGGTCAAAAACCTTGAGATATATTCACTGCGGCTTCGTAAACTACGTTGGTGCGAGATCGTCGTCTCCTCAAGTTAGCTTCGTTGGAGCCATGGCGCGAGATCGCCGTTGTCGCCTCAAGTTAGCTTCGTGGAGGCAGATCGATGTTGTCGCTTCGAGCTCATCTGTGATGCTAATCGCCATCTTCCTCGCTGCCGTGTTGATCGGATCGAAGCAGCACTAATCACGGCCTATATGGCCCAAGAGATACGTATGTTTTTAGGTCAAGATTTTGTTGGCTGGAGTTTGCATCGTATACGGTACAAAATCATCCTTTTCTATGTGGCACGTGCACGTGCTTCGGTGCCTGGTATTTTAATCCCAGCCGTTTTTACCCTAGGTAACGTGTACTTCCTAAACTTAGCATTTTGCTTTCCCTATTCTTCAAGCGTGTTGAGGCCGGACGTCTATCCGCACGGTGTAGCTTCCATGTGGAATCACGGCAAATCTCCACCGTTTGTACATCCGAGTAATAGGGTGAAAAATCTTAACCGTTGATTGTCTTGTGTTTTAATTATATAATAGATACTCCTATTCTTCACTTATACTTGTTGAGTATTCTTGTCTAGCTATTGCTATGCTTTTCTGTTTTGCATGCATCTCTTATTCAGAGCTGTTAGTTCTTTTAAAGAAAGTACTCTCTTGCTTCACTTATAATTGTTTGGAGAGTTTATGTTGAAATAAATTGATTGGTGTTTGGTTGGAACAGAAAATGTTGCATGTGGTAGATGGTATAATGGAAAAAGCTTACATATTCTTGTAGATCACTGTATTGGATAATTTGATACTTGTCAATTGTTTTGAGTTATCAAGTAGTTCATGTTTAAGCTTTTGTATCATGTAGTTAAAACCTATTAATGAAGAACTACCGTAAAGCTCGTTGAAATTTGGTTTGCATGATTGGTATCTCTAAGGTCTAGATATTTTCTAGTAAAAGGGTTTGGTTAACAAGGAAGACAGTGTAGAGTCTTATAATGCTTGCAATATGTTTTCATATAAGTCTTGCTGTGTCGGTTGATATCCTGTGTTTGCTTCAAATAACCTTGCTAGCCTAAACTCTGTACTGAGAGGGAATGCTTCTCGTGCATCCAAAACCTTGAGCCAAAATCCATGCCATCTGTGTCCACCATAACTACCTATATGTGGTATTTCCTTGCCATTCCAAGTAAATTTTTCATGTGCTACCTTTAAACTATTCAAAAATTATTACTCCTATTTTGTGTCAATGTTTACCAAGCTCATGAGGACGGGGTGGATGTCTTTATGTCAACTGTCAAACAGACTTTACCACCGGACTAGCGGCATATACATCCGCTTATCCATTAATTTTGCAAAAAGAGCTGGCAAATGGGGTGCCCAGTCCCAATTAATTACAACTTTAACCGCTTAATTCTCTTCACATTTTTGCCCTGATTTATCAGTCAAGCAATGACAAACAGTGAAATATCTGCATGTGTAAACAAAAGAGAAGAGGGATGATCTGCCTTGCTGGTAGAAATAACGTCCTTCATGGGAGCCGCTCTTAAAAGTCTGGTTGGCAGGGGTCATATTGTACTTTCCATTTTCTGATTCGTTGACAATTAACAAACACCTCTCAAAACTTATTTTTACTCTCTATGATTTCAAAAACTTAAAAAGCTCTAGCACATGATTTAATCCCTGCTTCCCTCTGCGAAGGGCCTTTCTTTTACTTTTATGTTGAGTCAGTTTTCCTACTTCTTTCTATCTTAGAAGCAAACACTAGTGTCAACTTTGGTGCAACAATTTTTATATGCTTGTATATTGCACTTATTATATTGCTTTGTGTTGACAAATATCCATGAGATATATATGTTGAAAGTTGAAAGCAATTGCTGAAGCTTAAATCTTCCTTTGTGTTGGTTAAATACCTTTTACTTAGAATCTATTGCTTTATGAGTTAACTCTTATGCAAAACTCTTTGATGCTTGTCTCGAAAGTACTATTCATGAAAAGTTTTTGCTTATATGATTCAGTTGTTTGCTCATTATCTACTTGCTAGCAAACTATAGACCATTGACCTGGATCACTTCATTCATAACATGTGCTTTACAATACTATTTGATCAAGATTATGATTGTAGCATGTCACCTCAGAAATTATTTTGTTTTTATCGTTTTACCTACTCGAGGACGAGTAGAACTAAGCTTGGGGATGCTTGATACGTCTCAAACGTATCTATAATTTCTGATGTTCCATGTTGATATTATACCAATTGTTACATGTTTTATATACACTTCATAGCATTTTTATGCATTTTCTGGGACTAACCTATTAACAAGATGCCACAGTGCCAGTTCCTGTTTTCTGCTGTTTTTGTATTCCAGAAAAGCTAGTCTGGAAATATTCTCGGAATTGGACGAAACTTGGACAGAACCTCCTATTTTTCCAACACGTACACGGAGTCCAAAGGAGAGACGGAGGGGAGCCATGAGCAGCCACACCATGGGGCGGCGCGGCCCCCCTGCCGCGCCGTGGGGTGGTGTGGGCCCCACGGGCGTCTCCAGCCGCCGCCCTTTCGCCTATTTATTCTTCCCGACGCGAAAACCCTAAATACCCGAGCCATTATCCACGAAAAGTTCCAGAGACGCCGCCGCCGTCAACCCTAGCTCGGGAGGGTTCAGAAGCTCTTCCCGGCACCCTGCCGGAGAGGGGAATCATCACCGGAGGGCTCTACATCACCATGCCTGCCTCCGGAGTGATGCGTGAGTAGTTCATCCTTGGACTACGGGTCCATGGCAGTAGCTAGATGGTTGTCTCTCCACTTTATGCTATCATGTTTAGATCTTGTGAGCTGCCTATCATGATCAAGATCATCTTATTGTAATGCTACATGTTGTGTTTGCTGGGATCCGATGAATATTGAATACTATGTCAAGTTGATTATCAATCTATCTTATATGTTATTTATGATCTTGCATGCTTTCCGTTACTAGTAGATGCTTTGGCCAAGTAGATGCTTGTAACTCCAAGAGTGAGTATTTATGCTAGATAGTGGGTTCATGCCTCCGGTAATCTGGGAGAGTGACAATAACTTCTAAGATTGTGGATGTGCTGTTGCCACTAGGGATAAAATAACCGATGCTTAGCTTAAGGGTGCGCCGTTAGGTCTAATGCATTTGTTTACATTACGCACATTACTTAATGCAATTATCCGTTGCTTGCAACTTAATACCAACGGGGAACTCGGATGACAACCTGGAGGTGGATTATTAGTCATAGACGCTGTTGGATAACGGTCTATGTATTTTGTCGTAATGCCCACATGAATATCATAGTAATCATCATGTCATATATATGCATTGTCATGCGCTCAATATTTTGTCAATTGCCCAGCTGTAATTTGTTCACCCAGCATGTTAGTTATCTTTTATGGAGAGACACCACTAGTGAACTGTGGACCCCGGTCCATTCTTTTACACTGATAATACAACCAACTGCAAACATTGTTCCTTTTCATTCTCTGCAATTTACTACTGTTTTCCACACCATACGTTTAATCCTTTGTTTTCAGCAAGCCGGTGAGATTGACAACCTCACTGTTTCGTTGGGGCAAAGTAGTTTGATTGTGTTGTGTGCAGATTCCACGTTGGTGATCGAGTAAACGCCCACCAACAACCTTCAGAAGTGATTTCTTGCTCCTACTGGTTCGATTAAACCTTGGTTTCATACTGAGGGAAACTGCTGCTACACTGCTTCATACCTTCCTCTTGGGGTCTCCCAACGAACGTGCGATCCACGTCATCAGGTGGCTGCATATAAACCTCCTCACGCAACTCACCATTGAGAAAGGCGTTCTAGACGTCAAGCTGAGACACATACCAATGACGAACAGAAGACACAGCGAGAAGAGTGCGGACAGTGGTCATGTGGGCCACGGGAGCGAACGTCTCATCATAATCGCGTTCCTGCTCCTGCTGAAAGCCACGAGCCACAAGACGAGCTTTGTAATGCTCAAGAGAACCATCAGAGCGAGTCTTGATCTTATAGACCCACTAGCATGTGATGGGACGAACACTAGGAGGAGGGGAACAAGATCCCACGTGCCACTGCGCTCAAGTGCAGCAATCTCCTCAGCCATCGCAAGCTGCCAGTCAGGGTGAGCCATGGCATCCCGACAGGAAGTGGGCTCAGTAACAGCAGAAAGACTATACTGGGAAGGAGAATAGCGATCAGGAGGTCGTAACGAAGGTCGAGTACGGAGGTTATGAACCGGTGTAGACGGGGATGGCGCTCCGGAAGTAGAAGGCATGTTAGAGGGATCATCCACAACACGAGGACGACGAGTGTAGTGGAGAGGAAAGGGAGAAAGGGGAGGACGCACCGGAGTGGTAGGTGGAGAGGCAGGTGACGAGGGAGGAGAGGAGGAAGGAGGCGAGGGTGGCGTCGGTGGTGTATCAGAAACAATGGGACTCACGGAGGTGGACGTGGAGGAGGAACATGAGGCACAGGGGGAGATGTGTCGGTGAGTATAAGGAAGGAGATATCCTCAACTGAAAAGGTCGAGGAGGCAGGACGCGGGTAGTACGGACGAGACTCATCAACAGTCACATCACGTGAAATACGCAGCCGACGACCAACAGGATCCCAACATCGGTAACCCTTGTGCTCATCACTGTATCCAAAGAAGACACACTCAACCGACTGAGCAGTTAATTTAGTGCGTTCTCGCGGAGCAAGAAGAACATAGCACACACACCCAAACAGACGAAGAGCAGAGTAGTCAGGAAAATGACGAGAGAGACGCTCCATAGGAATACCACCCTGCAAGGCAGCCGAAGGCTGGATGTTGATCAAATAGGTGGATGCGGAAACAGCCTCAGCCCAAAAGTGGGGAGGAAGAGAGGCGGCGATCATCATCGCATGAGCCATCTCAAGGAGGTGGCGATGCTTGCGCTCAGCAACACCATTCTGAGCATGGGCACCAGGACAAGAGAACTGGGCAAGAGTACCCTGCTCGGCAAGAAAACCACGCAACATCTGGGAGATATACTCACCAGCCAGTCAGCACGAAAAACACGAATGGGCGTGGAAAACTGGGTGTGAACCATGACAGTAAATCGCTTGTGTATATAGAGAACCTCACTGCGAGATTTCATAAAATAGATCCAAGTGTAGCGAGAGAAGTCATCAATAAATAGAACATAGTAGCGATGACCCCCTTTCGAATCGAAGGGAGCAGGACCCCATACATCAGGATGAACTAAGTCGAAAGGACGCTGAGATACTGACTCACTCGTAGGATAAGGTAACTGAGTCTGTTTGCCAAGTCTACAACCATTACAATGTAAAGAAACATCTCCAGAGACAGACCCTAAGACACCTTGACGCACTAACGATGACAAGCGAGAGCCACAGATATGACCAAGTCGATGATGCCACTGCTGGAAGGAAGCAGAAGAAGAGGCAACAAGAGCATGTGAACTGGCGGGTGTGGTGGCAGCGGAAGGAACATGAAGCCAGTCAACCTCCCGAAGACCCTGAGCCTCACGGCGCCGAGGGCCAGCTCCAACAAGAGTCTTGGTGCGACGATCCTGAACAGAGCAAGAGTCGGTATCAAGAATGACACGACAACCAGAATCAGTGAGTTGAGCAACGGAAAAAAGATTCATGGTAACACGGGGAACATGAGAAACACTAGGAACAGAGAAAGACGGAGTAGAAAGGGTGCCACGACTAGCAACAGGAAGAGGTGTGCCATCGGCAGTGAGAACATTGACAAGAGAATCAAGAGCTCGAAGAGAAGACAAGGCGGAAGAATCAGAAGACATGTGAAAGGAAGCTCCAGAATCAAGAACCCATGGAGATGTACCTGACTGTGTAGGCGGCCGTGGCGGAGTAGCAGTAGTGGAAGCAGTCAGTGAGGCAACGGTGCCCGTCGAGGAAGAGCTCAAGGAAGCCAGTGTACGCTTGAGCCGCACAATATCCTGGTCAGTGAGTGACGGGGTCGATGAAGGCGCACGAGTCGCAGTGGAGGAGTACCTCAGATCGCGCTGCTTCTTGTGACAGTCAGACTCTGGGTGGCCTGGCTTCTTGCAGTAGCCACAGAAGGTGTGAGAGCGAGGGCGGCCCGATCCAGAAGAAAAAGGGCGCCCGCCCACCCCCCTGAAGGAGTGGGTAGCAGCGGTGGAGCGGACGACACAGGAGCTCGGGCAGCTAGCACAGTGGGAACCACAAGCAAACCAGCAGCACGGAGGCGTGTCTCCTCAGATCAAACCTCTGCAAGCACCTCTGATATAGGAACACGACCATGGGCAAGCAAGTGAGCACGCCGAGGCTCAAACTCGGCACGGAGGCGAGACAAGAACTCATGGACACGCTGAAACTCCAAATCGGACCTCACTGTCTGACAGCATCGACAAGCACCACAAACAACAGTCCTCAGAGAGTCAAGCTGACGCTATATGGCAGAGCACTGTGTGTAGAACTCATCAACAGTAGAGTCTCCCTGCTGAAGATCATACTCCTGACGCACCATAGATAGGTAGAGAGTATCACTAGAGGGCTGATAGCGCTGACAAAGATAAGTCCACATCGCAGCAGCAGTACCCAATCCCATAAACTCAGAAGGAAACCGAGGTAGAACACTGGCAGTGAGGACATCAGCTGCACGAGCATCATCATTGCACCACTGAGTATAATCAGACAGAGCATCTCGATAAATGGAGAGAGACTCTGAGTAATCCAATACCTGCTTGTCATAAGTCTCAAGCGCAGCCTCATCAACAGTCTTGGCGGCATCCCGATCAGCTTGAGAAGCATCAGCGGCAAGAACGGGTGGTACTGGTGGAGTAGGAGCCATAGGAGCAACGGGGCACGGCGGACAGGAGACCTCGCCAGAGAGAACACCCCACAGCAGGAGGACGCGCATGTGGATACGCATAAAGCCCACAAACTCAGCATAGTTGGTGCCATCAAAGATAACGGAGCACCTAGGAACAACAACGTAGCCCGAAAAAGACATGACGGGCTCGCTGATTTTTTTTGTTTGAAAAGTCACAGGAGAGAGAATATGGATCTGAATCTCAGCCCGAGCTCACCAGCTCGAGTCGCACGAACAGGGCCGCAGCGGCCGGGGAGAGCTGTGGCCGGAGCAGACGGCCGGACAGGGCCGGCGGCCGGAGTCGCGGGAGGCCACGGCGGCGGCCGGAGTCGCGGGAGGCCGAGCACGGGCGGCGACCGGACTTGGCAGGCCGCGGACAGCAGCGGCGGCGGCGCGGCAGGCCGGGGACGGCGGCGGCGGTGACGCAGCAGGTCGGGGACGGCTGCGGTGACACTGCAGGCCAGGAACGACGGCAGGTCGGAGACGGGGGCAGCACGGAGTTGCTACGTGCGGTGAGGAGGAGAGCCTAACCTGTGCTCTGATACCATGTTGAAGAAATAAGCAACTGTATTCTCAGAGGGTCAAAGGCCAGTACATGTACATGTGTGGTAAAGTGCAGTAAACCCTTTATACAATGCGGATATACAGGAAAGGACCTATACACATCTAACAAATAGGTTATATGAAATACCTTAGAAGAGATGCTTTTGGTCAACTGACAAGTTGATCTCTTGTCGAAATTCCAAGCGTCATCTAATACGTCCGTCCCAGAACAATTTCTGCAGGGTAGCAGAGATGTTTATGGTGCTTTTGCGTTATGGACATCAGCACATGGAAATAATTTTTTAGATCTCATGAATTTCCTTCTGTACTATTTTGATATACCGTATGATTTGGCACCGGCTTTTTTGCAGGCCCTCTTTTGAAGCATGTCGATACCGTGATGATACGATGGGTTCCACAACTATGATTTACACTGAAACATGCACACATTGGTAGCGCCTCTGCCGGGGTTCACTGCTGCTGCTTAAGAGTATATTGCTTCCGTGAATGGATCCAATATTTATGCATGGTATGCCAGCATTTTTTGTGTAGTAGAATACATTACCAGAAAAATCAAGAGCAACTCCTGTACCGTACTGTTATGTGTTAAAGATGACACTGCCTATTATCTTTCAGAATCGAGACCACCATCTGTAAAATCTACCGGAAAAACATTTCAACTAGTGATGCACTGGCTGCTTTGATCACACCCGACAGTATTTTCTACAGGAAGGATGACACTATACTCTGAAGAAAAATGGAGGACACCCATTGGTAGGTCTGTGATTTCATGTATTCAGGCATAAAGAAAAGGCTGGATTGTACTTCAAATCGGAACATATGACACTAAATTAATTATGGGGCACGCATTGCGATACCTTAACATATTGTACTTTAACATCAGAACAGAGATGGGAGAGGAAAAACATGGGGAAGGGCAGCATATCAAAAGTAGAGCAACAGATGCACTTGCTGGTTTGCTGCTGTACTTGGATGGCACATACAATACACCTTGCACGAGGGAAGCATCAGTGCTATTCATAAGCACTTGAGAGGAACAGGAGACCTGATATCTTCTTTTAAGGGCTTCCTTTCTTCCAGGCCACCATCACCGGCATGTGACAAGGCTATTATTGCCTATCTTTACTCTTGATTTGTAGACACCCACACATATACCGTGAGGTCAGTTCATCTCTCTTTATTAAACCTGCAATATTTTGATGGTGTAAGATGTTGCTAGTACTAATGCATTGTACAAGGAAATTTTTACTTGTCCTAATGGATCTCTGCCTATGAAATACCTGGGGTTCCCGGTTCATAAGGTCAGAATTAGAAATAGTGACTGGAACCATGTAGAAAAGAAAGTGGAAAAGAAATGCGCTGGTTGTCATGGAAGAATGTTGAACATAGCGGGAAGAACTACCTTGGTTCAGTCATGTCTATCTAATATGCCTATTTCTATGATGTCCTTTTACAAAATGCCGGTTGGGGTTAAAAAAAGGATTGATTATTATAGGGCTAGATTGGTGTGGCAAGAGGAGGGAAACAAGAGGAAATATCACCTGGTTAAATGGGGTGTGGTATGCCAGCCCAAAGAGCAGGTGGGCTGGGCATACTTAATATTGATCTCATGAATCAAGCTCTTCTAGCTAAATGGCTATGGAAGCTGGAAACAGAGAATGGTTTATGGCAGACGGTAATTAGGAATAAATATATAAAAGGAAGGTGTATTTCTGGAATAAGACGCAAATCTGGGGATTCCCAGTTTTGGTCTGGGGTGCTTAGTGTCAAAAACATTTTTTATAAGTATTGTAAAAAGTATGTTGGTAATGGTGAGAAAACCAGGTTCTGGGAAGATTGGTGGGTGGACGATAAACCACTTAAAGATAGATGTCCCAGAATCTATAACCTATGTAGAGAGAAAAATGTCACCGTGGCGTTTGTTTTACAGAATGGCTGGGGATGCCTAACTTTCAGTAGAACTCTGCTGGGTGACACACTCCGTTTGTGGGAGAATGTCAAACAGTCATGTTATGAGGTGCCTGTGAGGGGAGGAGAAGATAAAATAAAATGGACTTTGACTAAGGACGGTGTGTTCTCAGTCAAATCTTTGTATAGGAAAATGAATGTGAATGAAATTGGCTTTCCGCAAAAAATTATGTGGAAAGCGAAAATACCACACAAGATCAAGATATTCCTTTGGCTTGTCCTTAAAAATAGTATCCTGACTAAAGATAACCTCTTGAAAAGAGGATGGATAGGGAATTCGAAATGTTATTTTTGTGATCAATCTGAGACTGTTGAACATCTTTTCCTGTCTTGTTCGACAGCTAGGTTGATCTGGAGTATACTCCGCTGTGCCTTTAATTTTCAAGCCCCACCTGTTTCAATTCAAGGGGTTTTTGGGGTTTGGTTGCATAAATTTGATAAAGAAAACATGAAAATGGTTTTAGCTAGAGTAGCAGCTGTTTTCTGGGCTATTTGGAATGCCCGAAATGCAATTTGTTTCGAGAGAAAAAGGATCCATGATCCTTTGGCTCTAGTACACTCTGTGACAAGATTAATTGACTCTTGGGCGATTTTACAGACAAAACAGGGAAGCCGAGAGGTGTTGCGGTGGGGAGCAAGACTAGTAGAGCGGGTAGCAAGTGAAGCTTTTCATGCTGCACAAGGATGGCGCCCAGGAGTGCTAAGGATTGGTGCCTAATGAAGACAACTGGTGAAGATGAGAAGGCTGGAATTAGATCTTTTAGAGGTTTCATTTGGAGCATGTCTGCTCGTTTTTCCTCTTGCAACGAAGCTTAAGGTTTTGGGTCGATACTATTTCTCGATCATGTAGGTTTTACCTAGCTCTCTTATCCCGGGCTGTGGGAAGTGTTGAGCAATCTAGATTTGTAGTTTTACTGCTTTCTCTTACTTTCCTATTTGAACAACCAAAACCCTGGTTTCTATTAATAGAAATCGGAGGGGAGACTCTCTTTAAAAAAAAAAAACTAATGCATTGTATTAGTATATCTGATATTCTGATCTTTATCGAAAAAATCTGATATTCTTATGGACACTAAATGCTTGCAAGGATTTCATTTGCTAATTAAGAAAATTAGAACAAGATATGTGCAGCAGTTTATTGGAAACTTAACCACATTGTACTCTCCTAATTTTCAAATAAAAACTTAAGCGTAATAGTTGATTGACTATTTAAGTAATTTTCTGCTAAAGGACAAAGGCATGCAATTGGGACAATATAAAATGATGGTGGAGAGATCACAAAGTAGGGAGGCATAACAAGTTCCAAGTATCTTGGTGCTTGCTTTTAGGGGATAATTTAACGTTGTATGTTGACCTTAATGGAAAGCCTATGACCCTAGGCATATTTTCTACACACCGTAGCCTGTATTATTATGAAGAGGTAGCAAGGCGATGATGCCCTAATTAAGACCTAAGAGAGCCCTTGCAATATGCTGATGATGATTAGAAGCTCATGCACGCATGACTAGCAAACCTCTGAATTAATCATGAAAGACAGCACAAGAAAAAGGTTCTGCCACCATTCCATCTGGAATGTCACAATTTGTAGGTGTATCCTTTTAATGCTTGCAGCACACAAATAAAAACCATGCTTCTGCCTGCTTTTGTAAATGCCAGCGAAAATAATGCTAATGTATAATACACACATAGCAGTTTTATTGACACAATATATAATGGTTCTAACGAACAGAGATATCACTTATGTATCAACTATTTTTAAGCAAATGGGTCACATTAACCAGATATATGCAAGTAAGGTGATGTATGCCAATGATGATCTAAAGGGAAAACATCACACGGAACCAAATGCAGCTGTGGTAACAACTGTTAGGACATACTGGCCCAGACTTGATCTAGCATCTTAGCTGAATGTTCAGAAAATATATTCATGGCGGGGATGTAGTACCAGAGTCTGGATTATCGTAGGGTCTGATCATATTCCTAATGAAGCTGCTGAGAGCTGAGGGAGCTCCCTTCAGTCCAAGCATGGAGGAGGAAAGAGAGAACAATCTCCCGCTGCATTCGCTCATTCGCACAGTAAATATTGTTATATACTATTATGCCCTGAACAAATATCATATCCACTGTGTGTTCGAGTGAATGAGTCGGCAGCTTGTTCAATCCCCGCTACCTCCCATGAGTGGTCTGAAGTGAGCTCCCTCAAATTAATGCATCATTATCCTCATAAATTTCTAAACCGAACCTCCTCCTCCTCATCATATCATCATCATCATCATCATCATCCTGCTGCTCCTGCATTTTTCCAACTAAAAACTAGCTAATTGCTAAATAAATAACTAGTACAATATAACTGCAAGTAATTAGTACTTTTTAAGGTGAAGAACTATAAGTAATTTGTAATTAAAGGCGCTGCATATAACCACATCTAAATGTTCAAGAAAAATAGTATCTACAAAGAGATCTAGCCTTTAGTACCAGTACACAGAAGAAATTCCTGGATAAATCATATATCTTTGCATTATACCGTTAACAGGTAGGCCAAGTCGATTAGCGACATGATCATGCATATACTCATGAAACAGGTGCCTTAATTTTTACATCAGCTGGTTAACAGTCTTGGATGACCACTACCTAAATACAAATAATAATGGGAATACATGATCTATCTATGTGTGCTAGCTAGAAAGAATTGACTTGGCGTCCTAAATAAACATGCACACGGATTGGACACCTTGGGGATGTTTGGATTGGGTGTAGTGAGCCCACGGGTATTTAGTTCAGGTGAGACTAATATCGGAGCCACATAAAAATTACAACCATTTCAAGCTGGTCCTAAAGCAAACTGAGTTCCCCCAAGGAATAACAAAATATCTGGCTAGTAGATGAGTTCAATCAAAGAGCACATAAAACTAAGATTGAGTTTATGGAACAATGAATTAGTTTAACCTATATATGCATACATGAACTGAAAATTAGAGTACATAAACATTATTACCAAATGGCAGCTAGCCTAATTTCTCCTCTCAGCAGGAACCAATTTGCTTGAGTTCTCAGATAATAAAATCCACTGAAGCTATTTGTAGATTGTAGCAGCTGTGGCGTTTGGAAAACTATTGAGTCTGTCAAAAGTCCCATCAAAGCCATTGTATGCCACTACTAATTTCCACAGAAGATAGATATTCAAAACAGATGCAGACCTGCAAAAACTGTACCAGATATATCGATCATCATCTGAACATTCCAAGATTTTAAAAGAGAACAGTGAGAGAAAGTAGTGCCGAAAAGGCATCACTACTCAGCTGGTAATTTTTCCAGCAGAACGCTGATTAAAGTCGAAAAACCTAGTTTCATGTTCAGATCAGCACAAAGACATGCCAAAAAGAACAGGAGAAACAGAAAGAACAAATATACCGGAAGACGGACCTGTTCTTGTCCTGAGATTGATGCTTGCAGATAGAAATCGATCCAAGCAATATAAAGGTTGATCCATTCCGTCTCTCATGAACCTATCATGAAATCAGTAGAGGCAGGAAAGCTAGATGGAGACACAGAAACAAACACATGTGGGCTATGCACGCATGCCCATATTGCATGCAATTAACCCAATGATCTCCTAGCTAAAAGGGAACAAATGAAAGCTACAGAGAAATATGAGCCAAGCGCATGCATCAATAGATCAAGAGAAACACACCAAAGAAATCTCTCTCTCTTTTGCTTTCTTAAGTTCTGGAAAGTCTAAAATCTCAGCCATGAGATCTACGCCATGAGCAAGAACATGACCAATCAATATGCCATTTAGCAGTGAGTTGTGGTGTTTGGAAAGCTAGATCTAGCAAGAAAGCCATACAGTAGAATGAGTGCCAGGGAAGAGACCAGGTCTGAGGACATAGGAGTGAGGAAGAAGGAATATATAGAGAGAAGAATTGTTAGGTTAATTTATTTGCATATTGCAAGAGGGGCATGTATCTGCAGCATGAAACGCTCAGTGGAAGTAGGTGGTGTGTCGTGGGCATGCTCTGTTAATTAGTTCTTTCTTGTGGTTTGATTTGCTAAATGCAGCAGGTTGACCACTTCACTGTCTTTAGCTAGAACACTTCCCATTCTTTTTTGGTTTTGGGAACAATAATGTACTAATGGTGTATGAGTTAAGTACATGGTTGATAGAGTTTAATATGGCACCGACAGGCCACTCCCCAGATTAATATAGATAATTACTACTGGCCGGAGCATTTCATGCCTGCCTTAGGCTCCATTTGGCAATGTGCTGCGTTATGATAATCTCGTTTGTCTAACTAAATTTAGCCTATTTTACCGTTTGGCAAACCAACTTTTTCCTGATTTCCTTGCTATTTTCCCACAATAGATTACAAGACCAGAACACGCTTCTTGGTGGATTAATATTTGCCTGCCCTTTTTTGCTCGGGGTCATCCTGTTCGAATCACTAGATATGATCGAGCCTCCACACCACAGTTTTTGGGGAGTGCTATCTTTCGCACGTGCGAGCAGTCGCACGGTTTTCCGGATTAGGAAACTAACCACAGTCCTAATATGGTGCATGACAGGTGGATGTGTGGATGTGTCGGGGCTCTTTCTCTATTCCCTTTAATTACACGCATTTGATGGCTAATTTATTGGCTAAATTTCGCATGCTAGCAGGATAGAACGAGTAATTGAATGCATGCATGCACTATGGGACGAAATGCTGATGTCACTTAGATTCTCTCCCAATTCTAAATTTCAAATCGATTTATCTTTCAAATGACAAATCCGATTGAAAATCCGTTTTCATCAATAAATCGTTCGCGGCGAGATCTTCAAAACTAGATCCCATATTGATATGTTTCGACGACTTCTTTTTTTGGACTAAAAGTTACCAACCCCATAAAACATGAGTTATCAAGGGTAAATTAAAAAATTATCAATCTCAAATTATTTTCATTTTCCGTTCAACATCCTTATAAACTACGTGAACATAGCACATAGCAAGCGAGTTACCGTCCTACAACTAACTAAAGTCACCGAGAGCACGAGTTACCAACCTAAAGAAAATAGTACATGATGATATCAAGTACATAGTAAGCAAGTTACTGGTCTAAGTACTAATTAAAGTGTTACCAAGCATATGACGCACCAATTACAAACATAAAAAACTAGTAGATGATGATACCAAGCACGTAGCAAACAAGTTACCAATCATATGACTAACTGAAGTGTTACCAAGCATGGAACGCACGAATTACCAACATAAAAACTAGTACATGATGATACCAACCACATAGCGAGCGAGTTACCGATCCTAGGACTAACTAAAAGTGTTACCAATCATCTAGCGCATGAATTACCAACCTAAAAACTAGTAGATGATGATACCAAGTACCTACCAAGCAAGTTACCAATCCTATGACTGACTAAAGTGTTACCAACCATGTAGCGCATGAATTACCAATCTAAATACTAGTGCATGATGATACCAAGTACCTAGTAAGCAAGTTACCGATCCTAGGACTAACTAAAGTGTTACTAAGCATCTATACCATGAATTACCAACCTAAAAAAAAGTAGATGTATATTAAGTTTACATAATAGCCATCATAGTTATTATTTTTTTATTTTTCACTAGATATTATTGTCGTTCTTCTGGAATATATTATGACCAAAATGCATAGTAGTCTGAATTAGGTTTTCTCTTATTTTATACTAGGACAAAGTGGTAGTTCTTTTCTATTCTAATTTCTTGTACTAGTAGAAAGTGGACTTGTGCTATTCCCCACCTATTTTTATTTAACCTAAAAAACCACCATCCCAAAAAGGGAATTAGAAAATATGTTGGGTATTTTTTGCAAGCCAAAACCAAATATTTTGTTTTTAACGCGTAAAGGGAATAGTAAAAGGGGAATAGAAAAGGTGAGCATGAACTCTTAGGGCCGTTATTTTTTACCCTGAAACCACCAAAAAGAGAAATCAAAATAAATTTGGTCTCAGAAAAATGATTTCCATACAAAACATGTTTCCATAGATCAAGGGAATAGAAAAATTGATAAGAATGATTCTCTATATAAATACATTGTTTATGTAAAAGAAAAATAAAGGGAATAGGACAAAGGGTAAACAGAATGTTGGACACCTTACGTTGTCCATACTCATGACGTGAGAATAAAGGGAATAGGCTATCAGCGAGTTCACGTACGCGAGGAAAAAAGAACGGGCGTGAAAAAAAAACAAGCGTATGTTTCTATGCTACACGATGGGATCACCTGCCCGTGAGCAAAAAATAGAAGAGAAAAGGAGGCGGGATCGAGCTGAACACTCGTGAGGTGAGAAAAAAGATTGCATGGCTGAAAAGTCTTGGGCAGGAAAGGGAATAGGAGGACCACACACCACGCAGCGTCGCGCGAATCGACCGTGCGAGCCTTCGCACGTTCGAAAAGAAGCGAAAACCACAGTTTTTGGATATGACCCTGTTTACCTGTGGGAAATTGCTTCATGTTTAGAGGGAGTGTGACGGCGTGCCGCCCTTTGCGGTGTGAGATTGATAGAATGTTCCAAATGCTCAGATAAAATCTATTTATGCAGTATACATATTTAGTGCATCTTAAAAATCATTATTGTGACTCAGAACAGAAGAAGAAAAAAATCAATCATTTTTTTATAGAAAAGGGTCACCCCAGGCTCTGCATCAAAATGATGCATACGGCCGCTTTATTAATTTTATTCAACATAGCTGGCAAAAGCCTTACAACGAACGAATACAAGCTGAACCCATCAACGGTGAAACACCACAACTAGCACAAAACAACAGGGTGAACGGGGCCTTGTTCCCCGGCCACAACCGTCGCCGGCTCCTTGGCTAACTCAGAGATAGCGCCTTGTGCACACGCTCCGGCAATCGCCTCCATCCTCTTCCTCGAACCCAACTTCAGCATGCCGATCGGAGCAAAGACTCTCGCCAGTCCTGCCGCCGATGCCACCATGACACCAGGCAACGCCCCCACCATGTGCAAGTCCACCAAACAGGACCATCGTCGAGTCTCCGCTGCACCACGCCGCCAAGACCAGCCGTCTTCGTCATGGTTGGTGAAGCTCCACTCCACCGGTAGACCACTCCAGGTAACACGTGTTCCAAAACGATGCCCTCAAGAGGGAAAAGCGACACCGAAAATGCCGCCATCGTCCGATCCGGTAGCACCAGATCTTGGGTTTCCCCATGGAACAACCGAGCGGGAGGTAGGAGAATCACATCAACGACGCCTTCAACAAGTAAACGACGCCCGCGGGCGGCACCATCGTCGGCTCCGATCGCGGAGCCCGGATCTCACCGGCCATCATCCACACCTTCAGATCCTTCGAGCAATGACCAGATCCGGGCATGACGAGCACACCCAAGATCCGTCACCGTACCCGGATCCACCCCGCAGCCCGCCCGCAAGGGCCAGACCACCGGATCTGCCGTTCTGCGCCTCGAGGGCCGGAGATCCGCGGCTTCCGCCACGCCGCCGAAGCAGATCGACGTCGCCGTGGCGCCCGACGGCCGCGCCACGCCCGAGATCGTCGGCACCAACCCGCGCCGGCCCATCAAACTCGAGGACGAAGAAGTCCCCCCCCCCCCCCCCCCCCCCCCCCCCCCCCGTCCAGGCTTTTCCTGGCCGCGCCCGTGGTGGCAGCGGGGGAGGAATGGGAGGTGGAGGGCTAGGCGGCGGCGGCTAGGGTTTCCCTCCCGGCCGCCGCGTGGGGGCGGCGCGAGAGGGAGAGAGGAGGGGAGGGAGAGGGGATGCAGCGTTGTGATGGTCCTGAATTCCCTTAGAATAGAATAAAAAAATCAATCATGAATGATGCATCCATGTGTTAAAAGATTAATGCCTTAATGCCCAAGGATCTAAGAAATCAAAACACTAGCCTTCACTGAAACTTATGAACCGAACTAAAACATAGAAATGGGCAATGATATGTGTGGCAAGAGCCATGGTAAACCTCCTGGTGTGTGTTTGAGCAAAACAATAGCCAAGAAGTAGCGAGGAAGAAAATAATATTCGCTCTCAGATTAAGGCTAGAGTCACTGACTCGCCTTGTTGGGGAAATCTGAGAGTAACAGGCATCTACCTGAACGATGGAAAAGTGCATGTTGGTTATGGTATAACACTAGTTTTTGGCATGATTGGAGGTTATGGTAGTGAACCACTGAAGTTGCTTTCTCTCAGCTTTATAACATCTTGAGTGAGCAAGATACAGTTTTAAGGCTTGTTATGCGAAAAAAAATTAAAATTATCATTCTGAAGTTGCTCTACTCCTATTGCCAGCTCCCTTTCCTGCCCGATTGCGGAATTCCACATCGGCATTTCTCCACCGTGCTCAGGGTGACTATGTGTCTTTCCAGATCTTGGTAGACCACTTAGAGGACAAGCTGTCCACTTGGCACGTGAGAATGATGTCGAAGGGTGGGTACCTCGTCATGGGCGTGGTGCACTCCATGCTCTCCTCTAGGCTGGTCGACATGCTGCTAGTCCTATTCATTCAGGCGAAGGTGCTCAAGTGGATTGATAAGATCCGCCGTGGTTTTCTCTGGAAAGGCAAGAAAGAGGCGCATGGTGGGTTGCTTGGTAAACTGGTCGATGGTCTGCCGTCCGATCCATCTGGGTGGTCTTGGTGTGCTGGACTTGGCGCTGCTCGGTTTCGCCCTTCGGGTTCACCGGGTATGGCTCCAGAGGACAGATACCTCTAGACGTTGGAGTGGCTTGCTGATCAACCATGGTAGGGAGGTCAAGAACATCTTCTACAACTCCACCAAGAGCCATGTGCACACGGAAATTCAACCTTCTTGTGGGAAGATCGTTGGATCGCGGGCAATGGCTTGCGCGAGCTAGCGCTAGCTGCTCAAACTGGTGCCCTCGTTCACTAGGAGGACACGCACCGTCCAGCAGGGGCTTCACAACCGCACATGGACATCATGTGTGCGCTCGATGCAGGCCTCCGAGCTTTGATGGGCGCTTGCGCCACTTCAATTTGAGCTCGAAGCAGGACATGCTTCGGTGGAGACGATCACCGGAGGTCCGGATGCTCGCTACTCCTCGAAGTGCTATCAGTGGCGCAATTGCAGGGCCTCCCCACCGCGCAGTCCGGGTGTCTCAGATGACACAACTAGGCTCTAAACAAGGTGCGTTTCCACACACCTGGCTTGCTTACCAGAACCGGTGTTGGACCTTGGATAGGCTGGCGCGCCAGAGTCTTCCACACTAACAGGCGCATGTTCTGTGTTACCAGGAGCAGAGACGACGGCGCCATATCCTGATCCACTGCACCTTCTCAACCGGAGCATACATGGCAGGAAGCTCTATCCTGGATTCGTTCAACGGCCTCCACTCCAGTGCGTGGTGATGACTTCCAATCACGGTGAGCAACCACGGTGCACACATCAGCTCTCGGACAGAAGAAGAGGCTGAACTCTCTGATTATTCTCGCGGCAAGTACCACTCTTCAGACGACAGACATAGTAGAGCATGAATTCAGGCATATTAAGTGATGTGCAAAATAGCCCACATTTTTCGGTACAATTTTCTACAAGTTTAGACATGGTAAAAAAATAAAGAACATGAGGGAGTGCAAAGTAAAGATTAATTTCTTCTATTCAGGAGACAGTCATATGAATTTCCCTTGACCATTTCCCCAGCGATGTTGGAGATTTTTCTGATAATTATCAGTGTGCACTTTTTACTATTCCTGAATTACTAAAGGACATGACTACCTATCAGGCGCCTGCTAATTAGCATATTTGTACGCAGTGTGTGCCATGGAGGGCGCGGTCCAGCCCGGTGGACGGGATGAGAAATAGCACTTCTTTGCATGCATGCACAAAAAACAAAAATGCTGTTGTCATCCCGCATTAAATGCGAAATCCAAAATTTTGAAAAGTTTTGTAACTCAAACCGTTTATCCGATATAGAATCCGTTTTCACCGCTGGCCTAGTCGCGATGAGATCTTCGAAAATAGATCTCATGTTGACATATTCTGACAACTATTTTTTTGGTCCAAAAGTTACCCACCTCTAACACGGAAGTTATCAAGGCTGTTGTATGTAATTTACCCAGCATAATAACGATTAGTTTTCGGGTTGAAATAAAACCATTTTGTGTTGTTCTTTTCGATTTTTTCGAGTTTTGAAGTTATCACACATAGTTTTTCATAAGTGAATATCACTTTGAGATGGTAAATGTATCACGCACAAGTTGGTAACTATACACTAAAACAACCGTACAACTTCATAAGTATTAGGATGATAACTGTCGATTTCAAAGTGACATCTACACCCTAAAAAGATGGGTATTGTGTTCGTAACTATTATTTAGAGAATATGATAACTATATTGATTTCGTGATGGATAACTACATCATGAACACATGGATAACATCATAAGTACTGGGTGGGTAACTCCATCAATATTGGGTAGCTAACTATTACCGAGAGAGTATGATAACCACATTGATTTCGTGGTGGATAACTACACCATGAAAACACATGGGTATCTTTATCAGTACTAGGTGGATAACTCTATCAGTATTGGGTAGGTAACTATTACCGAGAGAGTATGATAACTATATTGATTTTGTGGTGGATAACTCAGGATGAAAACATATGGTTATCTTTATCAGTACTAGGTGGGTAAGTTTATCAGTATTGGGTAGATAACTATTACCGAGAGAGTATGATAACTACATTGATTTCGTGGTGGATAACTATAACATGAAAACACATGGGTAACTTTATCAGTATTGGGTGGTAACTATTACCGAGAGAGTACGGTAACTATAACAAGTTCGTGGTGGATAACTACACATGAAAACACATGGGTCACTTTATTAGTACTGGGTGGATAACTCTATCAGTATTGGGTGGTAACTATTATCGAGAGAGGTAACTATAACGATTTCGTGGTGGATAACTGCATATGAAAACACATGGGTAACTTTATCAGTACTGGGTGGGAACTCATCAGTATAGGGTGGTAACTATTACCGAGAGAGTATGATAACTATAACGATTTCGTGGTGATAACTACACATAAAAACACACGAGTAACTTTATCAGTACTGGGTGGTAACTCCATCAATATTGCGCTGGTAACTATTACCGAGAGAGTAGCTAACTACAACAATTTTGTGGTGGATAACTACATCATTAAGATATGGGTAACTTCATCAGTACTGGGTGGGTAACTTCATCAGTATTGGGTGGGTAACTATTACCAAGAAAATATGGTAACTACATTGATTTCGTGGTGGAAAACTATGTCATGAACACATGAGTAACTTCACCAGTTATGAGTGGGTAATTGTATTAGTATTTGGTGGGTAACTATTACGGACGGAGTAGGGTAACTTTATCGATTTCTTGGTGGATAATTATATCACCTAGACTGTGTAACTCCATCGGTACTGTGAGGCTAACTCCATGAATATTTGATTGGTAACTATGACACAGAGAGTATGGTGACAAAATTGATTTCATGGTGAACATGGGTAACTTTATTAGTTCTGGACGGGTAACTTCATCAGTTCTGGGTGGTTAACTTCATCAGTTCTAGGGGGATAACTTCATCAGTTCTAGGTGGGTAACTCCATCAGTATTTGGTGGGTAACTATTACCAGTGAATAGGGTTACTATATAAATTTCGTGATGGATAATTATATCATAAACACATGTGTGACTTCATCAGTACTAGGTGGTAACTATTACCGAGAGAGTAGGGTAACTACGCTGATTTCACGGTGGATAATTATATCATGAACAGTATTGCGTGGGAAACTGTTACCAAGAGAGTTACGTAACTGCATCAGTTTCGTGGCGGATAACTATTTATAAACACATGGGTAGCTCTATTAGTACCAGCTAGGTGGGTAACTTCATAAATACTGAGTGGGTAAGTATTAACTAAATATCGGGATAACTATCGGTACAATTGTGTTAAATCCATATGTATTATCGTCATAAAATATTTTTAGACAAAGCGGTAACTCTATTGGTAAAAATGCAAGAAGCAAAGAAAATTCAAGAATGACATGCATGGCCGACATCGAGCAAAGGCACCAGGACGGTTTGGGTCATGGTTGCAGAGGATGGGAACGGAACCCTCACATATTTTCTGTTTTCCCTATGGAGCGCCGCGCACGTGAGTCCGCAACGAATCAGGGTCTCACGAACAAAAATAGACGGCGTTTAGCGCATTCTTGTGATATGACATGCATCGACCGTTTCTAGAACTAGATTTACCGTTATGTTTTACTATTGTTGGAAAAAATAGAGCAAAGTGATTTCTTGTTACTACTATTTTGATTGTAATATGTACTCTTTTTTTTTTTGACGAAAGTGCTGCAGCGCAGCATTTCTTTTTATAAATATAGAAGGAGGAAAAAACCGATTACAGTATGGGCCAACTCTATTGCACTAGCAGTGCACAACGGAAATAAAACAACAGCAGCAACAAATAGCTGCGTGCTTGTGGCACATCTTAACACCGATCTAATCAGGCTCTCTTGGTATTTGCAGCGTCCGGCCAGGTGCCAAAGGGAGAGGTCAGCAATCAGGCTGTAAGTGGAGTCGGGCCGTCCACGGCGCCCCTAAGCCGTCCCCACTTTAGCCTGTTAGTGGATGCCCATAAGAAGATCCTGTTAGTTGTTGAGCAGCCGCCACTAACCATTTGCCCAACTAAGCCCACCTACTCCTTCTACTCGGAAACAACCCCTCCCTTTTCTTCGCTGGTTACTCGCGAAACACACCAATCGAAAACAACCGCTCCCTTTTCTTCGCTGCACCTCGGCCATGGCTGCCGCCGGCACCGGCGAACAGGTGTGGCCTTGGAAGATCTTCCATGTGTGAGCCCGGTGTTGAGCGCATCGTGGCCGACGGACCCCGTCACATCCAGACACCCATCTCCATTAACGCCACCTCCGATGGCGGCGGCCGGATAAAGCTGCGCGACGGACCGGCCGTCGGGCCATACAGGATGCCTAGCTCGCCGCCCACTGCCAACGCATCCGGACGCGGGCGCCGCGGCCGCCATGAGCGCCGTCGGCAGAGGAAACAAGCAGAGTTGACCGAACAACGAGCTGCTCTGCGCTTGACTTCCGGGTTCCGGCCGTTGTTTCACGGGTTTAGTTGGGTTTGACGGATGCCGACGGACAGCCGTGGGTGTGCCCACTTACAGGCCTAGTCAGCAATGATCTTCTGAACAACTTCCTGCGTCGAGGACGCCTTGTTTCTAAATACGCGCTCATTGCGCTCCTTCCAAATTTGCCACCACACTAGCTGCACGACTGCGTTCCATCCTCGGCGAAGAGAGGCAGGGATGCTAGCAGCTGCAGTAGTCGAGATGGTGCGTAGGGGCACAGCGGAGATTGAAGTGAGGACCAGTGTCGTCGGGCAGTTGCAATGCCGCATTATATCCTGCCAGACCAACTTGGAGAACGAGCATTGTCCCAGTAGATGATCCGCAGTCTCGGGGTGAATGTGACATAGGACACAAATTGGGTTACATGGCCAACCTCTCTTCGTCAGGTTGTCCGCCGTCAGGCATCGCCCCTGGATGGCCAGCCAAGCGAAAATCTTGCAGCGCAAGGTTGCATCTAAGTTCCAGATCAGCTCCTTGAAGTCACTAGTAATGCCTCCGACGAATTGGATGGCATAGGCCGAGGCCACTGTGAAATCCTTGTTCGCTGTCCAGCGCCAGGAAACAGAATCAGGGGTGTTTGCCTGCAGCTGGATTGTCTCGGCGATCATCCAGATCTCAACAGCTTGCTGCAGCGCTGCGTCTGAAAGTTCAGTCTTGAGGTGCCTAGTCCATCTATTGTTCAGTTTTGCATCACGGATGGTGAGCTTTTTGCGGGTGCAGCATGCAAAGAGGGCCGGCGCAACTCTAGTTAATATTCCCTGAAATGGAGATAAATTTTAGAGGAAAGCGGGAATAGTAACACTAGCTTAGTTTTAGTCTACAGAAAGTAGCAAACAGCTAAGTAAATTGTACAACTAGCTATCTTTAAGGCAATCTAGCATGTTATGACTCGGGAGGGATACCAAAATCTGTCATTTGCGAACCACAAGGTATGACTATCTTGGCCTAACATCCTGCAAGCCTTCAGTTTGTATCCTGTTTTCACACATCTCACTCATCTCGTATAGACTGTATTTCCAAATGATGAGAATAAAGAAGAGTCGAAGCAAGCTGCAGCTGTTGGCCACCAGCTTCATATGTCACCGTTTAATAAGTCTTTAAAAATACACACACATCCGATCAAGCTCAACCAAATTCAGTGATGCAATCAACCTCTTGGAGGGTGCTCCAGCTATTGGCCACCCTCTCCATCGTTTCTTGTTCCGGTCGTGAATCACCCCTACAGCCACCAAGAATTTACTCACCACCTAACATCTGCAGGGTGAAGTTGGATGAGGATGGGAGGCTGCCTTCGTAACCGACGAAGTAGTTCAGGTTCAGGTATGGCTTGGGTGGTCGGTCCTGAGCTCGAAGGCGAGGTAGAGGCGGCCGGAGCTGGACACGGAGGCGGTCCTGTTCCTGAACAGGGTGAGGCGGCCGTCGTCCAGGATCACCGCCTTGGGGATCCTGCCCTGGAGATCGTACTCCTTGGGGACGCCCTTGTCGCCCGACGACGACTATGGAGCTGCTCCCCGCCATGCCCCCCTCACCGCGAAGGAGAACCTGAGCAGGCAGAGCAGCAGCAGCCGCACGGAAGGAGAGGAAGCCCCCATTGGCACGTCAGTCTAATCAGCTCTTGCTCCGGATGAGCCTCTCTGTGCCACGGCCAAGATTGCCCTGATGATTCAACACAGATGCGAGCTAGGAGGCGCAGACGAAAGATGAAGAGGAAGCGGCGGATGCGGCCACACGCCGCGCCGAAGCGGCTAACATGGCAGCTTGGCGCGAGCTCGGTCGCGGTGGCCGACCCTAGGTCGTAGCCGTTTCCAGAGTTTGTGCCCGCTTGGGTCTTCGTCTCGTCTCCTCTGAAGCCTGGTCTTTAGGTGCGGGGCTGCTATGGCGCAGCCGGAGATCTAACTCACGCGGGGAGGAGCAGGGTGAGGCGGCGGCGGACCGCGCAGTGCAGGGCGGAGAGAGCCAGAGAGGTCGGCGTGGACGGTGAGGAGGAAGGCCTTATCCAAAGCGGGCGACGTGCGCGGCGTGGGGCGATTGACTCGTTCCAGACGAAAACCATCCGTTCGTTCGCGAATAAACGGCTCGGGAAGGAGCGTCGCGTTTTGCCAGATAGCAGGCGCCTGCTGCTGAATAGATTTTCCGATTACTAAAACCCACACAAGATGATTCTTCCACAAGAAACCATACTAACAAAAAATCACGGCGGTCTGCACCTTCCAAGGAAAAATCATGGCCGTCAAGGACGTTGTGTTTGCTATAAGATCACTGGAGCTGTGGCGCCTCGCCAGCACCAAATGCCTTGTGGCACCCTTTGGGCATCTCTTCCGAGGAATTGGATAGCTTCCAGTTTAGCTCCTTTGTTTTATTTTTTGCCCACATTGTTGGGCTGTAAACTCTGTCATTCTACTTAATACGAAAAGCCAGCAACCTGCTCGATCTTTCAAAAAAAAAAAAGCAAAGGTAAATAAAATCATCAGCATATTATGCTTCCGAAGCGTACTAGTTCCCGACTTCATTGCTCGCATGTTATATCATTTTTCGACTTCACTGGAACGTATTCTGTGCAAACTGGCAACAAGCTGCGCACAGATACCTCCCACCGATGAGAAACTTTCAGAGTCAATGGCTCCTGGACACTTCAGGAAAGATGTTTATCACCTGCCAATGGAGAACCCGCGATGGGCACCCGCCGACGGCAGCTGAGACGCTTCAGCTGCTACAGGAGCAGGCTGTAAGCAGACAGAGAACAACAGGATCGCTCTCAGTGCCGGAGCAATGCTCCATACCAGGCACAAGGCAACCACACCTGAAGGTTGAAGCCTTGAAGGCAGGCAAAAAAAAACAGGCTCTTCACACTTCAGGCTGGTGTCAGCAGTCTACATTTCGGAAAGACCAAAACTGTTATACAAAGCAGTCCATTTCAGGGACCAAAAGCAAGAACTGCATACTGAATGAACTCGGTCACAGTTGTTGGTGTGTTCCTTACATAAGGTAGTTTGTTCACATTTTGTGCCTGAACCCATCTAAGATGAAAGATGATTATGAAAGGAGAGATAAACAAACACTCAGATGCTACACATCTAAACCACTGGAAACAAAGCACATAATCCTAAACAATGGTGAAGATACCCTAAGTTGGCGTGCGGAGAACAAAATTTAGAAGGAACAAATATAGCCTACGAGATGGCCCAAGCTAGTTGTCGACGACGAGTTTCCGCCGCTTGTAGTTGACCATCACCTTGCCCTTGATGCCGACGACCATTGCGTTCCAATCGTTCTCGGGGAACGGTGAGACCAGCTCAAACTCAAAGTTCCGCAGCAGGTGTGTCCATACCGCCTTGATCTGCAAGTACGCAAAGGGTTCACCGAGGCACCCGTGCCTGCCACCCCCGAAGGCGATGTACGAGAAGGCACCTGCAGCCTTGTCCTCCTCCCTCCCAGGTGCAAACCGGTCAGGGTCATACGAGTCCGGGTTTTTGAAGATATGAGGGAGCCTGTTAGCGAAAGCAGGAGATGTCGCCACGATGTGGCCTTTGGGTATATCAAACTCTTTGCCTTCCTTCGTGGTCACGCTGAAGTCAGTGTGTGACTGGCGAAGCAGCATGATCAGCGGCGGGTGGAGCCGGAGTGCCTCCTTGATGCACCGGTAGAGGACATCCATCTCCGCCAAGATGTCATGATCGATCCTGTCACCATGCCTCTTCATGACCTCCTTCTGCTCCTCTACAGCCTCTGCCATGTACTGCTGGAACTTAAGCAGGTAGGCCCCAGTCCAGGTTGAGGTGATAGAGCTGGTATGCTGTCCAGCAAATAGCGCTGCGATAAGTAGCCCAGTCACCTCACTTTCTGTGGTGGGGCGGCCGTTCTTGTACTTGGAATCAATGAAGCACTGCAGCATATCTTCCTCGCACTGTCCAGAGGCCTTGCGGGATTTGATGATAGTGGAGAAGATTTCAGCCAAACGTGCCCGCGCCCGGTCACGCTGGCGGTGCGCGGGGATTGGGAGGTAGGGGAAGATGACACTGATTGGCAGCATCCCATTGTCGAGATCATGGAAGAGAGCAGAGACATCATCAAATAACTTCTCACGCACCTCCCTTCCCAACAAGCATCGGCTAGCAGTCAGTATGATGAGGTGCTCCAGCTCATGCTTCAAATCCACAGTGCCACTTTCTCCCCATTTCGAGAAGTACTCCTGCAGGTAGATTGGATTTGCAAATGATATTAATGGACTAAAAGAAATGACCATAAAAAGCAGACCAATACAGTAAGAAAAATAATTGAACAGAAAATATGATATATCTTGACATGCTAACTGAATGCTAGCAGGGTGTTACTACCACGCAGAGGAATAGCGAATGTTAACTCAAATGTGGAGCAACTGAGAGAAGATGGGTCCACATTATTTGTGTAACCTCTTACCTGATATTAGCACGAAAATAATTTCTAAAAAAACTTATACTGGTTGTATAGCAGAATAGCCGTGTATAGGAAATCCAGCAAACCTCGTCATGGTGACAATCAGTATTATGAAACTACTACTTCCAAGAGAGATGGGATTCTGCACAATGCACGTGTTCTGCTGCATTATGTGACATGAGTTTAAGAAGTAATCGTCTTGTTCATGTTAATGTTTACGTCCACAAGAACATGTTAAGTTTCAGCAAGGAGTTCATAGGAAGTTCTTCGCTGAAGGTCTGAATAAGCTTTTTCAAAGGTTGGCACTGACCTAAATTCTGTAGATCATAAATGCAACTCTGCAGGACAGGTTATACCGGTTGTTGGTTCTGCCAAAATTGGGCCAAACATAGCATGCCACATGGATAAACTACGATGATAAGTGCTAATCATACAGAGAAAGAAATGGCTGCCACCGCATGAGTCATAGTATCAAATTACCACCTCACACACAAAATGCTTGCAAAACAAGCGGTACTGAAATAATGAGCTTAAGTTATGGTGCTGCAGTGCAACTATTGTGAGAACCTACATCAAGCATAATTTTCTCTTATTCGCCACAATTTGCCACCGCATTCAGATAGTAAATTCACGTGTCCCCCTCTGATAGTGATACGTTCGTTCAAACCCAAGAAAGAAGAAATATCTCGCTTGAATTCAGAATTCGGGAAACAGAGAACGGAAGTGAAAGGATGAGGCTCACCTCGGCCTCAAAAACCATGTGGTCGACGTAGCTGCGGAGCTTGTTGGACTTGAGCGCCTCGGTGAAGAACCTGAACTGCTCCTGCCTGACCTGGTAGTCGACGTCGAAGACGACCCCTGGGCCGAAGGTGGGGACGTTGAAGCGGTAGACCTCCTGCTGGCTCATCTCGGCCTCGTTGCCCTTGAAGAAGTGGCCCGAGACCTCGGGCCCGATGAGGAAGGTGATCCGGCGGGTGAGGATGGGGACGGTGAAGACGGGGCCCAGGCGCGCGTACTCGGCCCGGATGAGCGGGATCGGGCCCTTCAGGAACCGGACCAGCCCGCCCACCACGGGCGCCCCCGGGATCGTGGGCGGCGCGCGCTTGCCGCCGCCGCCGGACCCGAGGAGGACCTTGAGGAAGGCGAGGGTGGCGAGCAGCAGCGCCGCGCCGGCGAGGAGCCACTTGGGCTGGGCGTCCGCGAGGAGATCCATCGCGCGCGCGCGCGCGCCTTGGATTGGATCACACGAGTTGATTACTGAGTCCAAAGGTGACGGCTTCGGTCGTATCGAAGAAAAAATTGGGAAAACGGAAATGGGAGGTACCTGCAACTTTCGTCGCTTCCGGCGGCGGCGGGGTTGAGACGGAGGCGGCCGGCCTGGCAGCCGGGGACGTGGGATCTGGATCTAGGAGGTGAGTGTGGAGTGATGGGGGAGGTGGGGTTTATATAAGGAGGCCGGGGAGATTCCTCCGGGGAGGGGGAGGAGGAGGAGAGCAGTGGGGTTTACCGGGGGCGGAGCAGAAACAGGGAGGGGAGGAGGAAGCTGGGCTGGCTGGAGGATGGGTTGTCCGGCCCCACATGGCTGTCGTTTGTGCGTGCCTGCTATTCTCTGCCGTTTCTCTCTCTATACTTTGGCCTACAATCCTAGTCACCTAAGGACTAGGCTGTAGCCTAGTGGCAAGGGTCACAGTGGTGCATCCTTGTGACCAGAGTTCGAGTCACGTCGGGAACGAATTTCTGGTGCCTTACCAGGGTGATTTTCTTCTCTCTATAAGAATAGGCAGAGCTCCTGCCACTTTTCACTTAGGTGAAAAGGTTCTCTTTTTTTTTTTTACAATCCTAGTCACCTCATGCACACGTGGACCCACTGCTGCGGTGGACAACTGTGCTCCGGATCGTCTGTGGGTGGTGGACACGATGCTTCTATTTGTTCCTAGATGATGTCTACCTATCTATGTCTTGCCAAAGTGTGGAGAGGGATAGACTAACCTAGGGTCAACTATCTCGCCGAAAGTCGCCTTAGGGTCGGAGGCGGTGGGACTCTTCGTTGTAGTGTCCTCCACTCCTCCCTTCCCCGTCGCGCCCTCGATCTCTTTTGGCTATCTCGTTGCCTACAACTTAAACTTATTATATGGTTTCACGGCGTGTCACCCCATAATGGGGTCGGGCTCCTTGGTAGTGTGTGCTCTTTATCTATATATGGTGCATCTGCGACGATGTCTCGGGTCCTCCAGGACGGATCAGTGTCTACCGACGATTTGTTGTTCTTGCACATGGTTGTTGGCTTCCATTTCTCATTTATCGTGTTCACTCCTTCCTTCACATATCACCATCCTTTTTTTCTTCTTGTGCATCTTGCATGCTCATTCTCAAATTGTAGAGTTTTTTTGTTGCTAATTAACGCCCTAGTTGCCTCTTGCTTGTGGTTGTTGGTCCTTACTTCCTTTAAGTCTTATGCCACTATCCTCGAGTGTGCTCACGACTAGATGTTGTGGGCTTTATCTTCCTCTTTTCTAATCGTCTTGTTACTCAAAACCCAGGTTAGCAATGCATCAGATTGTTTGCTCTCTTGTGCCTCCCTTCCCCTCCACCCGAAGGGTGAGTAGATAGTTGCTCGAATATCCCTAACCAAATAGTCATGCATGTCTGGCTGGCCGAGTGAAGTTCTTCATGTTTGACGTGTGTTTGCAAAATTGGTTTACTCACTAGTTTCTAGCTTGAAAAAGTGGTTTACTCGCTAGTTTAAAATCATGTTTACATTTTTAGCTATAATATTATTGTTTGATATTCGTATAACTTAACTATCTTTAAAGGCGGCACAAAAAAGGCTACATACATTGAAGGAAAGATGTAGAAATACTAATTATTATTGTAGATTGCGAATCTTTATACTCCCTTTCACGAGAACTTTAATCGCACAAAAACACAAACCATGACCATCAATGCTTACGGGGGAAAAGATGATGGAGAGGTCCACACATCATCTACGAGCTTCCATTCATTACGTGTTGAAAGTCATCTCAGAGCGCATCTACGTCATGGAAAAACTTTTTTTTCATTTTTCTATTAGTAAAGCCGGACCACTCCCAACTCAAGTGGCGTCTGATCCATTTGGCACTTCACTATCGTAGCTTGAGAGTAACATGCAAGATGCATGTGCACACATTGACACATCCATTTAATTAATGAGAGACATAAGAAAATCAAACTAGTTTCAAGCCACTTAAACCCAACTCAAGTGTCAATTACATGACTTGATTTTCTTTTACATTACCACAACGGTCACATGACTAGCTTGATATTGGTTCCTGTTGGAAAAAATAGTCCAAATCTAGCCAGATAGTACCAATAGGTCCCTGTTGCCATGAAGTACAAAGACCGATATATGTTACTGTATCATCCACTGGCCACTCAAGATCAAGATTAACAAGACAACTAGCATGTAAAATAAAACGCAGCTGAGAAGCTGTAAAGCACGCAATACCGCAGGTGCCAACAGTATCGCCTTGATCCAGATCAACAGCACGCAAGACGATGGTCCCAGTTTGATCCGATACATGTATCTGGAAGAGATATCAGAGCATCTCGATGTAGTGTGTATCATATTCAGAGGCATGTGAGCATGTTAGTCAGCTATTCATAAGAACCAACATTTTTCTTTCTCTGTTGCATTGAGCCGATGGATTCGGAACACGGGTGGATGGGGCTAAATTTGGTTCTTCATGTCTTCATATACACAATCGTCTATTTTTTTCTTTGAGAGATTTCTAGTTTTCACTGCTGCATTGAGCCAACATTTTTCTTTCTCTGCTGCATTGAGCCAACATTTTTTTTTGCTGCATTGAGCTCCAGTGCTCCCTTCGTTCAAAAAAATATACATTTAGAAGTTTTAAAATAAATTGAAATCATTCTGGATCTAGTCCATGATGTAGCCTACAAATGTGCAAAATCACAACGCGAAATTCTTTATTTTAGTGGCTACACAAAAATGACACAATCTTTAAAAAAACGAGATTTGAAACACTATACTCTCAGATATGTACATTTGTCTTTTTTTTTGTAGCTCAAAATACAAAGTATTTCTACTTACAATTTTGCATGTTTTTAGAATAAATCATTGAGAATATATCCATGATTTTTTTTTCACATTTTTTGAAACTTTAAAATATATTTTTTGTATTTTTTAAAACACAGGGAGCACTAGAGCAAGAAATCTCCACCCATGTATCTCTCTATCTCTATATCTTAGTAAGAGCAAACATTAGAATGTACACTATATTTTGGAAGAAATTTTCATCCTTTGTGTAACACAATCGAAAAAAAAATGTAGAGTTCGAAGGGCATGACACTAAAATCATGTGTGTTTTCTATTCATGTGAATCAAAGGGGCGCAAAACTATCATCGTCTTTCAAGAACAACCGGTTTTCATCATTGGCTTCTTAGGTTTAGTGCTGACGAGGTCGTTAATTACATAGGTTATGCAATGATGCTTGGGCACTCTCTCCTCTTTCCAATAGGATTTTAAACAAACATTTGACTGAGAGGGCAAAAACAACACATGCAAAGAATGAGGGCGCAAATAGCTTTCAAGTCAAGAACATGCCGGCATTACCATATAGTCTCTGGACAACTTGCATGGCCGGATAAACATGGGTCGTAGACGTACCCATGCTTTGCTTTATCGGCCCCATAAGGCCATAACCTCCAACCGGGCTAGCCCCCTTTCCATTACCAAGATAACGGAAATACAAAGTTCTTACAACCAACACACCGAACAGAAACAAAAGTAAAAAAGTTCAAAGAGGGGGTAGAGAGGGATAGCGAGTTGGGGCACTAATAGGAAACCCGCTGGCGAATGCTCGATCTCGAGCATCCCCTACGGGACGAAAACCTACTAGCACCAAAGTCTTTATAATTCCACATATTACAACCACCGCAAAACAGCTAAGAAGGTAAAACTAGGTAACCACAGCACCAAAGTAGAAGATAGGAGCACCAGCGCTCTGCCACAAACTCTCTTGATCTTCCAACATCTGTCAACACCCTTCGAGACCTCCTGAAGATAGGCAAGGCAATCAGTTGCCGATCCTTGGACGCGAGCCCATGTGTGCAGTTCCTCGAGTGAGGGCCGCCGCCAGCTTCATCAACTTCTTTGCACCTTCCGCAAGTTCAGCTTTGTCGTCGTTTCCCTGCAAACCTGAATAGTACAAAAGGAACGAGCAAACAGTGAACACTATCTCAAAAGGAGACCGGACCACATGTCCCTCAAAGGTGACTTTGTTACGGGTCACCCAAATTGACCAGCAGATAGCAGCAAGACCAACCATATAAAAAGTTTTCCCCCCAGGCAAAAAAGCATAAAACCAAGCAATTGCTTGCCAAAGGTTCACTGGACGGGTAGCAGTCCCAATAGCTTTGCCCAAAGTGTTCCAAATAACTTTGGCAATGGGACAAGTAAAGAAGAGATGATTAACCGTTTCAACTTGATCACAAAAAGAGCAAGTCGGATTTCCTGCCCACTTTTTCTTACGAATATTATCTCTAGTAGGGATTGCATCACGGAAAACTTGCCACATGGAAATTTGGATTTTAAGAGGAAGTTTAGCTTTCCAAATCAACCTATTATCAGCACCAGCAAGGTTTTGTTCTAGCATTTCATAAACTGACTTAGTAGTAAACACACCCTTTTTACACAACCCCCAGGTGACCTTATCAGGTTGATCCGATAACTGCAGGAGGTCAAAAGCGTAAATGATCTCATTCCACTGCTCAAGATAATGCGTGTGAATCTCTGTCTAAAAGTAAGCTGTCTGTTATTATTCCGGAAGTACATGAGGGTGCAATCTTGCATTTGACAAATGTCAAACAAGTCAGGATAATCCACACACAAAGGATGCTCCCCCTTCCACGGGTCCTTCCAAAAACGAACTAAGTCTCCTTTCCTAAGCACTATTTTCCTTCCAGCAAGATAAGTGTCCCTCACCTTTAACAAGGATTTCCAACATGGTGAATCCGAGAAACGACACGGAAGGAGGCAATGTTCGTATCTTTTACATATCTTGCTTTAACAATCTGTTGCCAAAGGCCATCTTGAGTTTCTAACTTCCACCACCACTTCACTAGCAGGCTGATATTTTGCCTCTTAAGGTTTTTAATCCCCAGTCCGCCTTTCTTTTTTGATCTACAGACCCTAGACCATTTGACCATATGGTAACTTTTCTTATCTTTTTTCTTTCGCCAAAAGAATCTCCTGCGATGCCTATCCATCTTTTCCAGGAAGGTTTTGTTTAACATGAACATAGACATAGGATAATAGAGAATCGAAGAGAGGCTAGAGTCTATAAGGATTTTCTTCCCCCCAACCGATGTGGAATTACCAGCCCATGCATCAAGCTTTTTAAGCATGCGGGTATCCAAAAAATCCCAATCCGAATTTTTCAACGAGGTAGAAGAAATAGGAACTCCTAAATATTTAAGAGGAAGCTTTCCCACTTGACAGCCAAACATGTCAGCATACATCTCAGTTATTTCATTGTCTCCTCCCACCAAAAATTTCACTCTTCATAAAGTTTATCTTAAGCCCCGACATAAGCTCAAAGATATATAACAAAAGTTTTAGGTTAATGGCTTTTTCAGGGTCATGATTTATGCAAAGAACTGTGTCATCAGCATATTGTAAAACTGCCACACCTTTAGGAATCAAATCAGGAGCCAAACCAACTAATAGATCATTAGCTTGTGCTTTCAACACCATCTTTGTTAAGGATTCAGCAACCAAGTTAAAGAGAGTAGGAGACATGGGGTCTCCTTGCCTGACCCCTTTTGAGCTATGAAAATAAGGACCCATCTCATCATTAAGTTTCACACTAACAGTCCCCTAAAAAAGAGCTTGTTTCACCCAGGAACACCATTTTTCATTAAAACCTCTTAGTTTGTGACAATCTAGGAGAAACTCCCAATTCACCTTATCGTAAGCCTTCTCGAAATCGAGCTTGATAACAACCCCACATTGTTTCTTTACATGAGTATAGTTCAACAATTCATATAAGGAGAGTACCCCATCCATAATGTTCCTCCTTTTATAAAAGCATTTTGTTGGATGCTGAACAATTTCTTCGCAAAGGGTTCCAACCGTAGGGTGAGAGTTTTTGTGATCCATTTTAAATGCAACAAAGAAGGCAGATCGGTCTATACTGTGTTATCTTATCAGCTTCAGAAATTTTTGGAAGCAAAGTAATAATACCATAGTTCAAACGTTTCAAATCTAGATTACCTTCCTGAAAGTTCTGGAATAAGCTAAAATATTATTTTTCACAATAGGCCAGCAATGCTGAAAGAATTCAATCGGTATATTATCATGTCCAAGAGCTTTATTAACAGCCATCGAAAAAAGAGAATGCTCTATCTCCTCGACTGTAAAGGGTCTAGTCAACTCATCATTATCTTGGTCACTAAGGGTCTCATCAGCTGACCAAAGGTCTGCATCTAAATGAAACAGGTTACCAGGAGCCGGGCCAAAAAGGTTTTTATAGTAATCTGTTGCATGTTTTAATAGATCTTTCGTACCCTCGGTCACATTATCCCCATCTTTAAGAGAATGCACCGTATTTCTCCTTTTTTCCATTTGCCACTCTGTGGAAATAGGCTGAGTTTTGATCCCCTTTTAGGACCATTTCTCATCAGAACGTTGCACCCAAAACAACTCCTCATCAGCATAAATTTCATGCAACTCCACCAGGATATTTGTTTTCCTGACAAATTCCTCAGCGGATAAAGCTTGCACCTCTTCTAAACCCTCTAGAAGCTCTAGTTCTTCTTTCAATTGTTTTTTTCCTTTTCTTTGTATGACCAAACAGATTAGAACCCCAACCTTTAAAATGTTTCTTAAATCTTTTCAGCTTAATATTGATGATGTCTATAGGATCAGTACTCCGCACAGGTTTCTCCCAAATTTCTTTCACCTTAGGCAGGAAATCATCTCTTTTTAGCCAGGCCACATCAAAACGAAACTCTCTATTTTTAGGTTCATTTGTAATAGTAAAATCAGTCATCAAAAGAAGAGGATTATGATCAGATAAATCTGAGACCAACTTCCTTACTTGTACCAAAGGAAACAAATCTTCCCAAGAAGGAGACATCAGAATGCGATATAACTTTTCCATCGTAGGAAACCTCTGTTTGTTAGACCAAGTGAAAGGATCGAGTAGGTTGACTAGAGGGGGGGTGAATAGGCAACTACAAATTTCCTTTTTCTTTTCAACAAATTTGGGAATTGCTCAAATATAAGTTCTCTAGATATGCAACTAGGTGAACAATCCTATATGATGAGCAATGAACAAGCTAGCAAGATATTCTAAACAAGTTAAGCTAGCAATACAAGTAAAGGAATGTTAAGAGATAACCACACGGTGACGCGGAGATGTTCTACCGAAGTTCACTTCCCAATGGAAGCTACGTCTCCGTTGGAGCGGTGCGGAGTCACAAAGTGAACTCCGAATAGCCTTGATATGGCACACCGTATCTCCCTCGTGTTATCCTCCAATGAGGAGATCCACGAGCCACTATATGATGCCCTCGAGGTCGGCAACAAACCTTTACAAGGATGAGGCACACTCCACAACCGAATTGGAGGCTCTCACCAAATTCCCGCGGCTCCCAAAGCCACAAGAATCACAAGGCCGGGGCACGACTCCACAACTTAATTGGAGGCTCCCGGCTAGTCCCCGCGGCTCCCAAAGCCACAAGAACGACCAACGACAATCCAAAGTATCAACGAACTTACAAGCTTCAAGCCCTCTCAAGAACGGAGGGGAAAATCAAATCGCTTGGGTGGAAGTGTAGATCTAGGCCATCTCTCCCAAGTCCTAGAAGGACAATGTGTTTGAGTGGGTAGGGAGAGAGATCTAGGGAGTTGAAGCTTTCAACAATGGTGGGGGATTCAGTTCTGGTCGTGGTACTCACTCCAAGGTAGGAGAAGGCCTTTATATACTGCTCCCAGAATCTAGCCGTTGCAGATAGGTAAATCGGATAATCCGATCCAAGTCAGCATCGGATTATCCGATGGAATCGGATAATCCGAGCAGATACAATCGGATAATCCGGAGAACCTCAGTGTGCGGTTGCTTGTAGTCCTTAGCAGATTTCGAGCAAATCCTGACCAACGGATAATGATTCATCCCAAATCGGATAATCCGAATAACTTCAGTGTGAGGTTTCTTCTAGTCCTTAGCAGAATTCCAGCGGACTTTGCAAATCGGATAATCCGAATCTTCCAACATCGGATAATCCGATTTTCTTCACAACAATACTGGCTCTTTTCAACTCCCTTTTTGGATTTGATGCAAAGATGTTTTAATCACTTAAAACCTGCATCACTTGATTCACATGTTAAGTCATCACTAGTGTTGTTGCCTAATACACAAAACACAAGGGATTAAGAAATGTCCTTTCAATCTCCCCTTTTTGGTGTTAGATGACAACACTAGGATTTGCAAGGAAAGCATAATTATATATTATCTAGATTCCCGAGCTTAAGACATGAGAAGCTCCCCCTGAATGTGTGCATATAATTAAATTGCATTGGAATGCAAATGCAACACATATAGGAAGAGGGCACCTCCAAATAGTAAGGAAACTAGATAGGAAATTTCATGAGAGACATATCAAAATAGGTTGAGCTTTGAGAGAGGACTATACCTTGTGCACAATAGAGTAGAGATAAACCATAGCACAAGAATACAACTCATAACCATATAAGAAATCCATACTCATAACCATATAGAAATCCATATGTCTCAACTTAAGCACAAAGGTTCACACACATAAGTTCCACATGAAAACACAACACGAATAAGTTCGACATAAATGGACACAAGCGCAACAAGAATGGTAAACGCATATGCTTGTGCCCAAAACCCATGCAAATCCCACACGGAGACCTAATAGAACTACTTCCCCCCCTTTGGCATCGAAACGCCAAAAAGGGAAAAGAGCGATGCTACGGCCCAAGTAGATCACTCCGACTCAGAGGCATCATCATCATTGTCATCACCAACACCGTCACCGCCATCAGCATCATCATCATCATTGTCCTCAGACTCAGCATCATCCTCTTCTGAAGACTCATAAGTACGGGCACGAGTGTAGGATGGCCGGGAAGGGCCAGCAGAAGCTGTCTCTAGAAGATGAGACTCAAGCTGAGTCCATGGAAACTGAGAGCCCTCGTTCCACTGATCATAAGAGAGAGGAGCAGACACTGGGGGGTCATCTGCAAGGCGAGGAAGGCGCTTGAGAATATTCTCCTGCCTAAGGTAAGTGTCATACTGACCCCTCCGGATGTCCGCATTCATGCACAGGATGTTCCGCTGGAACCAGTTCAGATTCTTGGGCGGAGCAAAAGAAGGAACCGGAGACTGACGGGTGGCGCCACGACGAGCATCACCCATGAAGGAACCTCGGGCAGGAGCTGCAGCAGCAGAAGATGGAATGACCTCTTTCCTCTTCTGATAAACCCTCTTGTACGAATGGGGCTCCATATCATACCGGCTGAAGTTGTGGTTCTTCAGAGTGTCCTTGATGAGCATCATGATGTAAGGAGCATAAGGAATAGTGAGCCCACTGACCATAGAGTCAAACAACTCACGAAAGATGAAATGCATCACATCCACTTTAAAATCAGCTTCAGGGTCTTCATTCTCAACAATATTTTTAGCAAGGCAAAGCAGATTGGCAAGAGGAGCGACAATATTGTCATTGTTACCTCCACTGGGAGCAATAGTTGAGCGGAAGATGATCACAAGTTGGTCATAGAGGGGCAGGAGGCCCTGTTTTTGGCCAATAATTCCACCAGCCCCATACATGTCCTTCATTATGTTTTTATTTGGCTTCTCAACAGTGTGCATACGGTAACCACTAGGAGGAAGGTTGCTGCGGTAGGATGAATAGCCAAGAAGAGAAGCCAACCGAGCAAAGGAGGATGTACACTGAGTGCGACCCGTCATCCATTTCATGGTCTTTTGATGGTCAGTCTCGATCACCAAGGTGGAGAAAAACTGCAGAATCAGTGGCACATTGTAGGGACATTACTTTTCAATGAGAGAAACCATGCCCATCTGTTCAATCACATCTGCAGCTTGAGCATAACTGGCCTTGGCCTTGATATCTCTCATTCTGTAGGGCTGCATCGGGCGAATAGGGTGGAGATAATGCTTATAGATGTCATTGTGTATATAGATCTGCTCCATGCACCAGAAGTTGGGATCTTCAATATTTTCATCTCTGGGCACATTCCTATACCAGTTGGACTGACGGACTCGGGCATAGTCAACGGGTGGCATGGTCAAGTAGTTGGGGCGAGTTTCCTTGCCCTTCTTGAAGGTTTATGGGCAACTTGCTTCTTCTTGGATGACAGTTTTTCTTTTCTAGCATGCTTCTTCGGAGGACTACCCGAACCACCTGTGAGATAGAGCAATAGATGGATAGCATAGATGAGTACACACAAGTCACAGAGCAAGGAATGGTACAATGTACACTAGGAGAGCATCCCTAAGTTGAGTGTACTTAGTCCTGGACAAATCAAAATGTGGCTGAAAAATACCAACTGTGTAATTTCGGAATATCCGAGTAAGTATGAATCGGATAATCCGACTAGTCGGAATATCCGGTTCATACTAAATCGGAATATCCGATCTGAATCTGGCAGCAACAAATTGATTCACGTCCTAGGTCTAGGAGTAGATCGACAATAAGGGGGGCTAGCCTAGTGTTCTAAGTACCAATGGGAACCACAACCACCAGCCAAAACAACTTCTTACAAAGATCTAGGTGAGGAACACCTATGAGATGAGAGAGAAGAAGTTACCCTCGTCCATTGAGGAAAAAGCTTGGGTGAATGGGTTCTCGGGGAGGAGGAGCACCAGATCCGGCCAAATGCCGACCCCTGCTCTATTAGGCGACGAACCGCCAAATCGGATAATCCGATCTTGACTTGGATCGGATGATCCGATAGTCGGATAATCCGAGCAAGTCTTGATCGGATAATCCGATTGTCAGGATTTCATTAGAAATTCTGGCCTGCTAAACCCTTTCTCCTCAGTTTCAAAATAAGACTTGTGTGCATAAGATGGAGTGTTTTTAGGAAGATAGGCTTGGGATAAGATTGCCAAACTGACATTGGTACTCCACACTCAAACTTGCAAAAATCGAACAAGGAAATGCCAAGATGAGTGGGTTTCCCATAAAACCAACAATAGGACCAAAATTCCAAATGATTTTCAATTAAGACCGAAAAGAACCAACTCTTCATAAAGAGGGCGGTGGCCAAGGCCACCATGTATGAGTTTGTGGTGTGACACCGCGAAGATGTATCTCGGGTTCACGGCCACTACTCGTCATTTAAGCTCACAATTCATGAAATGAAAATATAGAGACAAAATGAGTTCTTACTATCGGCATAATGGGGGAGGGATAGTCCAATGGATTAGGACCGCACTCCCCCTATGTCCATGCCTACATCCAAACCAAATGAATATCGTCTAATATGGGTAGGTATGCAAGAAGTCCACTAAATCCAATTGCTTATGTCCACCACATTAAGTTCTCCTCTCAACTCCTTGAATCTTGCTTCACCAAGAGGCTTTGTGAACATATCGGCGAGTTGAAGCTTGGTGTTGACATACTTGATTGCAATATCACCCTTCTCAACATGATCTCGAATAAAATGATACCGGATCTCAATATGCTTGGTCTTCCCATGAAGAACCGGATTGTGAGCAATTTTGATGGCACTTTCATTATCACATAAAAGAGGCACTTTGTCACAAATGACACCATAATCCTTTAAAGTTTGCCTCATCCATAATAGTTGTGCACAACAACTTCCGGCGGCAATGTATTCGGCTTCGGTGGAGGACGAGGCCACACAATTTTGCTTCTTAGAAGACCAACTCACAAGGGACCTACCAAGGAATTGGCAAGTACCCGAAGTTGATTTTCTATCCATTTTGCAACCCGCCCAATCCGCATCCGAATAACCTACAAGATCAAAGCTTGTGCCATGGGGATACCAAAGACCAAAGTTAGGAGTATCCATCAAGTATCTTAGAATCCTTTTAACCGCGGTTTCATGACTTTCCCTAGGACTTGATTGGAATCTTGCACACATACCCACACTAAACATAATATCCGGTCTAGATGCACAAAGGTAAAGCAAAGATCCAATCATAGAACGATAAAGCTTTTGATCAACTTCCTTACCATCCGGATCTAAGTGAAGATCCGCCTTGGAGTCCATGGGAAACTTATATGGCTTGGCATTGTTCATGTCAAATTTCTTGAGCATGTCCTTAATATACTTGGCTTGACATAAGAATGTTCCTTCTCGAAATTGGTGGATTTCAAAGCCAAGAAAATAATTCAACTTTCCCATCATGGACATCTCAAATTCCTTGGTCATTAGCTTGCCAAATTGATCACTAAATTCACGGTTAGTGGAACCAAAGATAATATCATCAACATATATTTGGCATACGAAAAATCTCCATTTACCCTTTTTGTAAAAAGAGTGGGATCTATTACCCCAATTTCAAAGCCACGGTCTACTAAGAACTCCTTGAGATGATCATACCAAGCACGTGGAGCTTGCTTGAGCCCATAAAGAGCCTTATGTAGTAAGTAGACGTGGTTAGGAAATTTAGGGTCTTCGAAACCCGGAGGTTGTTTAACATACACCAACTCATTTAGTGGACCATTTAAGAAAGCACTTTTAACATCCATTTGATATAAGACAATATTATGAGTAGATGCATAAGCAATTAGTAAGCGAATGGATTCAAGTCTAGCAACGGGGGCATAGGTTTCACCGTAGTCGACTCCTTCGATTTGGGTGTAGCCTTGTGCAACCAATCTTGCTTTGTTGCGGATGACTTGACCATGTGAGTCTTGCTTGTTCTTAAATATCCACTTGGTTCCAATGACATTATGGCATGTGTCTTTGGGTTTTTCAACTAATGACCATACTTTGTTGCGCTCGAAGTTGTTCAACTCTTCATGCATAGCCGCAACCCAATCCATATCTTCAAGAGCATCATATACCTTGAGAGGTTCTAAGCTAGACAAACAAGAGACATGACCACAAAAGTTAGATAATTGTTTGCGTGTGGACACACCCCTACGAATACTCCCAAGGATATTTTCTTTGAAGTGGGAAAGATGATCCAATTTTGATGCACGCCGGATGACCCGGCGTTCCATGGCTTGACCAATTGTTTCACCAACACAAATATCTTCATCATTGCCTTCATCTTGCTCATGGTCAACCCTAAGTGGAGTTCTTGGAGTTGTGGGTTCATTATTCTGTTCACCACTAGAGTTGGGTGGGTCTTGACCATCTTCTTGATCATGTGAATGAATATCATGTTCTTTTCTTGGATAGTTTCTTGATCAACTATTGAGGTGGATGGCTCAACTTGAGTAGAACTTGTTCCTTCTTCTTGAGTATCATCAATAGGTCCTTCAATAGGAATAAGTTCTCCAATCCCCATAGTTCTTATGGCTTGAGATGGAGCATCATCACCTACATCATCATGATCAATATGCTCCGCTTGGGAGCCATTATCCTCGACAAACTCCACGTTCATAGATTCTTCAACACACCCGGTGGATATGTTGTAGACCCTATAAGCATGAGACTTTGCGGCATATCCAACAAGTATACCATCAAAAGATCTAGATTCAAATTTAGCAATTTTGCAACCTTTAATGTAAACATGGCATTTGCAACCAAAGACTCGAAAGTAAGATACATTTGGCTTTTTACCGGTGAGGAGTTCATATGGTGTCTTTTCCATGAGAGGACGGAAGAAGAGCCGGTTTGAGTAGTGACAAGCGGTGTTGATGGCTTCGGCCCAAAAGTTGTATGGGGAATGAAATTCGGCCATCATAGTTCTTGCCATATCAATAAGAGTGCGGTTCTTCCTTTCGGCGACACCATTTTGTTGGGGAGTATATGCAGCGGAATATTGGTGTTGAATGCCCTCCCCACTTAGGAAATCATCCATAGTGTAATTCTTGAACTCCGTACCATTGTCACTTCTAATTGCCAAAATCTTGGAGTCATATTGGCGTTGAACTAGGGTTGCAAAGTCAATGAATATCTTTTGAGTTTCACTCTTCTTCTTGATGTAGAAAGTCCAACAATATCTTGAATAATCATCCACAATCACCAAACAATATTTCTTGCCACCAAGACTATCATATGTGGGAGGCCCAAAGAGATCCATATGAAGGAGCTCCAAAGGCCTCTTAGTGGAGATAATGGTCTTCTTGGGGTGATTCTTTTCATGCATCTTTCCGGCTATGCAAGCACTACAAGGACGATCTTTGGAAAAATTAACATCGGTTATGTGGCGCCCTGACCCGACTGCTATACAGTGATACTGTGTCTCCGGTTATCCGATACCCCAGACACACTATCAAAGCATAATAGAGAGATCAAGACTTGTGGAACAACTGACACATCACAGACTCTACGACACAAATCATTATAGTTCAACTCTTATAATAGAGAAAGATAGCAAATGACAACCAGTGGTCACAGACCCAACATTCGACAAGCGGAAGCAAATCAGGTTGTTCTAAACAACAAGAACCAAATTCTGGCCTAAGAGGCCACACATAAACATCACAGCGCCAGCTGTTTCCGGGATGTCCCAAGCTGCCACCTGGGAACCCCAGACTACTCGTCGACGTCCACAAAGAACCCACCTTCGAGGTCGGTGAAGTCCTCTCCTGAAAATAAGCAAACGACGTTGAGTTCGTCGAACTCGCAAGATTATATATAGAGTTAGCTCGATGAGGCTTTCAAAGTTTATGGCTCTTTTGCATAAAGCGGATTTTATTTAATAAAGCAAGACTCCATGGCATCGTC